>JAOPJH010000016.1:10079700-10095731 GCA_027122575.1 Merluccius polylepis | reverse complement strand
TGTGTGTGTGTGTGTGTGTGTGTGTGTGTGTGTGTGTGTGTGTGTGTGTGTGTGTGTGTGTGTGTGTGTGTGAGACTTACAGTTGTTGGACAACACATGGTCCAGGGACTGCCGCCATTCAGCAGCTTCTTCCGCAGACGGCCTGGACAGGAAAAAGCAATACCAAAGTCAATACCAATATTCCTTAGTAGGCCTCCATTAACTAAAGTTTAGGTAAGGAATAAACCGGTTATTGGTATAATTATGTACTTGATGCTTACCACTGCATAAGTACATTATTGTCCAATAACGGGATCGCCCGGAAAGGTGGCTTATTCTGCTTATACCACAGTTACCAACTATGGTTTCATAGTTACTCATCTAAAATATTATTGTGTTTTATTGACTTAATCTGCTGAAATTAAAATATTCTTCTGCGTTGCTTTGAGCATACTGTTTTTACGATAGTTGTATTGACCGTTGTTGTTAATGTTGAATTAGTAGCGCATTGATTTGGCACTGTTAAAAGGCAGAGGTGTCCCATTATTGAAAAACAAGACATACGCTTAACCAATCGGAATCAAGTATTAATCAGTGTCCAGTTAAGCTAAAGAGAAAATGAGCAGTGCAGTTGCCGTTGTTGAAATTGGTGTATGATTCCTTGGTGGATGCAGTTCTCTGTTGTAACGTTAGCTCAGCTCAAATAAGACCTCAAATATCCATGGATTTTCGTTCAGCACTACTTATTCATACACTTTTTTATGTTCACCACTGATATACCACTGGAGTATACCATTGTTTCTGCTGGGCTATGACCTTATCTTTCAAAGTTTCTTTTCTCTGTAATTTTACAGAGGCAATTGGCCTCTCCACTTGGTTCCTACGTACGATTAGGCTTCAACAAAGGGCTTTCCATCCAGCTAAACGGCACACCGCAGGTCATTGCCACACTTTCTGTTGAAAGTGTATTTCTTTCAGTTTTACTGTCTCTCTCTCTCTCTGGCTCTCTCTCCCATGGCAGTACACAGGTTAGCCAGCAAGCATGTGCATTCAATTCACTCTCCTCCTAATCTCTCTCGCTCTCGCCCTGCCTTGTCCGTGTCGAGGGGCACTTACTTTTGCAGTTTCTCCGGCTTCTTCTCGGTTTTCTCTGGATAGGGGATGATCAGGTCAATGGCATTGTCTGGCTTCTGCAGCAACACACCCAACTTAGACTTGATCTCCTTGGCCCTGGGAGACGCAGCGCAGGAGAAACCAACATCGTGATTCATCTGGTGCGAGGCCGTCTTTACATTTTCTGACTCACACAATTTCATAAAAGACATGAGAACAAGCGTTTTTTTGTTGTTATTGAGCAAACAAATAGACTTTCGTTGTTATGACATGGGTGCATCTGGATCATGTTTTGCAGGAACAGATACAAAAAGACATATTCATAAATAAATGATGCGTCCAATATTTTGCAACGTGTTTTGTCTACGTCCTGCGATTTCCACATCTGCTTGGCTTTAAGAATGACAATGACAGAGAATTTGACTCCTAAGTTGGTTGGACCAGTAATGATAATAAACATGACCTCTTGGCACCTATGATGTTGTCCTCTTATCCGAATGTCCTTTGAGACATGAAACATTCAAATTACCCTTGCGATCCTGGGAGAAATTGTTGAATGATCCCATGTATACCTTAATGAATAGTTATTGTTGATCCGGTTATTATATCCTTAGCAGCCACATGCAGATATTAACCATTGGTATTATTTATAAGGATGGTTTTAAATATGCCCCACGTGGCTCATGCATGCGTTCAGACGATGGGATGTGATCGTTCTTGCTATGTATATATATATTTTTTTCTTGTTTGTACTTTATTTTCTTTATTTTCTACTTTTCTTTATCACCTCTGACCACATTTTTCCCAAATTAATTTAGTGAGGCTACAGCAATTACACTTCAATTAGAAACAGAATTGCCAAAAAATCATATCATTTTCTTATAAAGCTTGAACTTCAGAAAGGAATACAAATTGCTTGACTTTGTTTTTTTCTTTGAAACTTATCTCTTATCCAACCATATTATCTATTTATTTTTCCATCACTTTTATTTATAAGATCCTGGGAAAAAAAAGCAAGCGACGTTGATAATGTGCAACTGATGCTGACGTGTGAACCACCGTGGCAGAAACTCACCTCACAAGGCAGGTTTGTGGCAAAGCAGCTAATCCTCTACACATGTTTGAGCGCTCTTTCAAAAGTTCAGCAGTGAAAATCCAGTCAACCTCGTATTTCAGCTAGTCCAAGTGTCTCTGAGTGGTGCTGCTTCTTGTCGTACTGTGTGCTTTCGACACATGGAAGTTATATACACACCCCACTTTGGGCTGAGAGCCAACGGCTAAGCCAATCAGATGAGGGTATCTACTTTGCAGAGGAGAACCAGCCTGGGTTAGACTGGAGACTGCAGTACTCTGTCTGGGACGCCGAGAAGAAGACCCTCTACCATATCAGTCCCCGTTCAACAAAGTGCAATGCCATTAGGTTCATCTTTTAAGTAGGCATACTTACAGCGTACTGGCTGCTACTCATGATTTGATATGCACGTATTAATGTTTGCCAACATTAATACGTGTATATCAAATCATGAGTCCTACAATAGAATAAGCCTCCTGTACGTGGAGCAAATTGCTACACGTTAGGGCGTTTCTCATTGCTGTAATAACATGTTAAAAATGAAAATGTTTGTTTTGGTTTTTATGCTTGGGGGACGGTGCTATAAATGGTGAATTGGATTTCAAAAGATAATGACTCCACCGTGCAAACTAGCATTTAACCTTTTGTCCTGACCATTTTCTTCTCTGGAACAGATGTTGGGCAAACTCTCATTTTAAATTAAATATTTGGCAGCTGTGGCGACTGAGGGTACGGTGCGGTATTGGTCTTCCTTTTAAATGGGCCACAATCAAAAAGCAGAATCATGATTGTCGATTGTCCTGATTATGTGTTGAGCCAAGATGGATGTTTTCCCGCTATGAACCGAGGCGGACATGTACGACACAGCAAGGGTTCGGGTTTTTTTTGGCACATCCAACTCTCTGTAGAGTTAATATCTATATTTAATGGATGCCACAAATGTTCACTTCAAAATGTCAACTTTTTTAAGGCGGGTCCTATCATGTTGTTGTTGTTGATTAGACTTAGAAGGTGAACCGTGGAGCACAGACTGATAAATCATTTGGCCATCAAGATAAATCAGGCCATCGAGACAAGAATGCTTATGGCTCATGATTGCGTGATTGTTTTTTAACGATGTTTATAACATTGGAGTTGGACTGCATAAGCACACTGAATACCACAGGAACGAGGATACAGGGACGTATTTGGACGACATCATTTATATTTACATTTAGTCGTTCGGCGGATAACTTTTATCTTAAGTTTGTTACCAAACCATCACTGGTGTAGGAACTCAAACACTGCTCTGGGGAGTGGCTGGGCTTTTGCAGCTCTCGCCCGTTTTATAATTAACACTTGGAAGGAGTCCACCAACCTTTTTGAATCGCGGCGAACCAAAGTCAACAACGAAGGTTCGCCCTGACATGGGGAAGTGTTGGAGCAACTTGTAAAAAGCGGTAAAACAAATATTTGATATTGTTTTGACTATAATAGGCAATGAAAAAACTCCTACACCCGAAGTCCGTCTTTTCAGATGGGACATTAATTAAAGCGAGGCTCTGACTCCCTGGGGTGACTAACAATCCCGCGGCGATCCCTCGTCGCAAGAGCAGCAGTGCCCCCAGTAACCCTGGGTGTCCAGGCCAAATTCCCACCCTGGCTCTTGCTACTCTAATCCCTCTAATCATGCTACCCTGCTATAGTTTCACTCCTCACCTCTCCACTGTGATAGCCATGGGCTGTGATGGTGTGATAGTGCCAAACTACACACTGGCAGCGGATGAGGTATCATATCCCCATCCTCACACCCGGCTGAATAGGACAGTGTAGTGTATTAGCAAGACGGTGAATCAGCTGATGGTGGATGAAGATGCGGTGCGTTGCCATGACACGTGGTACCATGGCAACGACTGACTTGCCGCTCGGGTGGGGGGGGTTACACTACCCAGGACTTGAGTCCTCTGGGCGTCTCATCAAAGCCTGTCGCTTATACGGTAGCATCACCTCGCCGTCTTCACCGACGTATATGAACGGGAACGAGACGTAAACAACAACAGCGTTATTTGACTCATTTTTTAAAGTTGTTAAGGGCTCTGTCTTGTGGGTTTCCAGTGTTTGTATCTGCAGTCTAAACAACATTGATGGGTCCAGTCTCGGTGGGACCGAATGTTTTATTGGGCCCAGCTGTGTCTCGTCAACTTTGGGGAATATTGATTGCGAATGACGTGGAAAAGCGTGGCGTCGTTGCGAACGTAACGCATGACAGCCAGCAGCTCGTAACATATGGTTTGACACAATGAAAGCACTTCCAGGCTGAAACAAACATCACTGTACATACGCATGAACCAAACTAATTACCGGTGTTGCTGTTAAGATTATGCGAAATGCAAAATGGCCGTTGCTCACAGTCACAGTACATGACTCAAATGTAAATCATTTGCTTTCCAGTAAGAACATTGAACTTAAACAAACTCTGAGACCGAGAAACCCCATGAGATCAACATTTAGGGACAGGAATCCAGGAAGTTGGAAACATGAGAAATATTACAGTTTTGCAGTTTTCCCTCTGGCCGAACAAGCAGCCAAATATTTGGTTGCATCACTGGTTGAACGTACTGCATCTTTACTGCCAAGCTAAAAATATAGAGCCAATGGCAGAGGGACAGGCGTTCAGTTGTTAGGCTCTTGATGAGTCAGTTTCCAGATCAACTTAACTTGGCAATGTCTTCACAAAACACACGCATCTCTGCACCCTGTAGAGAGTCACACAATAGATAGTTACATAAGCAGGCTGCGTATGTAGTTGAACAAAAAAATACCCACCTTTCTTGAGAGCACTCTTTATGTTATAACAATAAAGCCTTTGAAACACGCACACGCACACACACACACACACACACACTTAGGTCTGTGGAGAAAAATCCAAAAATGCATCAACGGTTTTTTATAGTGATTGCTGCTGTTAAACCGTTAGACACGGTGCACCGGCCTCAGACCTTTTCTAAGTGCGGTCAAGGGAAATCGTGAGCCGAGGTGTCGGATACAAGAAGGCTGTAAAAATCACTCCCATGTTATTTACCTGAGAGATCAGTCAATGGGTCTTCGCTCGGCTCGACTCGAAAATACACACAGCGACGGTATATTCCCCCCGGCCCATCATGGCCGACGGTACCACAGAGCACCGTCTTAATCTTGTGGCACATATGGAGGTCAAGTTTTGCGCCATAGACAGGGTTCACTCAAAATAGCGAGGCAACACCTCTACCCCCCCCCCCCACACACAATAAACACACAGACAAACAAAAACCAGACCCAGCACACAATGACACCCGGTAGCTTGCCGTCGTTTGAAGATTAAGAGGAAGCCCACGCTCGCCCCCCCCCCCCCCACCAGCGCGTGTGTGTGTGCTTAGGCCGCGGCCGCTGATTGCTGCAGCGCTGCTCAAATAAACAGAGGCCAGTTGGCAGGCGGGCGCTCTGTTTACCTCGGTGACATATGTTGCTACGCTCAACTTGGCATGTAATTAGCCGCTAAAAGCTCGGACGGCGGCGCCATAAAAATGTTGCCCACAGTCGAATCCATTGCGTCTCTTTCGTCGTGGACGCCTGCGGCCTCCTGTGCGGAGCAAAGCGAGATGGCGATGTGGCGGATGTACGCCGGTGCGTGTTGATGTCGATTGACCCACCGGATGATGTTTTTGCGGCGGTTGGGGTTTTCTTGTCCGGCCTGCGATGATGTTGTCTGAATACTTTAAAAAACCCTCCTGGAAAATTGCCCAATCTTGGGGCCTCCACCCCTAATCACGGCAATCGCAAAGAAAAGTATGCAACTAAATAAGAATAATAAAAGTGAATACTAAAAACGCACACACAACAAAAGTCATTGCAGATGTTGCTACTTAAATCGTAATTCGGACAATGGCTGCAAAACAATCTACCTCTTGTCCGGCGCTATTGCTAAGCACTAAGGTGCGCGTGGTCCAATGCCTGCGGCGCTCCCAGAAACGGCGCCGGACCCGGGAACTGGACTAACATCTCCGCTGTTGTTGCTGTGATTCCTTGGACCGTCTCTCAGAGATTTGAGGGGATATGTCACTGCTTGATTTCATTGTTCTCCTTTCCACCGTTGTTAATGATCAACGACGTTGGCGTGCGCTGATACACACAGGTGGCTTGGGGAGCATCTCTGCGTTTAACATACCTCCTCTAGGACTGAGTGAAATATACAGAATCAATGCAATGCAGACTGCAACTAGTTTAAGGGCAAATCAACTCTGAATCCCCCCCCCCCCCCGCTCTTCTTTTGAAGGCCTGGAGGATGGTTTATAGGCTGTAATGAAATGAATGACCATCAAATCCCACAACTCTGTCAGTGAGCCTTATTCAGATTGATGAACGATGGTACATGTCTCCAATATACACTGGCGAATGAATGCCTCCCACAGATTAATCCCAGTTTCACTGGGTTCCCAGCAAACGAATCCCTGGTGCAAATAAGGTGAAACGAAACAAAAGCACACAAACAAACCATATCAAAAGCATTTTCCATCTCTCCCCCAAGTCTGAACTTCGGGCCATGCGGAGCCAGAGTGGCTCAAAAGGTGTTGGGTTTCTCAGCGTCTCACTTCCGAGAGGAAATTAAAAGTCTTGCTTTTCCCACACAGTGACATGAATTTGTTGTATGTTTTTTTTTTTTTTTCCAGTGGAGAGGTTTATTTGCTGAGGCTTTTCCGGGGCTCAAGGCAAGGGCGTGTGTAGTGTAGTGTGTGTGTGTAGCGGCATAAAGCGCAGTGCGTTTATCTTTTGAATTATAATGCCCATGGCTCTTACACAACCGCTGCCGGGGGAGACTGGGGGTCAACATGAAAAGATAAATAACGACGCATTCATTATCATTCCTGCCTTAGAGAAATAAATGGCATTCTTCCTTCATCGAAAACGGATGTTCATGAAGTCTGCTGCTGGTGGGATGCTAACAGTGAGTCCATTACTGGCGAAATACTTTTTTTATTTGACGCAAATATTCTTTGTGTTTCGTCTTCATGTCACACAACTGAAACTTTCTTCCAACTGAAAGGGGGAATACAATTTGAGTTATGTTTTTTTTACCGAAATAGTTCATATTTACAAGGTATGTTGTACAGGTATAGCTAAATAACTTTATATACGATACCAGATGGAAAGTGACAGACAGGGATACATCTAAGCCCGGGCAATCAATCATGTACATTTTGAGAGTCAACACATTTTCACGTCGGCTCCTGATCTATATCACCGGCATAACAAGCTATAACAACGGGGATAGGCCATAATCACAAGCTATTCAGTCTGTGTTTAGTTTCCTGCGATGTCTGCGGGCAAATCAGGGACACACACTGAAACTGATCTGATAACGACCAGCCAAACAAAACTTGACACTGTACTTAATCCGCTGTGGAAAATGATGCCAGATTGAGATGACCAGCTTGACTCGTAAGAATCAAAGTAAGGCCGACTTCCTCCGAGGAAAAAGTACAAAGCTTTCCACAGGTTTATTTGACCACATGGTCCAACCACATGGGACGCCAAGCCTCAATACGGGTCAAGTCCGTGACGGCGGCTAATTGGCCGTGCCCCTTGGCCGAGGTATGTCTTCAAAAGGTTTTTCACCAAGACGCAACTGCTGTTTCCCAGTCATCCCAGTTACTCACTCTCCACAATAACCTTTTGCTTTTCTGAATTTTGTATTTGTGGATTCCAATAATCCAGATAAATCGCACTATGGTCCAAACAACGTCATGAGATTCGGGAAACGGGTTGACGTACGTACAAAAGAATATTATGGACAGCGTCTTGGTTTGAGCCATCTGGTCTTTATTTGCAAAACTATGTCAATATCAAGTAACAAATCTACAAGTGATGATCACTACATGTGACAAATGCACTTTTTCTATCCCGACAAAGAGGCCAAAGAACTAATGAAACAATGAAAGCAAGAAATGAGACGCCAAGGAAAGGTCAAATATAACCGGATTTGTCTGAGATTAGCTGCAAAATAACATGCATAGTTATCATAGGGAGAGACGAAAAGATAGGCTACGTAGAATCAAAGATATGAGGAATGACATAAGAATAAGAATAATACATAATAATCATCATATTACTATTCATTCATAACAATCATGAATAGAAATTAAATTGAGCTTAGGGAAGATAACACAGCCAACACAGCTCTGCCTGTTCAGGATTACAATAATAGCCAACAAAGTGTCTAATTGTAAATCTAAAGCATTTCACAAAAAGGTCAACTTTTCTTTTGAACACATAGTTAAACAACAAGGTTGGCCCACTCATGGGATTAATTAGGCCTCTAATTCCTATTTTTTTCCTTATTATTTTTCCCAAACTGCAGTGCATCTGCCAGTGACCCCCTCCTCCCCCCACGGGTTCAGGCAGGTGCCCTTGCGCCGCTGAAAGCACATGATTCATCGCAGGCTCAAACTGTATGTCCTTACGTCGCCGACTTTCGGAGAAACCAAAAACTTCCTCCGGGAATGATGCAACAACAACAGGCGCTCAGTGTGATGGGATGGGATGGGGGGGGATCACGAGCGGGCCGTGGAGCTGGACCCCGAAGGGTCACAGAAGAGACACAATGTTTTTTGTTTTTTTTTGCTGTCGTGGGGGGGCCGGAACATTTTTCCCACGCTTGGGGGTTTATCTCGCCGCCGCCGTCGCAGCAGCTTGGTCTCGCTGCCCCGGCGTCTCTTCCCCCCTGCCGCTCATCTCCACCCAGATTAAAATGAGGGCTGTTGCCGTTACAGTGAGCACTGGAGGAGGGGGGCCGATTCTGCTTCCAGTTTTAGTGACGTCCCTGATCTGTTCAGATGAATACGTCTCTAGATGGACACAGAGATGTAACAGCAGCACACATGTAGCAGTAATACATCTCTAGATGGACATCAAGACGTAACAGCAGCACACATGTAGCAGTAACACATCTAGATGGACATCAAGATTTAGTAGTAGTAATATTAGTGGTTGTTGTAGTCGTAAGCCTGTAGTAGTAGTAGTAGTAGTAGTAGTAGTAGTAGTAGTAGTAGTAGTAGTAGTAGTAGTAGTAGTAGTAGTTGTAACAGCCTAATAATAATACCAAAATAATAATAGTGATTTTAGACCTAATAGCAGACATAATGATAATACAAATTGCACAAACTGTATAATGTTTAGCCATATAGCCTACGTGTGCTATATTGGAAACTAAAATAAATAAAATACTTTATTTTGAACCCCATGTCTCAGGATGCTGTGCTTTCTTCACATGTAAACCCATTTGATCCCATGACAACCTGGGATCAAATGGGGAAAGGAAACTAAACTAGGTAAGAAGCAACACGTTTTGAAATGCTTTTAGTGCCACCTGGTGGCCACAACCGGAATTGATGCGCATTCAGAGCAAATGATCACAACTGTGTGCTGCGTCCCTCTAGCGGTTCAAGACGGCACTGCGTCCCTCTAGTGGTTCAAGTGGACCAACTCATTGGAAACAATATTGATGATGTAATGTAGCCTTGCATAGCCAGACCTATCTCCACCTATCTTTGTATTGGTTGTATTGGTCCAGAAGGGCCTAAAGCACAACCATGCCTACTTGTGCCGTGTCCTCCTGGCTGCTCCTGCTCTGTGCGATCCATGACCTGCTATAGGGCACTGGGTTGAACTTTGTCAGGGGTGACCCAACGAGGCCGTACAAAGGACAGCGATGCTATGGTGGAAACATTCAGGAAGGCTCGGGTTCATCTGTGAAAACCCACGTTTGCTTTCTCCACTTTGGTATTGCAGTTGTGTCCACTGCAACATTTCATTCATCTCTTCTTTTTCTTTTGCACGTCTTTCCCATTACTGGCAACTTATTTGCGTTGTCCTTCCTGTCCCCTGGTTTGCCAGCATGCAGTGCCACCCCCCTTGAACATGTTTTCTTCAACAGCCCTCTGGCTCTGCTGTGTACGTCTGCCAGGCTTTCCTGCCATTGCCAGGATGGGAACACGCTCACCTCCCTGCAAATTGCTCGACGTGCAGAAATAATGTTAATGTCCCTCTTTTGCAACAGACAATTTGGGAAAGTTCCTGCAAAGCGTCCCCACATCAGGCCCAGGTTCCTGACAAAAGCAGGAGAGGACAAGCGCTTGGTTGGAGGCCTTTCTGTTTAATGTATCTTCTTTCCGAGAGGAGCCGGGATTTTAGGCATTACATTGCCTAAAATTGTTGAAGACTGTTTAAACATTTTTATGCCCTTATATCCCCACCACTTTAAAACACGAAGCGACACCTTTGCTCTAAAACATGACATTCATTTCAGGCGCAAATTTGACCTTTTTTCATTTATTCTTTGTTCAAGCTTTGTTCAGTCTGACCCAGTAGCATCTACTTTGATTCTGTCACTTACACAACAATCTCACAAGTGTTATCT
Source organism: Merluccius polylepis (assembly GCA_027122575.1). NCBI lineage: Eukaryota > Metazoa > Chordata > Actinopteri > Gadiformes > Merlucciidae > Merluccius > Merluccius polylepis. The sequence continues at coordinate 10,085,136 of JAOPJH010000016.1, read as the reverse complement.
TTCTTTTGATACCAAGATTACATGTTACAGCCCCTGTAGTTGTGGAGATGCAGTATATACTCTATTCACTTTGGGTATGTTATTTCAATCTGAGAAAGAGGCCTTTTGATTGAGAGGTTGGGGCAATTGCATTTACGATTATAGTAATCGCAAACTAAGGTATATTTGTCTGACGATTTGGAAAAGGCTGCTTAGCTTCATAGACCACATTAGACAGGCCCAGTTCCTATGTGTTACAATTTACATTCAATTATCAAATGGGGCTGCTTGCTTTGTGTAACACGTCGTCTTTCCACCAGATGTCACCTGTCTATCAGATGTTACTGTGTGATACTGTCTACAGCATATGTGAATTACATTTGTATCCCTCATGTGTGGGATAAAACTGTATGTCTAATTGTTATTTCTATTATTAAGGCCAATTAGAAAGATTTTCTCACATTTACGTCTGATCTGGATATAATAAGCAGACAGCCACAAAACAAACACCTTTCATATATTGAAACGCTTCCTGAACCACCTTTGCCAGGGTAATAAAGGTATCAGACTTCCCAGTTGTATATTGTCTAACTTCATATTGAATGTTGGTTGACGTTAAGTTATAACACTAAGTTATACAACTAAGTTATAACGATAGCTCTGTATCTCAGCATACACATCTCAGCACACCCCCACATGATGCTTTTAAAAAGCTTTTAAAGCCCCAGTTGTTCAGACTAGATTTTGTTGTATTAGTCGTGAGTGTCCTGTCTCTCCTTTATGTATTTACTACTGTCTACTGTTTATATGTTGTGTGTTTATATGGTGATGTTTGCTGTAATGCGTCCTTTCTGTTAAGCACTTTGTAACTTTAGTTTGAGAAGATGCTTTATAAATAAAGCACGACTTTTCTTACTTGCATACAAGCCAGTAATAAAGCATGAAATAAAAAAAACATCGGAAAACCTCACATCTTGAATCGTCTTGAATTTATGTAGGGCTATTTCTGCTTGGGCTGCACTCAATGTGAGTAGTGGCTGCTTACAAAAGCAGTATTACAGATTGTTGCACTCTTCAGATTCACCAGATAAGGATCGGCCTGTGGGTTGCCATGGCTAGGGAGGCTACATTATGGGATGTAAATATGCAACAGCGTTGTGTACCAGCTGTTCCACACCTGACATTGGCTCTACTCTACACTAATGACATTTGAATACACAAGTGATGGTTTTGTGTAGACGGCTGGTGAAACATAGTCTGCCAGGCACACAGTGTTTACAATATTCAACATTTGGAAGAGAACAGATGATATAATCATTTCGATCACAATTACGTTTTCATTATGAAATGATTGGGATACCTACTGCCCCTGATGGCTTGGTATACCATGCAGCGCAAATGTCTTATTGTAGTATTTTTATATCTTTTGCATTTCACAGACAGAGGTGTAGACAAGTAGCTGCTCAGGAGGCCACTGTGTGGCTGGGGCGTTTCAGATGAGCAGATCATGGTTGAAACAACAGGCAGAGTGCTGACTGGGGTTCGCTGGTGGGACTGATTGCTTGCCATAAGGTGGTCCATGATGAACATGTCGGTGCGTTAACAGGGGTTTTTATAGCGAAGCCCCCAGACGGAGGCAGATGGAGCGCGTGTAGAGGGAGCGATGGGATGAGGTGTTGTTGTCTGGTCACATGTTCTCACTCGCCACGGGACTCACTGTGGTGGTGGATGTGTGGGACATTTCAGATGCGATTTTGAGGGATTTCAAAGGTAGTAAGTCCTACAGACTCCAATATATAATGGCAATTTCTTATCAAATATATATATGTATATATATATAAGTGTGTGTGTGGGGGGGGCTTCTTAAGTTTTAGCGCACAGGACTTTCAAGACGACACAAAGTGGCTTTCAGATTAGTGTATCTTAATTCAGTCATGTGACACATAAATAAAACGGGTGATTAAGTCTAGTTGTAAAACGGTAATTTGAGCATTCAGGTTGTCATGGTTATTCTATAGGTTAGTCTATAGCAGCAGAGGAGCCTGGGACGGTTTTTATGCACAGTTACGCGTCATCAACATAACGATAGTTTTGCAGTCTACATCTAGTGATGATATACGCAAGACGTAGATGTGAGTGATGACTTAATGAACAGAAGGGGGACAAGGAATGACCCTTGACCCTTGAGGGACCCCAGATGTGATGTGGTGACGTTATAGACAGTTAGCGCCACCCTAAACATTGGTCAACCATTTAATTTAAGCACTGATAAGAACATGTATAAGCACTGAAGGATGGTGACCAGCGATTTTAAAGTGCACACAAAAAAACATGTATGTGTTTGAGATACAGATCTTTAAGATGTATTATGTTGTGTCCAGTTTATTGAAGACAATGGCAGAGCATATAGCAGAATATAGAATATAGCAAGGAGCTTTGCATTGCATGCACACTGTTGCATTAATACCATTAAGATGTAACACTATGTATAAGTTGATGGATTGGAGATAATAACGGTACCGCTATAATAATAACTATGGGGAACTTTGACTGAGTTTGCAGAGTTTCATCTCACGTGAATCATTAAAAATATGCCAAAAGATATGGGATACGGACATTTACCGCTTCCACTAATGTGTGCATGTATTTCTGCACCTTCTGTTCAGTGGGGCTCCTGGCTATGATGTGTAGTCTCAGCGCGGCGGCCCTGGTCCTGGCAGTCCACCCTCATCCCATACTTTATTGCCATTTATTGCACAAGAGTAATGGCTTGAGCAAACAAATTGACACAACTTTATTGGCTGTGGTCGACATCACATTGATGCGTTCACACCATTTTTTTCCTTCTGCTTCCTTCTTCCAGGAACGCCTTCACCAGGAATCATGTCGGCTCGAGTCGTTTCCTAGGCGACCAAACAAGCAGTTCATTGTCACACCTTCTGCTGACCGCCTCACCCACCTAATGAGCCGGTGTGTGTTTAGCATTGTCCTCACTATCTATCTGTGTGTATTGCAGTGTGTGATGTAACAGCCAGGTGCAATAAAAACATTTATATTCCAGATATCGCCATAACTCAAATAACTGAATAAGCATGATGTGTGATAATGATCACATGAGTGTCAGTAGTACAGACGGCCATTAGGGGTTTCGGTTGAAGTAAAATCAAAGAAGGGAAGGCAATACATATTATTTTATTCATCATTGTGTAAAAAAAACCCGAAACAAAGAATACATATGAAACATATTGCACATTGCGTTGTAAGAAAAGTCAAATAAATAACAATAAACTCGACACCAAAACAAATAAATACAGTATTCACACACTACTGCTCTCACAGTGTAAGACAAATGCAAAAACGCAATCACATGTGCTTGCTTTAATGGCTTTTGCCATTTCTCCTGTCATCCTTTTCCAATCATCCTTTCTGATTGTCTTGTCAGTACTATGGTCAGATGATGATCAAAAATACTTGACTGACTGAGTGTCCAGCTGGAGGTAGAATTCGGAAACAACCATTTTGCTTAATGTTATCCCTATCCTCTCTTTCTCCCGTCTCGTCAAATCAAACCCCGTATTTTCTCAGTCTATCTTTCCCCTCAATCTCAGACTCGAGGCCTGTGCTCCACCACACCAACGCTGCCTCCACTGCTGTAACACCACCCCCACCACCACCACCATCTTCTCCATGGCTTGTGTCAGAGCGCTCTGCAGCCTGGGTTTTCGGCACTCCCTGCCTCTCTTTTTTTGTCTCAACCCCCTCGTTTTTTTTCTCTGTAATGCGATAAAACAAAACTCCTTATAGGCCAAGGACATGATTCAACGTTCACACGTTCTCTTGGTGGACCAGGCATCTGCTCTTGCTGTCCCCGTCTTGGTAGGCCATCTCCCGGTAGGTTTGCGAGCGCAGGAACCGCGGATAGCAGTCTTTGGCCATCAGCATGTAGATCCTGTGCTGGGCCATGTCGAAGCACGACGGCGAGGAGGACTCCATGTTGGATTTGGTGATGTCCCGGGTCTCGTGGTCGATATTGATCTGCAGAGGCGAGAACATGTTAGCCCCTATAGGGTTTTCTGTGGCGTTCTCTAAATCTATCCAGCTTACATGCAACTGGGGGGGAAAGTTGATGCGGTGGGAAATCACGCTTACTTCTCGCGGTGCGTCGCTGCCGATGAATTCGTCGTAGATCTTCTGGGCCTTGGCTGCCATCTTGGCGGCGGACTTGGTGCTCCTGTATTCCTCGCAGGCGAAGTAGAAGGCGATGTTCTCCTCGCTGAACTCGGACACGAGGAACGCTGTGAAGGCACACAGGCCATCTGTGGATGAGAGAGAGGGGGGGAGGGAGAGAGGGTGGCAGAAGGAGAGCAAAGGGTTAAGTATCAGCAGGTCAAGTGTTTCCTTGTATTTTAGTCTTTTAGCCCATATAGGCATGTGTGTGGGTGTGTGACAATTGTGAATTTGAAGGTAAAGGCGTGCAAGGATCTTCAATTTGACTCACATTTGCTCGCCAGGAGCTTCTCAAATGAGTGCTTCCACTTCAGGCATTCCTCTGGGGTGGGTCTGATGGGAGGAAACAATACAAAGTGTTATTATGTGCAACATGACATTTTTGTTTCGTTTACAGGACATGATCCAGTGTAACAAATGAAAATCATAGTACTTATTTCTATTGAGGCTTACCGGTTTTTCCCTATTTTGCAGCAAGTCAGTTTCCAATCAGGTTTTTGCAAAATGCTCCCCAGCCTTGCTTTCAGTCCCTTGGCCCTGGAGAGAAACACAAGGAAAAGAAACATGTTAGGCAAATGTTTGAATATGCATGCATTGCAGGTTTACCTTTTCTACTTATGACCTGACAGTCCTTTGCAACAACACAGGTTAGATTTAGGATGCATCAGCCAAAATGTATAAAATCAGCACTAAGTCAAGGAAAAAACACAAACATCCATTTGCTCTTGAAAATCTCAAAATAAAAGCATTTGATAAACCACCATGCTGAAATCCTTCCTCCTTTAAACACAGCCATCCATCCATCATTTCATGTACCTTTCCAGGCAGGAGTTTGGCAGCGATGCTAGTCCTTTGCACATGTCAGCGGTGGGCGAATCCAGCTGGTCCGTCGGGCGGAGGTTAAGGTGCACAGAAAGTATTTCCAGGTCGGGCGAGCGAACGCTTGGTGTAGCCAGAGCAGCGGTGTGTCTGTGCCGAGGCAGCGCACGGCTTTATATAGCTGCCGCTGCTGCCTGGCAGGCGCGTCATCTTCCCGACGCAGCCAATCGCAGCGTTGGCAGGGAGAGAGAGCGAGAGGCAGAGCCGTGAGACGGAGATAAGCGGGATGAGGGGGCGGTGGGGGGGGGGGGGGGGAGAAAGGGGGACAGAGAGAGAGCGAGACGGTGAGGGAGAGAGCTGGGTATAGATAAGTGTATGTATAGAAAGAACTATAAATAGATAGTTAGACTG
>JAOPJH010000016.1:10009911-10021508 GCA_027122575.1 Merluccius polylepis | reverse complement strand
CACACACACACACACACACACACACACACACACACACACACACACACACACACACACACACACACACACAGAGCCACAACTCTCCCCTACCCATGTTACAGTTGTATATTATTTTGACATTTGACCTTTACTTTGACCTCCGGTGGGATGGAGAGATCAGGGTGGCATATGGCAAGAATATGAATCATGGATCATCACTAGATTTATAGATGCACATTGTATATTACAAATTCATTCAACACTGCAATATGCCGTTGCTGTCCATATGATGTGATGTAAAAATCAAAGCACATTAAGACAAAATGCAAAAGCAAATACACATACTATTATAATATCTCATAATGTGTATTATTAATCAGTATGTATGTACAGATTTACTCAGAGGGGTGTGGGGGAACATCAGATGACAAACCATGTTAACTGTCGATCATTATTGCTATTTTCAGAAACGAAGTGCCCTTTAAAAGCAATAACACAATATTTAAAACTGATTAATTGCCAAGACATCACAGCACATCCGTCAGTCGAAACCGTCGACGTTGACAAGGCCGCGTCTTTTGTTAATGTTTTTTTTATTTTGCAGTAACGAATAATCCTTTTTTAATTATCTATCTCGGGTCACGTCAAGTTCAATTTTTCTTCCAGTACCATTTATTATAGTTATATTTTAAAAGACTTAAATGGATTTGAACGATAATATGGGAAGCTTCCCCCCCAATCTTACCATTGGCGAAGGGAAACCCAGGGGAAAAGCGGATAAACATGGATGTCCACTTAGTGCCTGATTGGTCATTGATTCAATTCTATTCATTGCCTCTCTATTAAATAGTCCTTAATATGAATCCATCTTTGAGCAAATTTTGTATTTTTTAACCAAATATTCATAGATTTTTTTTCCCATTGCACTCGTTTCACATGCATAGCTTCGTTATCAACGATGACAAATGTCGCCGTCTTTGATGCGAACAAATTGCGCGGCGTCAATAGGCCAAGGCGACTGTCAGGATCGCCGTTGTCATGTGACTGATGACTTCCTCTGTTATCCTTGAGTGTGAGAGACGTGTGCAATTCAATAATAGATCAATGGTCAATACAACCTTTTAAAGGTCAATACTTAGAGAGGCATCAGCAAGGAACCCCCATTAATCTTTCCCGCTCTGCATACAAATCACACACTTAGATTTAGATCACACACGCACGCACACACACACAGACACACACAGGCACATACACACGTCTCAAACTTAATTTCTGAACACTTTGATCTGCTTATGTATGTATACGGCGTGGAGTTTAGCGTTCATATTCGGCTTGTCGCGGTTGTCAGTGATGTGATGCATATGATAATAACATTGATGATTTGTGTCGTGGGTGGGGGACACAGTTCATCCCACTGAGCCATGTGCGGCAGTAATCACAGTAATGAAGAGCCATTGGGTCAGCCAGCCCCATACCCACCCAAATCACATTGATCCAAAGGAGTAGGCCGTCCTGCTAGCGGCACTGCGACAGGCCCGGCCTGGCTGCAGTCCCCCACTCCACAACCAACCACAACTAGTACTAATTAAGGTGCTGCAGGTACAATTTCAAGAGCTTTGGTTTGAGTGTCATTTGTATGGCAAGTGAAATGCACTGCAAGGATATCTTTTTTTTTTTTTTTTTCGAGTTGACTGCGCCTGCGTCTGTATGAGACAATTGAGATCTCTCCTGGCTCATTTCTGACCAATCAGTGCATCTCTTATGCGATGCAACACTTCTCAAATAGAGAGGGAAGGGGACGCTTTTTGGGTTGTTTCATCCACCTTCTTATCTTCTCTATTCTGCTCTCTCTCTCTCTCTTTACAACTCTCGACTCTTTACATATAGCACCTTTAAGTCACATGTCCTGCATTAATTTCGCTCTACAGCAGCTCCCTGTAATTCCTTTTGGGTTACAGTGAGCTGACCGTGCAGCAATGTGGTCAGCACTGTGGAAATACTCTCTCTCTCTCTCTCTCTCTCTCTCTCTCTCTCTCTCTCTCTCTCTCTCTCTCTCTCTCTCTCTCTTTCTCAATCTCTCTCTCCCGCTCTCTCGCTAGCGCCTGACCTTTTGATCGGCTTTTTTAGAAATAGATGGTAATTACCAACAGTCGGACTTGGAGGATTGAAATATATAGATCCCATCAGCGGGTAAATAGTCCACTGGTTCTTAGTCTTCCTCTAACCTCCACAATCCATCATGCTGAGACGAGCTGGCATGTGCTTGTTACATGTGGCGCCGCACACTGAGCCTCCTGCAAGAGAGACCATTCTGCTTTGTTCCTGTGATAAGTCACACATATATTTATATATATATATATAGGTTACGTTATGTTAACCTCAACCTCAAAGCTGAAATTCTTTAAAGCATTTGGTTATTTAAGAGGTAGCAGTTCACTTCCTCTCTCCCCCATAATGTGGTGGCCTCTTCTTCAACGATGCTTCATGCGATGACATTTCTCCTCCACGCTTCTCCACAGACCAAATAGCATCAGAGTGAAATATCCCGAAGTAGATTGAGCCACGGGTGGATGGTTCAATCGCTTTTTTTTTAAAGAAAAGTGATGGCTGCACGGAATAAGTCCACACACATCGCTTAGGATTTAGCCGGTTGTGTTGCCAAGTTGTATCTTTCGTTTGCTTGTTTGCTGGGGAACGCCTGTGCTAAGTTAGGTTTGTGTAGTGTGCATTTTTAATGCGTATAAAGTGCCGCAGTCTCATTGCTCTGTGTATGTGATATATTGTTTTTTTTATCAAAAAATGTTGATCTTACAAATATGTGCACACAAACACACAATTTAATTAACTTACCAACATAACTCCTGCCTAATATCTTGACCTATGTATTTCTACTAGCTTGTTATGTTGTAATGTGACTTCACCATACACTAGATCATGATGATTGCTCTTTGAAACCAATTACATTAAATTCAAATAAGAAATTAAACTGCAGAACCGAGTATAGAAAATAACTGCTTCTTTAGCTTTAAGTTCACCACGAGTCCAACCAAGACTAAGTGGGAGGAAGGAGAAGAAATTATTGTCGGGGCTCACTCATGAATTCTGATGTGTTTAATATATTTCAACAGAGGCAAAGCTTTCCAGCACTTTCCCTTGGTCAGCATTGTTTTAATATGTACACCCATTTTCTCAAAAAAGTTAAGGGAGAAAAAAAGGAGAAGACTTTTACTCGCCAATCCCTTTTTCTCGCTTAAATGTTGACAGGGTTTGTGGCTCAGTATACCCCAGAGTTAAATCTGTCTTGCTGGGAGGTATTTTATAGGCAAAAAAAGGAACATCAATGTCTCCTCCCGGGACATTTTAACAGATACTCGTCCCCTTGAATCAGATTGTTCTTTTGTAATAAATTGCTAAGAGAAGCAGAGAAGATCCTTGCACATACCATCCTTGATGTAATATGTAAGAATTGTTGGAGTTAAATGAGCATGAATTGTCTGGAGGGTTTGTTGAAAGATTTCAACTTCTTTTTTTTTTTTTACTTTGCCTGCAACCGTTTCATATTCCGTGAGAAAATTATCTATACATTTCTCATCCGACTTGCCATAGCTTCCCCTCTATCGTCTGTGGCTCACACTCACAAAAATAGACCTTATAAGCTAACGTCTTTAATAAAGATATTTACTCATTAGACTCAAGAGTTAGCCTCCCACAAGTGCACTGCGTTTACATGTATTTCCATGTAAACTTTGCACACATAATTTGGGAACAGCTCGACTAAAGAATCTCACACAATGCTCTCTTTCAGCATTCAATGCTACATTTGCAGAAACACTTTATTGTTGCACATCCAGCACAACCCCCCCACCAAAAAAAAATGTTTATCATATCTGCAGCAATGGTGCAATAATATATAACTCCTCCCAGTAGCTGGAAGCCCCAATAATCGAGAGAAAACCAAGCTGTGACAATACACAGCCAATGCAAATATCTCCAGACTAATTTCTGGCTGTGATGTGAATTGTAAACTCAGAGTTGTTGTCTGATAAAACAACATTTCAAAGATGATGACATTTCTGCAGGAGACAAACCAATATTGAAGATCATGTTTAAAATAATGTCTACTTTGGTTAGGGGTGTCCCCTGGCACCTTTGGCACTAGGTCTAATCTCTTGGGGCCTGGGTGCGGTTTTGTCTGGTTTTGCAGACCTGTTTCAATAGAAATGTGGCTGCTTTGTTTTGCATCCTAGCTGTCTCTACCTCTACAAAAACAACAGATTTGACATGACGATTTGTAAAGTAATTCGATTTTTTTGCATTTTTCTTTCCTGACGGACATGTGGGCATGTGGGCATGTTTCAAGTTTCAACTAAGATCACATTAACACATCACAATGAATCATTTCACTTTTGGAAAAACACGTCCTGACATATATATTCCCTTGGACCTGTATAGCAACGTGACTTTGAGAGACTGCTCTCCTGTCAGATGTTCAAATTTTATTGCCTTCACATCCGTCTCAGGATCCATGAAGAGCACAACCTTAATACGATGTGATGGCTCATCTGACCGGTGGAGCAAAATTAAACACTTTCCTTCAATTTAGCCCCCTTATCTCCACATCTTTTCATCTTTTTAGTATATATTTCCGGCTACACCAACACAGCCAATTAAGCACATACACTATATTGTAGGGGTTTCCATTTAGCTGTCATTTCAGAGTCCCAGTTGGGAGCTCTGGAGGAGATGGGTCAATTAAAGACCTTATTTCTGGCCAATATCGACAAGGAGGCTGTAGAGCTTATGGCTCTCATAGGCACCTATATCTCGCGCCTTGGTTCCTAGACCCAGTTCATAATTTGAAGTACAGTTTGGGGAAATATTGTACCGTCGATGAGCTCAATCCCTTGACGGCCGATGCAGGCCCCCCGACAGCAGCACTAATGTCTAGATAACTCATTTGATAATTAGCCAAATCCTTAAATTAAACATTATTGTACATTATGGGTTATAATTAATGACAATGCCACCGCTGAAAAACAGGTGGAATGGAAAATAGGACAACGTTTTCAGGCTGATCTGATTTCAGTTTATGCAGTTTGTATCCAGTCAGGACCAGGATATCTATTTTATTTCCGACTACCTTACTGTTTGCGCTGACTCGGGTCCTAATTATGGGCCAGAAACGTACTATTTTAGACATTCCTTTCTGAATGTCAGCCTCACTATCGCATTTATTTCTCAGTGTTAAATGCATAAAACATGGGCTTCAAACATGAAACGCTGTGCCATTAGAAGTGCTACTCGCAGTTTTTTAGTGAAGCAAAACAGTTCTATTAAGTAACTCATAAATAATAGACTGGATCTGTTGGGGTTTCATATGGATTCTGTATATAATTCATGAACAATGAAAAAAAAACAGGCTCTAAAGAGTGATGCACAATTTGCCCCATTGTACAAAAATAATTAGTCCCCTGAAGACCAATTTTGATCGAGAACTTGTTTCATAATTTTTCATCTGAGGTAAATTATAGAGCAAATGGTAAACAGAATTGAGAATCTACCACTCAGGTGTGATCAAATATTGATACCCTTTATCCATATTCATTTCCTTTTCTTCTTCATCTTTTTTACCTTTGGTGCTTCCTACACAGACAGTACAATGCCATTGGGTGGTTGCCAGATGCCCAAATTACCCCCCCTTTTTGGTTGAACATGTGTCGATAAAAAGCACATAAACCGCATATATACTTGGCACATAATGCAACATGACGCTTCCTACAAATTAACCTCACAGCATATAAACCATTGTTTTTTTTTGCTTTCTTGCTTTTCCTGTATTTGTTTATTATCCATTCAGTCTCATGCAGTAGCCAGGAGCCAGAAGTTGTATACGTCGGCCCAAATGACGGCCGTAATGTGAACAGTAAAATGTCTCTCAGGGAGAAGAGGCTCTTTATTAGATCCGTTAGTGTGTTTTACTCCTGAGGCAGCTTTACTGTATTGGATATTGAATTGAGTTCAAATCTGGAAAGAAATGGTGTTTGGTTGTGAGCATGTTTTATTCATAATGCAAAGTTCTTCAATCTAATGTTAACAGCACAGTACACAGAGCAAACAGCCTGACGGCCCCAAGCACATGTGCAATGTCGCTCACGTCGCAGTTCAGGAGCAAAGGACTTTCTGGCCTGAATAAGGTTATTGAGGTTGAAATAAGGTGTTTTTTTTTTTTCCTGAACCATCCAAGGCTCTGAAATAGTGGTACCATGATTCAGCAATTGATGATGATGATGAAAGGTAAAGCAAAAAGAGAAAAAAAGTCCATATACCAAATACAGAATTACAGAAAACTATCCTGGCCATCTTTTTATACTATCTCCTATCTTGACCTCCATCACCAACATTTGCCCCCCTCCTTCCTCAATATGGCTACTGGCAATGTGAATTGCCAATGACAAAATAAGGATACCATTTTGGGCGTCCATTACTTTCAAATCATTAGCCGGGTTTCTCAGACTGCAATCTCATGAAGTATTCTCTCCTGCTGCTTCTACCTTGCTGCTCCTTGCCACAAGAAAAAAGACGAGGGGTCAGCGCAGAAGGGGCGACGAATGACAAGCATGAAAAGCAACATAAGCTGAGGCTGTGGTGGAGCAGGCGACACGGTGACACTCGGCAACAACAGAGTGAAACACGTGGGATTCAGCACAAAAGTCGGTCGGGTTTTTTACTTCGACTCCATTGTTGCCCGGAATAGATGCAGTAAGCATTAGTTCCCTATGTCTCAAAGGGGAGCTGGCCCACGTATTGCTCGCCGTAATTTTTTGAAAAATTAATTATGATGGCGGTAATTGTAATCCAAAATGTTTCTGGGGAATTAGATCATGAAAAGATGCTACTGCTTTTGCAGTTTTGCAAGGTAGTACAAGATAATTGCTGCTAAGATTGATCCCAGACGGGGAATTCGGGTGCCACAGCAGCAAGTAGGCCTACAGGACATTTGTAGAATAACAAAGTCAATATACACAATCGGTAGAAATGTAGATGGACATTAACGACAGTAGAAAAAATAAGGTGATGGTTGGGAAAGGAGTGAGTTAGTGAAACTACTTCCTGGAACCGGGCCATAGAATGACTAGTCTTTACCCATCTTTAGCACCAATATTAAAATGTTAATGAGAATTAAATATATCACGTTGTATTCTTCTAAATAAAATAGAACAGGAAACATAGTCTGTGCGCTTTGCTTTCATTGCAGTCCTTTGGTACGGTAGACAGGTCAAATTGTTATGGGATGATGTTATAGTTAATGTCCTGAAATGCCTTTCCGCTCTTCTCTGGCAAAAAACAGCCCTGCAAGATCCCAGGAAGGCAGAAGAGTAATAAATATCATCCTTCAATGTCTTCAAAAGATTGATGGCTCACCATGACATACAAAAACAAAGCATAAACCATCCAAGGTACAGGGAGTCAAAATGTTCCTCTTTTGATGAAGTATTTAAATATTCACCCATGTGCTATGTTTTCATCAGATTCACAAGGGCAATGATCTCAATGGTGTTGCTTGGACAAAAAAAAAAAAAAACCTTCAAATTTTGTCGGGTGGCTCTCTATGAAAATCAAATCATAAATATTCAGCGAGATGCTTTCCCCCCCGAACTAAAGTTAAACAAAACGCTTTAAAATCGCCACAACAGGAGATGAATCAGCCATCCCTGAAATATTCATTTTCGGACTCATAAACTCTGCCCAGCCAGTGGATCACACTGTGCTTTACGTGAGGATGATGAGGAAGATGATGGAGGTGATGGGAGGGTTCGAGGAGAGATATATATTTTTCTGTTTTGCTCCCTTTCTTTTTTTTCCACTGCGTCATAATTGCCGTTCGTCAAGCAACCGCAGAAGGCCCCTGATCTTGCCTGAAACTGGGGAGCGTTTGAAGAAGCGCCTGCTTGCACCGCTGGGACAAATGGAAATGGAGCGGATGAAACTCTTTTGATGGTTTGGGGGAAAAAAGAAACAATGGAAAGCGACTCAGGAGTAGCACTAGTCGTAGACACACACACACACAACAAAAACACCCCAACCAACAAATGACATCCAATTAAGCCAACAAAGCGACAAACCAAAGCCGCGTCTCTCGGCGTTCAAACGCCACAGAACATTTCCATGCGTTTATTTCCCACGTAGCTCAGGTGTTTTCCCGCACCGGCGAGGTAATTGTACCTTATTAGCAGACGTGCGGCGGCACAAGTGGAACGGGGGTAAGGGAGCAGGGAGGTCTCGCATCCCCCCTTGGTGGAGGAGCTGCGGCTCCACGTCTCGACACACACACACACACCTAACCCTCCCCAGCAGGCTGCCATCTTTCAGACGACTAGTCACACCATGGATTTCCCCAGGTTGGTGACAACGCGGCAGCGTGACAAGATTAGGGCTCCTGTCACTCCCACCCCTCCCACACACACAAACACACACACACGCATGCACACATCCACACACACACTTCCGCTTGCCTGTGCCAGTCCCGTTTTCAATGCGACTTATCATGAAAGATGCAGGAGATGGATTCCAAAGGTTTGTATGAAGATAAAATATGAAGATACCCATCCCCCCCCCCCGGCCTTATTTGCTTTCATGCATGAACCGACATGATGTGTAGGCAACACAACAGGGACCCCTGGGTTTGATGCCGGGGAGCGGCTTATGTCACCCGTGGATGTGCTGTGATCTCTGAACAGTTGTCTCCTTGCAGACTCCATTGCAGGTGTGGAGAACACTTCACCTTATTGTGTTTTCTTCCTCCAGGTGATCCAAGCCTGGAATTAGCATGGGGTGGGGTTAGGATAAATTGCGTCTTTTTCGCATTTTTGAACTTCTGTCTTCGTTTTCACACACCCACACACACACACACACACACACACATGCCACGCTCCAGCGACTTCAGTGCATACAGAAAGGAAATATGTGGATTTCAACGGGTGCATGTTTGAAAATGGCATACTGTTGAAACGTGTCACACACTCTTCTGGAGTTGTTTATGAAATACGCTTGCCCACTCTCAATGAAAGAAAATGAAAATGCATGAACATTAGCTTTTATGTGTGCTGTCATGGACGAAATGAAAAGCCGGAGGATAGGCCAGGCTTTTTCTAATTTTGCCCATAATACAGGTAACGCGCAGTGGACAACATCCTTTTATGACCACTACTTTTCCAGACCCATTTATGTGTGTGTGTGTGTGCATATATATATATATATATATAATTGGTAAATTGCTAATAAACGCTTTGGGGGCATTTACAACGTATTAGTTAATAGTGAATTCATCATTAGTAAAGCATCAACAATACATTATTAAAACATTACTTACCTACTAATAAACAATATGTTGCTATAAATTATTTATTTTGTTTAAATAGGGCCATTGTTAAGGTGTTTGATAACTGCATTGTCATACTTCATAGATGACTTGTTTACCATACCATAAGTATTTTAGTAGTTACAAACCAGTGGTAAAGAAGCATTTAGAAAGCATTAGTAAGTAGTTAATAAATGCTTAATGGATGTGTTAACAACTATATAACAGAGTTAGTTAGCAGGTAAGTAATGATTTAATAATGTATTGTTCATGTTTTACTAATGATGAATTCACTATCAACTAATACGTTGTGAATGCTCCAAAGCGTTTAGTTAGTCATAAAGTGTCACACAATTTAAAATATGTAAATATTCTTAAATATTATATGTAGCTCCGCATTCACGCAAGCACGCTCAAACACGGTCTACCTACCGCCGCCGCATATACATTTGTGATTGTGAATGCTCGGCTGAAGTTAAATTGTAATGGATTAATTAACATATCTGATATGGTAATTATCCGAGTGCCGCTCGCTACACTTCAAAGGACGGCACAAGGATAATATATATGAGTGTGGGCTGGGGAGTGACTGGCAGCGGTATTCTGATCTCAGCCGGCGTGGAACAAACTTCTCCCACCGCCGCCGCCACCACCACCGCCACCTGGCATCCCCTCCGAGACCAAACTCTGATGATGTTCGCGTGCCCCCACACCGCTACGGTGGCGGAGAATGACTTCCTCTTTTAACATTTTCTGAAGGAGAGAAGAAAAAAAAAAAGAAAAAGAAAAAAAAAAGTCACGAAAGTTTTCTTCAAAGGCTTTTTCTCTCAGTAAGTCTGAAATCGGAATTAAACAATTCCATCGCTGCGGCAAACTTCACCCACGCCTTCTGTGGCGCTACCGAAACCGCGGGAGTGTGCGTTTGAATGCGCGCGTTTATGATGTGTGTCTTGTACGACGTGGATCGTGATGGCGTGTCTCTCCAGTCGTCGCTCCTCTCTCTGCGGCGTATCGTCCTTCTCTTTTTTTTCTTCTTCTTCTCCCTCCCGTGTTATTTCTGAACGCAGTGCAATCTTTTGACGCCAGAAGATGCCCAGTGGCGTCCGTCCAGCTTGTCAGTGTGTCTCGCGTGGAGAGTACCGCAGGGCGATGGCAGGACAGAGAGACACTAATAAGGCAGCTAAATGCAGCGCCAAGCCCCATTTCTACAGGGAGCGCTCTGCCATGCCATCACTATTTCAAACTCAAGAAGAGACGATGAATCAGCCTTTGCATGCACGCACGTGCACACACACACACACACACACACACACACCCATGGACACACAAACAAGAAGGGTTTTGGTGCACATCACACACAAATGTATTATGATTTGATAAAGACATGGACATAACATAACATGTAGTTTTTGTTCAGACTCTGTTAATGTTGGACTAACACAACCAATGTTTTTCACAACCAAGTGGTTTATTTACTTAACAAATCCTAAGAGCGCCTCGTACGACTTTTCATCTCCAGCAAATTAATGAATGTCCCACTACAGAGAAATCAACAGATAGCTCCAGCATCTTTAGATCATTTATTTCTGTATTTACTCATTTGTTGGTATCTATGATGCATAAAATGCACACGCCGTCCATAATGTATGGAGGCCGACCCTGAAGAAATAAAAGCTTTGATACCCATGATGCATTGGCAACCCAAACAAAGGAGCGTGTGTGTGTGCTTTAGCGAGGCTTGGGGGGGAAAACATCTCCACACAGCAACTGAAGTGACACACCTGCAGGGGCGCGGCGCAGACGCCATCCATTAGACGTGAGCGGGGGGGGGGGGGGGGGCCGCCGAAGGCCAATTCTCCATTGGGTGTGATAATTAGTTTATAGCTGATAGTCCCACCTCTCGATCTATAAAAGCCGCCTTTCACGTGGGACATGCAACCCTGCACAAGTGTTGCACATCTGTATATAAATGGCTGCTGCCACCGCGGCCGGCGATGCCGTTTCCCGCATTTCCTAACCAGCTCCATTTTACGGAGAACATCACACACACACACACACCCACTCCACTCCGGGTACGACTGTCTTCACCTTCCTCCTTTATCTTCCTCCCCACCCCTCCCATCTACCCCCACACACACACACACCCTCCACCCCACCCAACACCACCCAATTCATTTCACCCTCTCTATTTCATCTCTCCTCTTACTTACCAGAACGCCTCTCAATCTGAAGCCGGGCCCCGCCCCCACCTGTCAGCCTC
>JAOPJH010000016.1:9990239-10006686 GCA_027122575.1 Merluccius polylepis | reverse complement strand
CCCCCATCATCCATCCAATGCTGAAAATGTAATCATAGGAATGTCAGAGCCACGTGCCACATACAGGCAAGTGTGGCACACAATACAATCTGGTGGAGAAACATCTACAAGGGAGGAGTTAAGTGGGGGAAAAAAAGACGTATAGATGCTCATAAGGGGTCCGACGCGGTGACATGCAGTAGCTGCTGCTTTAACGTGAGAGAATAGAGTAGGGAGTAAAACTAGGGGGGGGGAAACCAAAAAAAGGCCCAGTCTAACCAACCATATGTGAGATGGGTGGGATTCACAGCAACAACACGATCACTGGGCATCGGGTGTGAAAATGTCATCCTGTCACATGCACTGCGGCATGGCTGGACTGATAGCGTCCTCTCAGCTGAAGCCCAGGTAGACAGGAGACCTGGGGCCAGGGAAGGGCAGAATGGCATCCAATGAATTATAGGTTAAATGATGTGATTAAAATAAAAAATGACTCAATACATGCTTAACATGTTAGGAATGACATCCAATCCTAGCTGTGTGATTCATGGAAAATGAAATAGTTAGATATTGCATTGCAGATATTGCATTTCCAGATGCCCCGAAAAAATCCACACCACTGTCACACAATCAGTTTCTTTTCATGAGACAAACCTTTGCAAAATTGTAAAATATTTAAGTGAAATACATGTGAAATTGTTCACACAGTTCATGCTCCCCCAGTTTGAACATGGCACACAAATAGCACACAAATATACAATTAAATTCCCTAAATGTAAATAAGACTAAAATCAGCCCTAAAAATGTGGAGCAAAAAAGGACTGTTATAAAGGTGTCAATGAGGAGCATTCAAGCAGCTTGCAGTTCAATAGACACTAGTGGGTCTTGCAGCATTTCTAACTAATGGAATCTGTGGGGAGTTCTGATGAGTCAGCATTCATGCTTCAAGCCAAAGTCCTGCAAAAATGCACAGAAAATATTGAGTTGGTTTTGATTATGGTTGACAGCCCCATTCATTTTGCCATTTTTTTTTAACAGTGTTGGAAAGCTGCGACAGAGAAATCCTGTATTATTTTGCTATGAAAGAACCGATTGCATATTCAAGGTGTTATATTGAATAATACATTGATATTTATAATATATATATCTATCTATTTATCTATATATAATATAATATATCTATATATAGATCTATTGGATGAAAATGTTGTATAAATTGGACGTTGGTGTTCAATGTGCAGATGTATAGATAGATGTGCGTGGTGGAAAGTGCCTTCTCAGGACTTTCTTTCTATCTATGCCCTTTCAAAAATGGAAAAGCTATGTTGTTGCTGAAGCACAGGTCGATATATTGGTCTGTATTGACCCAACAATGGATCCTTACTTGACACTACATGTCGTGAAATATTAGCTGAATGTTATGTTGTTTCTAGAACATGGACTGAACCTCTATTTCTCCTCATTAAAAGTGCTGCATGAGGTGATAATCTGCATCTGTGGTTCAATTTTGATGCATGAAACCAACTTAAATACACGACTGGCGGTCAAACAGCTCATTCTGGCAGTGGAGATAATTGGAAACATAGTTTTTAATTCTGTGTAATGAAAACACTGCCACAAAAAAAAACTGCTTAATGCAGCCGTAATGAAGATAAATTAAGCAATGCCCAGATTTATACAGTGCATTAATACACTTATTTTTGTCAACAACCTTGAAACTTGCTGTTCTTCATTAAACGGTAGACACGCGCTACGAAAATATTGTGTGTGCGATGTGTTGGCCTCTCAAAGGTAAGTTATGTTTGGGGATGAAGGCTTTGATTGCTCCATGCCCTTGGGTGGAGTTGATACATAGAGGAGGGAAGGTGGTGGTGTGCAGGTGCAAAAGTAGGCCCTCGTAATTGCCTGTGTAGCATTGCCAGCCCTCCTTTGGGTGTACGCTGTGATTTCCGAAGAAGACGCTCAGAAATGAACCACTGCATCCTAAATTGAGGTTGGCAACCTCCATGCATGTCCAGGCGATTTTTCAAATGAGTGTTCCCCGGGCCCCGGGAGGAAGAACCGCGCCATCATAGGCAATTGGAATAGAAATGGACACACAAATACAGTGCACTTCTTTTTGGCGAGTGTAAGGAGGTAGGGCAGGAGTGGGCAGGAGTGGGCAGAGCGCGATCTTCAAAGAAACGAGCCTGAGAAGGCGAAGAAGCAACACGGAGAAGCCCATGTTTTTATTTTGCTAAGAAATTAGGTTGGCTATTTTCTTCTCTTTTTTTTGATTTTTTTGTTAGCGGGAGTAGATTTTTATTATTTCTTCCCATAAGCCATAAGCAATTTATCTCCCTTCTCCTCTCCTTCTCAGAACAGAGAGATCAGACGAATCTGCTTGTCGTCTTAATAAGGACCGCAGGACTGACAGCTCTTTGAAAATCACAGAGCCAAAATAGCACATATCACAGAGGCCTTCGCAGAGATCCTATTTATTAATGTTCGGTCGCCACAGAGCCAGACTGGAAGTCTTTTGTAATCCAAGTCAACTCAAAATGTGAGGGGTAGGGGCGCAGGGGGGGGGGGAAGTCGCGTGTGCGTGTGACCCACCGAGTGAAATTCATAGTTTTTTTTTGTGCCATTTCCTTTTTATTTTAGCACATCATTGGCATGCCGTACAAATACATGGAAATGTGCTCACTTAATGGACAAAAGTGCATTTGCTCCAATTCATTTCAAACGCCTGGCTTGAACCTGGAGAAGTTGAGTGGGAAATACATTTGCATTTGGACGACTAAATCACGATTTTTATAGACCCCTCTCGCAATTACATAGCTGCCGTGTTAATGCTACTTTCAGATGGAATTAGTTCTTTATGTGCTCTGATGCTTGTAGTCCATTAATTTAGTTTTATTGCCACTAAATTAGTTTTACTTACACCCTCTGGCAGGGACGTCTAATGTACATAAAAATAACTTATGCCCCTAAACATTCGTACTCAAAATATTCAGCTCAAGTACACACGGAGGCTTCCAGGCTTCATGAGAGTCAATTACCTTGCAAAGAGCCTTTCCATTCTGTCGTTCAGGATATACAACAGCCGGATATTTGTTCTGTGTTTTTCTATTCATATTTTCTGACCCCCACTAATTACATTTATTCAATGTCACAGACCACCTGTCCCTCCCCCCCCCCGGCCACGCGTTCTCTCCCCCATCTACATAAAGTGTGGCACATGGGGGCATATCCCTCCAAGGGATTGGACACTCAAGACATAATATTTTGATATGATAATATTGATATTGAGGATGTTGTCACCTTCACCGAACCAGAATCTGCATGGACCAAGGCTGTTTCACTGTCATATTTAATATATTTATAACATATTTTTAGTGCCACTGTTAGGTCGTTATGAAACTTGGGGGCCTGGGGGAGCCACTCTAGTTAGGGCCCCGTTACAACCAGCGTATGATGTCTGCTTGTCCTAGGAACTTTAAAATATATTTTCAAGAAGAAACACAGGTAACTTAAAGGTGCTCTAGGTACGATTTAACGGATAATATTTGAGTGTAATTTGTTAGGAATGCTATAACCACCCGTCAGCTAATATTGAGTGAAATGCATCGAGTGGACTGCGCCTGCCTCTGTAGGAGCCAATTTTCGATTTTAGACCGCTCCTGGCTCATTTCTGACCATAGCTTCCTTGATGAAAGGTAACACTTCTCAGTAGCGTTTTTTGCTCTCTTCTGGTCTCTCAAATCTTAACTACAGCAGCTTTAACTGGATAGAAACAGAAATATATGAGGATGGCAAAAGTGGAGCAGGTTTGATCTTTTGATAGCAAAAAAGATTGAACTATGGGTTGAAATTGTACAATTGCAAATAAAAGGTTACACACCACACTTCGTTTCTTCTATTAAAGTGAAGTGGTACAAATGTTAAAGTATTAGTGTCGTGGCAGCAGTTTTTTAAAATCATATTATATGTCATAATATTAGCAGCAAACTAAAAAGGTTATACTTCTAAAGGCTTCTTTCAAGTAACATAACTATTGTTTCTTTTTTTTAAATATCCCAAACACTTTTGTCCATTCTTGTCAACATTTAGTTTTGACTAAACACTGCTGTGTTTGGTCTCTAATTTCCCTCTTGGCCTTAGAAGGCCAAGCGCAGGTGATTTCTGTCTTCCACAAAATACAAATACACCTAAAAGAAAATCAGTTGTCCCGCTTGAGAAACTCTCTATGGGCCTCTGAGGATTGGGGTCAGACGCAGAGCGAAGCTGCCAGGAAGAGGATGCACTGAACTGACACGCCGTTTGGTTACGAAACTCTCTGTTGGCTTTTGCATTTCATGTCAATAAACAGACAACAACATGCTCAGTCAGAGCCCCTTGCCAATCCCCGTCCTGGACTCAATCATTCAATCATTTAAACTCGTGTTAAGAAGTGAATTGGGTACACGTCACATTGTGTAGAATGTTTGACAGATCATATTTTTCACAGTCTGTAAAATTCAAATCTTTCACAGATTTAAATTGGTGCTTTTGCCGAAAATATAATGTTGCTGCAGTAAAATACTCACCTATGACAACATGGAAGTAAGAAATAAAAGTTGTCGAGAACAAGATAACTATAATACCAACGTTTTTGTATGAAAGGCGGTGAGAAAGCTGTCAAAATGTTTAAATTGCTGCTTTTCTATGTTAATATATTAAGCAGCACATCCTAAAAGATCCATCCAGGGATATGTATTGTGACAATTAAAGAGAAGGTTGAAGCTGAAGGTGTCTACTGTATACTATAAACTATATTTAATCTTCTTAGTATTGTTTCATGAAACATAATACTGTATTTTCAAAATTAATATAAGAACCAAATGACTGAAATACGTATCACATAATAAATGTTCATTTATTTACAGAACACACATAAAAATGTTATTTTTGTGTATTAACAAATTGTTTTGTACATTTTATAGACATTGCTCAGAACAGCTATTTCACAAATGACAGTATTATAAAAATAAAAGCACATGTAACATAGGGCGCCTGTAACATGGCTCTTGTGATTAAGGTGTCATTTTCATCATCAGTGATACTTGAGTAATACAATATCTATGCTCTTTTTTTTTTACAAATTTGTTGAAAAAAATTTGAATTTGCTGTTCTGTCAAAATGTAAAAGTCTATTATGTGCTACGAAGGGGCAATTAAATAATACAGGTTTCCTCAGCGCATGTTATGAAATACAAAAAAAAAGAAAAATCCAAATTATGATTATGATCATTAAAAAAAACATTTAAAAAAACATTAAATTAAGAAAAACATGCTGGTTTTAAAATATTTATATAGTGAAATGAACACATTGCTTGGATAATATTTAACAGCAAAAGCTTTTTTTTTATATAGGTAACTGGTTAAAAATTCTGTGCATTTTCTACAAACTTGAGCACATAGGCAACATTGTAAGTGACGATAAAGTTGATAAAGTCAAGCTTCGTAACTGTCAAGGTTATTTTATTTTATCATGACGAGAAAACAAGTGAGCTGGAAGTCCTGCTTTAACACTACATGGTCGTACAAATTCTCATGACCCATGACATAACAATCCCAAATTGCAC
The DNA here is from genome assembly GCA_027122575.1 of Merluccius polylepis. Classification (NCBI taxonomy): domain Eukaryota; kingdom Metazoa; phylum Chordata; class Actinopteri; order Gadiformes; family Merlucciidae; genus Merluccius; species Merluccius polylepis. The sequence goes on along the minus strand of JAOPJH010000016.1, from coordinate 10,001,102 downwards.
CGCTTCGATTTGGCAATGGCAATTAGCTCATCAAATCACCAAATGTCCCCCTTTAGCTCTTTTTCCGGATTACTGTTCAACATTATTGGGGATTGCGGTGACAACTGCAGAGCCATCTGTGCGACTGGGTACCCCAATCACCCCCACCCCCACCCCCACCCCCTATACCCAACTTTTTTTAACTACATAATTTGGTTGTTTCGTATTCCCTTGTGTTGGGCTGCTTAGCACTGAACGTCTGCAGTGCAGCCTGGATCCTCACCACATCTGCGGTAGACAGCTTGAGCCGATGCCGCAGCAGGCAGGAGAACAGGTCCAGGAGCTGGGGCCCCGGTGGGGAGAGTCTGTTGACCCGGTCCCGGATCTCAACCAGCTGCAGCAGTGCCGAGTCCTGCGATCCCTGAGTGTACGGGTAGTCCAGCTGCAGGATCAGGTCCTGGATGGCGTCGGGGTCAAAGTGCATGCTGTAGCCGTACACCTGGATGCTGTTGATCTTCATGTAGCCAAAGTTGCGTCCCGGCTCCAGGAAGTCCAGGGGCTCGTAGTAGACGGAGCCATTCCCGCTGGCCGCCGGTGCCTTGATCCGGCTCCGCAGGTAAAAGTGCACCGTCTCGAAAAAGGTCTTCCACTTGTTCCCCAGTGTTAAGGTCCAGTTGTAGCACTCCAGTGGGCTGTCTAGTTTAGTCCTCTCCCAGTCGGGGTAGCTGTTCTGGTCGATGGGCATGATCCAGCTCTCGGAGTGGCTGCCACCAAAGGGGTTGATGTAGACAGACAGCAGCGGCTCCAGGGTGCTGTTCTTGGTGAGGCAGACCTGCAGGGACATGCCCAGCAGCATGTGCACATGGTTGGACTTGTATTTGTTGCTCTTCAGCGTCAGAAGCATCCTCTTCCGCCACGACGGGTCGAACCAGCTGTTGAGGCGCACGTCATTGCTGACGAAGATGCCGTGCACGCCGATGCGACTGTCACGCCTCTCCAGCAGGTAGCGCAGCTCGGCATCCTGCAGGTCCGTCTCGAAGCCAATGTAGTGGTCTGTGGAATCGGGCGCCTCGTTGCGGCACAGGCCCTGGCTCAGCATGTAGCCCTGGTTGCAGGTGGCGCAGCGCGAGCGGTTCTCGTAGGAGCAGGATGCACAGCTGGTGCCCTCGCCCACCGAGCAGGGGATGACACCCTGGCAGGATGGGTGCTCGTAGGGGCAGGCACAGCTGCGGGTCTCCTCCAGGTAGGAGCCGAGGTGGTTGTTCTCGCTGCAGTACAGGATGGAGAGGATGTAGCTCAGCCAGTAGCTGAAAGGCCTGCGAGAGAGACGCACAGCGAGATGGAGCGAGAGAGAGACAGAGACAGAGAGAGCGGCCGAGATAGAGATGGAGAGAGACAGGGGGAGATTAATGGAAGTTGCTGCAAAAAACATTGTCAAAACAGCAACACAACAATGTAACTTGCAACCTTCAGACAGATGGAGATAATCAAGCGCGCACACACACACAAACACAAAACACACACACATTCACATTCATTTACACATAGTCAAATTTACACCGAGGTGCAAACACGACAATTGGAGCATCAGTATTTCCTACACGCGCTCATTAAAAAAACTCTCCACTTGGTTTTGCTGTCTAGCTTCCCCCCCGTACTTCTTGGACAGCTCCCCTGTCTGCTCAGTGGGAGCGATGCATGGAGGGAGGGAAGGAAGGGAGGTTAGAGATAGGGGGGCGGTGCGGGGTTGCTGTTCCCTCACTTCCCAGTAGTTCCCAACCTGTCTTCCTGCTCGCTGCTGTTGTGGGTGTAGCGGGGGGATATGCAAATGTTGGGAGTGAGGCAGACCCCCGGCAGGTGCGCTCACACGCGGCGTGCGGGTGTTTCAACACACAAGCTGTTGACTGTCAGTCATCTTATTTCACACAGATCCACATGACACATTGGCCCGCGGCGCTATGGCATCGTCTATTCTGTAGTGGGGAAGCAAACATTTTTTGTTGTGTGTGTGTGCGGTGTGTGTGGTTTGGAAACAAGTACAATGGTTTGCAAGGTCTTTTTTCGTCTTTCGTTTTTGGTTGCTTTTTGTTGTTGTGGTTTTTTTTTCTTGTTGTGACACCGGAGATGTTTTGCTTCTGGAAACCGTTTCCCTCTTTATGAAAATGTTGTATGTAGTATTGCAGGATTTCTGGTGTACCCAAAGGATGAAATATGCACCCTTTTTCTAATATCCTTATACCGTATTCAAGCATTGTCTTTATTTGCATAAATAACTTTTGACCCTGCTTTGCGGCATGAATGTCTTGATAAGAATTGAGAAGCATGCGTTGGATCTCAGCGTGTCTGAAGTATAATTCCTACATCCAACAATACACATGTAACATTATGTCAACAAGTGTGTATTGTTATTTGTAGATATTACATCAGGTGTTGTATGATATTGCAATGGTGTACAGTATTAATGGTGTCAACTCAATATCAAATGCGACACATCAAACACATGGATTGAACACCAACAAAGAAATACATCAACAAAACTGAAGGCAATGCGGCTTGTGAGAAAGGCTAGATATTGAATTCCTCATCAAACAATCTGTGGATATTTCATCCTTTCAACATTGATCTTCATTTCATCCACAACCTGAAAGTATAAACGTCTCTTCAAACACTTACTAACGCTTCCCTTTGATCTTTTCATCCAAACGCTACGGCTAAAAATAAAACCTATTTATACATATATATAAATATACAAATATATCACAGAATTATATCAGCAAGATTTTGAAAAACATTTCAGGAGCCTTTTTTTGTTTGTCTCGGCAGAACACCTTAAAAAGTGAAGATGCTATAGATACGAGTTGTGAAGCGGCTTCAATGTGATTCATTTTGGTAACTGCTTACCACACTTTGTAGGACGGCTCACTGCAACCATCAATCAACATCTGTTCCTGATAGCTAAGGCATGGCTGACTGCCATTACAGCGTGTGTATGTGTGTGTGTGTGTGTGTGTGAGTGTGTGTGTGTGTAAGCAACACTTATTTTGGCCGAGTTTGGGTTTGTTGCGCATAAATTGATAAGGCAAGACTCCCAGATACAGCCAGTGTGTATTTATTATATCCTATGCACTACTATCTATTTTCCTCTGCAGGCCTGTATGTCTTGGGATATCACTATGTGCTGTAGGCAATGTAGTTTTATGCACACCGTTTCAAAGGTATGATATTTTAATTGTATGGAGGCAATTTGTTTATTTTTGTTTGTTTCAATCATGCATGGCAATTAATATACTTAATATATAATATCACATACTTCATATGTCGGTGATCTATTATTTGTTTGTTTTAAATTATAAAGGTTTACACTTCATTCAGTTGTTTGTGAGGATATGCATAGTCACTGATTGATGTCTTCAGTGCACAAACTAAATTGTGTGGCAAAAAGCAACCAAAATTGGTCGTATCCCAAACATCTCAATACCTCATCCAAATTAACTTGTTTGTAATAATAAGTAGGGCAGGCAAATGAGGTAAACTTCTTTAAAAGTCAAACTTATCTTAAAAAATTCTGTTGCCTCTTGGCCAGGAGCTTCAGTAAAATCTTCCAACTCTATAAATATCATATAGCATGCATAACTATTATCTATTCTCTCCGTAACTATTATCTATTCTCTCCATAACTATTAAAATGTTTTTTAAAAAGGAACAAGGTACACATGAAATAGGTCGTTAGAAGAATCCCCCAAATTTGTGAAATATAATAAAAATGTGAAGAGGCTTCAGCTTATCAAATCGAGGTGGTTTCCACCCAACAAACACCATGGGCTGATTTTGTCGTGGGCGTATCCATAAATATAAATAAATAACTAAATAAATACATACATACATAAAAACATCCAAACTCTATTTTTATATAGTTAAAAAAAAACCTGAAATGTAATAAGGGGGCATATCATTGTCTCAGCTTTATATTTTCTTTATTCTATTCTGCATTTGACTTTGATCAAATTCAGTTTGAACTCCATCTTAAGAAGTTATTTATTGGATTTGTGCAACTGATAAAAGCCACGTCTCTGCCCACTAAGTCTAAAGCGGGCCACACAAAAGACAAGCCATGGAGTGGCCGTGTAGTGGAAAGGACGGCACACATCAGAAGTTTCAATTCTAGGTCTTGTTCTGCTTAATATAATGGGTGGCAATGGGTGGTGCGCCAAGGTATTGAGCAGTGCCGGAAGTTATAAAGCGGCGCTGCCAGTGTGAGTGCTCTCATTGAAAAGAATGCGCACAATTTCCAACGCCCCTTGGAAATCGAAAAATGAACAGGTTCCAAACTAATACACATTTGCAAATTGTTCTGGCGATGCCAGGCTACCACCAGGAAGCCCTTCTTCTACAACTGAACATGCCCACATGCTCATCTGTACCCGTCTCCAGACTGACGGAGTTGACAGCAGGGAACATTTTCAAACATCCCAATGTCATTACTACAAGATGTTCTCGTAATGACAGCTCCCCAGTGGTGATTTTTTTTTGTTATTTCAAGTTTTTAGAAAAATAGCTGGCATTGATTTGTTCAAGCTCATAGAAGTCATGCTGAAGTCATGTTCATAAGAAGAAAAACAAGAAAAACACAATCCAGTGTCCATGACTGTTAGCACCAGAACTTTGCCAACACACAAGTTGTTGGTTGTGTTTTCATTAGCATAATGAGATCATAGGGTCCAGATGATGACAAATATTTCGAGGAGAGTGCAGATGGAGCAGATTTCTCACCACGGTTAACACCGCGGTTAATTGCAATCGCACTTTTTGAATGTCTGGAGATTTTCACGCATATATTTTCACGCCGTCACTCACGCGCAGTGCCGTCGAGCTGTACACGCATACACACATGCATACGCACACACACACACACAGCACACGCACGTAGAATTAAAAAAAAGTGCAGTGGTGGAGATGTGGCTGTGGGCTTCTCACCTCTCCCTCAGCATAATAATTCTCGGCTGCGTTCGACACCTCTTGCTGAGCACGAACAGTTTCTTGATGATGCGTCGGGCTTTGCCCAGGAACTGCTGGGTGTTCAACTCCAGCTGCTTGTAGCGCTGGTGTATGGCTGGCTCCGTCCTCCACAAGTACTGGATGGCAGACGTGTTCAAGGTGTAGAAGGTGGGCAGCTTCCGGACAAAGTTCTGGAACTCGTCTGAGGAGACAAAAAAAGGCGCCAGTGGAGGTGTTAGACGGGTGAACATGCTCTGACGTGGAAAGTAAAAGGTCAAAGCCAGATGACTAATTTAATTTTTCTGGAGGTCATTTATTTCCCCGCGGTTAATGCGGGCTCAAGTTAACTACGACACTTGGCTTATTCGCGATGACCACATTAGTCCAGGAGGCAACGAGGCAAAGTGCTATTAATTGTGTTAAAGTGCTATTAATTGACACATATGCTAATTGGGGTTTGCAAAAAGTGCAGCACTTACTTTGGGTCAAGATGAGTCTTTTCTTATTTTTGTATTTTATTAACAGCCAACAGAGTTGCCAAAGCACAGTGTGCAGATCTCAGTGTGCACAGAAGAGAGAAAAAAGGACCACTGGCCAATTGGCAAGACAGAGTGCAGAGAGAGGACATCCGAAGCTAGCCTGTCTGCTGTGCTATGTGCAGCAGGCAATATAGGAAATATTGCACTTCCAGGGGGAATTCAATAACAATATCATGAGCAGATGATTTATGATCCGGATCGATTGAAGTGTATCTCTAATGAGCAAAAACCAACGAGCTGTTTTGTGATTAGTGAAAACCGATCGTACAGTAATCCGACGACACACAACACCTATTCCTAGCCATCCCCGCTTCCCTGGCAAATTAATCTCGGCGTATTAGATCTGACGTTGAAATGAAGCGCGATATTAAAGTCTGCGGACGTGACACCATGTGCAGGATTCCAGCACTTCTTCTGAAGGTCTTACGACTTTAATTTAGAGATATTTAATTGATCTTAGAACTCATAATAGGTTTGCGAACGTGCGAGTCGAGGGACTGCCGGCATTAGAGAGGCGCCTCATGACTCATTCTCAAATTAGACGGAGTAGCACATTCACACCGCCGGTGGAGCCGTAGCGCTCGGATAGACTTTAGGGCTCAGTTTACTCAGCACAATGAAGGGCTATTTGGAGAGGCAGGCATGGCATGCTCTTTCAGAACACCATTTTAGGAAGATTGAAGAGTTAAAGACGAGTGAGAAGAGTTTATATCGACCATAAAGCCACGTAATAAATAAACGCAGAGGCAAGTATCATTTCACCATTTAATCTTTTCTTTGTGAGCTGCTGCAGTCACAAAAATACGCGAAGGGGAAAGAAACTCATAAGCATATTCCATTGTATAAGGAATTACTATATACAGTCTTCGGTTAGTGACTATGTATTACTTATATCGGGCCAAAGGATTTAACGATAATAAGATATTAGTCTTGTCTGAAGAGAAATAGGCTACCTAGGCACAGATGTCTAATGAATTGCATCAACGTCTCTAACCTGCCAGACTCTATGAACAGCAAGCTGCTCCTAAAAGGCTGACAGCTCAGCATGGACGCCCTGCATGCTCATCACTGTTTTGCTCTCAAGATTGTTTGTGGGAGCTGCCACCTCCTACCCACAATACACTACTGCTTAATAACCAAGACAATTTACATCAAATATTTACATCAAATGTCTGTAATGTGTGTATACCTAGGCCGATTGCGTTCATTTGAAAACATGTTTGCTGAATTTAGTCCTTTTGAGATCAAGGAATTCGTTCACAGGGAAGACCTGACCATATGCATGATATGTGAATGATTTACCTTTTACATTCATAGTCTATGATCGACATAATCAAAGTGCGGCGTACACTCTCTGCTTACTCTTTCAACTCTTTTAATTTTCACCCAGAAAACTTATCTTGCATTAATCTAACACCTTAATCTTGTGTGATAACGACAGTCAGAACGGGTGGCGGTCATCACATTCCCCGCCAAATTAGATCAGAACCACTGGGACCTGTTCTAATTTAATAGTAAGCGGGAGACTGTGGGTGCTCCAACTTTTGCTCATCAAATTCGAGATTTCCCAAATCACATCATTCCTACATGTTGTCCTGCCCTCACATCCTGTTTGTACTTGCAGATACATCGCATTACTGGAACAAGTTACACTCCCCATGTCGCTTCAAGTTGTCCATTAAAAAAAAGTGAGCAGTAATGATGTGGGCATGGGAAATGGTGTGTGGTGAAGTATAATATGTCCATAATAAAATGTGCATTACCCGGCATTTTATAATGAACACACACAGACACGCACACACACACACACACACACACATATAAATCACTGTTTATCTTAGCCCCTAATACAAATTGGAGCTACTGTATCAAATATGAAGTGGCTCAGTTAATGCCTGAGATTGGCAGCATTGTTACTCATTTAATGGAGTAAAAAAACCTCACAACTCATTAAGTCTACTCTGACTGGTAAATAAACTAGCAGTGGCGTTTAACATTGAACCGTTGCCTGATGTATGTGAAAGTAGTTTAACCATGGAGGGGGCATTTTAAGGTTGTTAACCCCACATAAATACATGAGTAAAAGCACAATGACACCTCAATGCATCCATTAGTTTGGCAGCCTGCAGTGCTGCAGTAATGTATTCAAGTAGATAGATTAGACAGGTAGGTGAGTATTCATGCATTATAGGGTGATGGGATTGCTATCTAACTCTATTATAATAATCAGAATAATAATCAGAATAATAATCTTTATTCATAAATCCCTTTTTACAAGTATATGTGCTTCACAAGCGTGAATACAGCAATACAACATGAGAGCACGAACATACAAAGCCAAAATATAACAACATTGACATCGCATGACACCGAGCACATATGTGTGATGGCGTTAAAAAATATGTATGTATGCTTTTACAATAAAAATATGTTTTAAGAAGAGATTTATAAGATGGTACTGAGCCACACACTCACTCAACTCTATGTGGCGTTTGTGTGTGTGTGTGTGCGTGTGTGCGTGTAGCGTTACACACTGACCCGACTCCTCAAAGTCCTGGTTGGCGGTGGTCCAGGAGTCTCTGAGGTGCACCAGGCCGGCCTCCATGGCCCTGAGGTCCACCTCGGGGCAGTTACACCTGGGGTACTGTGCGTTGCACTCGCACCAGCAGTCGTTCTGCCGACACACAAGCTGTCCCTCCTCGTTGCAGCCGATGTAGCTGAGCGCCGCCTGCACGAAGCGTGCCCGCAGGTGTTCTGGCAGTATGGCCTGCAGGCCTGGGGCAAGGGCAGAGGAGCGGGGAGAGAGTGGGGGAGTGAATGGACAAACCCATGTGAGAGGACCTCTGTGAGGGGGGATGTGGTTGGAAGACAGTTTAGCTTCAGACGGTTTAGCTCTTCAGGGGTTTTAGATGGGTTCCCAGTGTTTTTCAACCTGTTGTACGAGGGTACTGCAGGTGGTATGTGGGATTTTATTCTTGAGATCGACAAATGTAGAATAATAGAACAAATCATATTGATGATTAAACATGAGTATATTATTATATAGTACTATAGCTTGTTATATTATTATTTCAAAATCAGTGTCGCTTTGTGCATTCCAGCATATGTTTTCCATTGGAATTGTCAGTGTTGCTGACTTTTTCTTTCCACTGTTTCCCATTGGCCATGGCCTTCTTGCAGTAATAATTGTGTATCAAGGGGGGCGCTGGTGCTCTTCGCCACTGCAATATGTAACAATTTTTTTTACCGTTTGCATACAAGGTGGTCCACAAGGTCTTAATGACAATTTAGTGGTCCACCTAAAGTCAACGGTTGGGAACCACTGTCTCAGAGTGTTGTACGCCAGAGTTGTCAATAATTGATGGATGGCACTGATTTCCATTCTGCTCTCATCATATGCTTGACTTCAGATTCAATACGCTCCGATCCATTTAGATGTGTTTTTTTATGAGTTGAATTTCACTTTTGCTCCAAGTCGTAATGGCCAGGGATTCACAATCAAACCGCAGCACGCACAGCAAGAAAGAAAAGGGAAAAAAGGGGCAACGAATGGAAGCTAACAGATTGAAGCTAAATTCATTCTGACACCCTAGTGGCGCCATTATGGACTTTATAGGAGAACACGCACTGTGACAATTCTATCAGAAATTGTGTGGGTTCAATTATGTATAGCCAACCTTGCAAATGAATCTTGTTTTCGGGGCTCTGAACCAGAACGGAGCTGACAGAGTCGAGGTTGTCATAGTTACTGCATCCGAGAGGGCCCGTCCTTGTTTCAGTCACCTAGAAGAAACAAAGAAGAAGGAGGAAGAAGAAGAGGAAGAAGAGGAAGCAGAGGAAGCAGAGGAAGAAGAGGAAGAAGAAGAAGCATGAGTCAAATGACAGTTATTCATACTATGAAAGGAAATCATTAATTATATGTTTACAGCAAGACCGTGGAAAGAAAACATCTGAGTGAGAGAGAGGGAGAGAGAGAGAGAGAGACTGGCTGTTGGTTGAGTAAAACCAGGATTAATTCTCATCCTTGTACCCTTGTCGGAGCAACACATTATATATTACCCATCATTTAAGCACCACGAGGGTGCAAATCTCATTTGGGATAATGACTTTGTGAACGAGAGGAGTGCAAATTGAGTTGTGACATAGATTTGTGGAGCAAAGCACAGTGGTTACGTTGTTGCCGAGATCGGTTGAGCGATAGCGCTAATACTTCTCCACTAAGTGTTTGTCCAAAATAAACCCACTCCCAGTTGATACCTCTGATTTATAAATTGACTCTGGATTAAGTGCATAGTGTGCTGATTATTACGCCAACAAAGGGGCTTGTCCATATCCTTGTTTTTTAATTTCCACTGAATCACGCGTCTCAAACAACTATAACGTCAAATGTCACATCTGTTGACTTTGTCCATATATGTTGAATATATTTGCATGTATTCAAATTCAAATCACCAACCAATCAAAATGCTTGGCTGAAATATTGAACCGAAGACAATGAAAACATTCCTGACGCCATGGAAACACTTTGCCGTGCCACGCACTTAACATCAGCCCCACTAATTAATACCCGCAGGCTTTACCGGGGGAAGGGGCCGCGGCACGTCAGCAGCACGCCGAAGAAAAGTTGAGAAATGCGTTGAACTTTGTTTGCGCCTCCCCATGTCAGCCGTCTCGTCAGAAAGAAAATTTTTCTCACGCTACGGCGACTTCAGACTCGGCCCGCGAAGCACCAGGAGCCAGAAAAAGATTGACACGTCTATCTGAAAGGCACGTTCACAGATACATCATCGACAGATCGGATGTACCGTCGCTCATTAGACGTTTCTGCAGCAGCAAAGCGCCGGACCACAAGGCCGCGTTGGGTGCCCTGTTATGTTCAGGTAAGACATTGGTTTATTGATAACACTGCCGCTGCGCAGGGAATTTATTCTGCACAAAAAAATGTATTAGCAGCGCTGCCGCCTTTGCAGTTTGTTTTGGTTGTTAGTGGTAGTCTTAAAATGGAATAAGGGAATGACTTGAGTTTGTAGTTGCCGTGCCGCCGTACCGTTTCGGTTGCTTATGTTGCTTATTGGCTCTGCGTGTTAAAAGACAAGGAACAGTTCATTTTGCTGTCTTCTGTTACCGAAAATCGAAAATAAGAGGGCCGATTCTTGATGGTCAGTCCCCATTCCAGATGTGCTGCACGCCTTACACCTTACACAACAAACAATGATATCATATTTTTTAGTTGGCGGGGGGGGGGGGGGGGGGGGGGGGGGGGGGGGGGGGGGGGGGGGGGGGGGGGGGGCGCGGGGCGCCGCCAGGGCGGCGGGGGGGGGGCGGGGGGGGGGGGGGGGGGGGAGGGCAG
>JAOPJH010000016.1:9898592-9913592 GCA_027122575.1 Merluccius polylepis | reverse complement strand
ACATTACTGTCCACATGGCTTCATTTGGCACACAACGCATACATAGACATATCACACAGTAGGCGCTAAAAAACACAAGCACATTAGCAAAAAACAAGACATAAAAAGTGCACCAGTCGCAGATCATCCTAATGGCCTATCCTAATGATACATATTGTGCAAAAAGTGCAAAGTGATAATCGTGCAGCTGTGCAAAGAGTTGTGCGAAAATGCATGATTGATATTCCTCTCACACTGAGGAAGCTAATTGCATTTGGTATAAATTATTTCTTATAGTTGTTCTGAGTTGCTTTTAATTATTAAACTCATCAGTAAATTGTTTTGATCCATCTGTGATTATCTCATGTCAACTAAATCTAAACTTTCATGTAGTATATACTGTTATATATATATATATATATATATATATATATATAGTCATATAGCAGACACTTTTAGCCAGTGTGCCTTACAGTAATGCATTTCATTATGTGGCATCTTGTATAGGAATGGGTTCAAACCCAGAACATTTTAGCCTTCGCTCCAAGTTCAACTAGAGCAACCAATTGTCTCCTTGCTCAGCCGCATAGTCTGGTGACAATGGCTCTCCACATCTCTAAGGTCTCCCATGTATGAAATGGATTCTTCTATTAGAATATTTTACTGCAAAAAAAGGTTAAACTGATAACAGACTGTCATACACCCCAAAACCAAAATATAGCCTGGCCGTATGGGAGTTGAGGCATATTAACTCATTAATTTCAAACTTGACATGCTAGCAGTCAGAAAGCTGCTTTACCTAAAATATAAAACTGGATGTGAATATCTTGAAGCCTGTAGGAAATATAGACCTATGAACATATTAAAAAATAATAATATCTATCCAGAATGTTCTCATTTACTTCGTAGTAACTCTGCCATGGATTATCGTAGAAACACCAATGAGGGCTTGTTGGAAAGGTGTGGTTGTGAATCCAGAAATACCACATGTGTAAATATAGCATGAATGTCAGGGGATGACATCACTAAATGTATGAGGTGTCCCAAACAAAAGAGAATATTTGACATAAAGAAGTCTCCAGTCCAAAAGCCAGGACCAGTGATGAGTGGGGAGTAACCCATTCTCTGTATGTATCCCCAATGATTAAACCATAAATTAATTTAGTTGCACCATTTCATAATCCCTTTATAACATTTCACCAAATTTAACATTTAAATTCACAGTAATTTTGCACAATTTCATAGTAATTCCATTAAATTCTGACTTTCCTTTCATGTATTTTAGGCAGCGGGGGAGCGAAGGAGAAGAAACAGGGAATACCAAGAAGAGGGGAGAGAGAGAGAAAGAATAGCGAGACGGAGGTAAAGGAGGAATACCTGAGAAAGGAAGAGAGAGATTAGGGGATCAGGAGCTAAAAACCATCAGTGATTTGAGTGAATGGGAAACGAGTTGCAAGAGAAAGGCGTGGAAACGTAGACAACAATAGTCAAGACGGTGTAGGAGACGGCGCCCACAACGCCCAGAAACTCCCACAGATAATCCACTGGATCAGACTATACAGGAGCCTGCGCACAGTACGCAGTCTGTCGCAGGGGAAAAGGAACGGCAGGAAACAAGCGCGAGAGATGAAAGCTTTGGAAAAAAAAAAGCGATAATACAGGTAGAAACAAACAGAAAAAAGCATTGACGACGAGCGCACAACTACAAATAAATCACCAAGAAAAAAAACTAAAACAAACAGCAGATGCTACAGGAAAGCAAACGCTAAAACCCCTCCATCAAGACAACCCTGCTCTTTCACAACCCACTCATTCAAGAATTTTATCAAAACAAAACAAAATTACCGCCTCGCAAGTCTGCTGAAATAAAAAAATCAAAGAACTTCAAATATCGCCTAATACACCAGATAAAGTAGTTTCGGGCTGACATACAACACACTGGGAAAGAGAAGGACTACTGGTTATCCAAACAATAACCCAGATGATGCAGTACCGCGTCCATAATGCTGCACGGATGACAACTGAGGAACAGGAAGATAACACGGAAGAAAAAGCATCAGAGAAATTATTCAGACTGACACGATATTCAACCCCCGCAGGGAGTTCATCCAAAGAAACCCAACTGTAAAAACTCAGCTAGTCATCCCACTGTGCTTTACGTCCACCCTATATCACAGCACCCTATGTCATCACAGCTGATGTTTGAGGTCCTAAGAGCATATTGTATTGTCAAGCCTAGCAAATTGGAGGCCGGATTTGAACTTGTATGTGTGTATTTCTCAGACGTGCAAGGCGTGTCCTCTGTGCTCCTGCACCCGGTGTCTCCACAATCAACACACTTCCCACCCCACACAGCACAAGTTGACCGATGCTGAGTGGCAGCAATGGGAATAAGTTCAGGACCAAACAGCAGATGGGATTTACTACAATGTAAGACTTGTGAAGCACAATGGCACACTGGCAGAGCCCATCGAACTGTATGACGAGAAACTCAATAACACATGGTTCAGAACCAGTCCAGGGAATAATTAGAGCACTTTAATTGTGGATGTACATGTGGACTTTTCTGAGGCATGGAAATGCAAATTTAGTTACGAGGTACGGTCATGCCATTTCGGTCAGAGCGTTCCACAGCTCAATCTGCACACATTAAGCATTTTCTGTTGTTTTCTGATGTTTATGCTAAAACATTGCAGTTGTAATATTTAAATGTACATTTTGTTAAATAAAGTTGTAAGCAAGGAAGCATTGACTTGTGTAGTGAAATGGGTGTAATTGTTTGTTGTAAAAAAGGTCTCAGTCACTATTAAAAGATGGAACTTTCTTTGTTTTAAATGAATAGGCTTAAAATCTGTTCCTCCAATGCAGTTGATTTATTAAAGTCATTGTATCTTTAAAATATAAAAGTTGCAAGATGTAAGTATTTTTTAAAGGTGTAATCTTGAAATAGTATAAAAAATGAACAAATGTGAATATTCAACATTTAACAGAATATATGTGTACCTATGGGGTACACACACTTATTAATTTCTCTAAAATATTTACTTTCATTGGATTTGCATGTATTTTATGAAGACTGCAGACTTCATATAAATTAAATTGTCTTTTGTTTGGGAAATGTCATACATTTAATTGACTTTTACTCAAGTGCTTCTCTGTAGTTTCATTACTTCTGCTTGAGTTGAACTTTTAGACATTTAGTGATGTAACTCCCTGACTGTGCAAGCAACATTTACACAAGTGATATTTCTGTTTCATTTCTGATTCAGTACAAGCACACCTTCCAACAATTCATCAAACACCCTCATTGGTGTTTCTATGACAATCCATATATCATCTTCTAACCATAACTTATTTATCTTTACAGTAAACTATTTTTTATAAGAATCGATTTAATATATCTGAGACCTTTAGAGATGAGGAAAAACATTGTTGAGTATTGTTCTACCGCTCTCAAAACCTAAAGCCCCTTTTGACAGTCACTTTTGTTAGTCACTGGGCTAATAGCAGTGTGAGTTGCATTTTGGGTAATGTTATTCACATGTTGTTTGTTGTTGTTCATTTGATTGACGCTACATAAATATCACACCAGACCGAACCACAATGTGTTAAAGAAAACACTTCTTTGGCGCTCAACACATTTGACACTTGTTTAAATATTTGACAAAAATGAGTTTGCATGGGAGTGAAAAGCAGCGGAGCCGCCAACGCCGGAGAGCGTTGGCACACTGTGGTACACCGGTCCTCCCACAGATGTCAGACATGGCAGACAGGCTTGTACTGAAAGAATGAAACACATAGGAGAAGATGTGAGGCCTCCAATGACTGAGTGTGTAGTGTGCATAATGTGTGTGTGTTTGTGTGCATGTGTGTGTGTATGTGAGAGACAGTGTGCAAACATCTGAGTTAATTTGCATGTGAATATTACAGCATGCGGCCTGTCGTAGCTGGTGTCATCTCTATAAACAGATATCAGGTGTCATCTCTATGAACAGATATCTGCATATGAATGCAGAATCTGTAGGCAACCCATCGGCCATCTTCTGACGATGATTTTGCTTTTTGTTAGCTACTTGTGGAAAGGCAACTTGTGTAACAATCGGGTCATAGACGTTGTCTCTCAAGTCCAAGTCCGTTCACACGTTTCAAGTTGCTCATCGGACTGTAAACAATGCCATGCGGTGCACGAAAGAGGAAGTCTTGGCCCGGATATTCGCCGGCTACACCGGTACCCCGGAAATATTGGCCCTTGCGCCCAGAGGCTAAATCGTCGTCAGTCGGTAGCTGATCGGGTTCGGAGGCTGTAGCTGGTGTAGTTCGTGTGTGTCTGACGGTATGTGTGTGTACATGTGTGACAACGTGTCATTTGCAAAGTATGGCTTGTCATAGCTGTGTGTGTGTGTGTGAGAGAGAGCGAGAGAGAGTGTAGTTGTGTAACCAATGAGTTTGGTTGTGTGTAAATGTTTGAGGATTGGCTTCTCCTAGCGTGTGTGTTTGTGTGTGTATCCGTGTGTGTGTGTTTGTGTATGTGTTTCTAGGACTAACATTGTAGCTGTCAAAGCCCGTTGCTCTTCTACGTGGGCTCCCTCATTAGTTGGCTTTTGAGTCTCCTCTAAAGCCTTCCTAAATCTCAAGGATGGGACTTTAGAGCTGTTCAAATTTGGAAATTGGCAGGCAGTTCTAGCAAGACTCCTGGTGGGACACCAGCAACCCATGTGTGTGTGTGTGTGTGTGTGTGTGTGTGTGCGTGTGTGTGTGTGTGTGTGTGTGTGTGTGTGTGTGTGTCTGAGACAACAGAAGAAAGAGGATGAGCAGAAGCAGTGAGCCTCAGGTGACAGGAAAAATAAAGTGGTGTCTCATGGTAAAAAATGAATGTATCAGTGTAACTATGGCTCCTCGCTTCGGGGTTTGTCCATTTTTGATTGCTAGGCTGCTTCGGCTACCTGGATATTTAAATAAAATATCAATGTCATCATCGGTAATTCTGGATTAATTTTTGGAAAACAAAACGTGTTTATTTGAAAGCCTAATTATCCGTTCCCCTGCAGACTATATTCCTTAACGGTGACAAGCGAATTAACTACGAAAAAGTTACCGTTGGCCTACAAATAGCAAAGTCCATTGACTAGATCAGGTGATTATCTGAATTCAGCACATAGAAAAGGTTTCTCGTTGCTTTTTTTTTCATTCACAAACTAAAATGTCGTCAAATGTCGAAATACTTCCATCCAATAACGCCTGCAGCCAGAGATATTATGTCCTGTATTTTGAGATTTCAAACCGATCGGAAAAGTTTAAACGCAATAAGGTTTTTTTTCCTTTAATTTATTATTTTTAAAATTGAATACTTCTCTTTGCCTGCGGTGCAGACCCCCGTATCAACTTTCCTCGCTCTAATCTTTTGATGCAGGGCGGTTTTGCATTCATTCTCCAATGACATTATGTGAGTGGTGAACACTTTGTGGATTTATCTACGTCTCTCCCACGCAGTTCTTGGCTTCTAATTTTCTGATAACAGCGCAACAGCGTGTCTCTCCCTGAAAGACACAACGTGAAACTTGAATGTGCAATTACAGCAAAATGAAAAGTCTGGAGATGTAATGCGACTACAATGAAAAGCCACATGATGTTACAGGGATTTCTTTTTTTTGTCCAAATGTTATTTCATGTCACAGGATTCTGATAGTACTAGCCCCGCTCTAGCACACACACACATACACATGCATGCTTGTGCACACACACACACTAACACACACCTACACACACACAAAACTCTCTCTTGCTCTCTCTCCCTCACTCACACACACACACACACACACACACACACACACTAATACTATACGGTCAGCTTTTCCCTTGAACTCAGTTGGCTCAATCCTCAGAACGCAGTCTGCTGGACTCAGTCCCTGCCCCGGCCAGTGTCTTATCTTGGGATACAGGCTGTTTCCAATGGCGGCCAAAAAAGAAAACCCAATCAGATTTGCCCTGACTAGGGGGTTAAATGACTCACCTTCCCCAAAAAGAAAAAAAAAAACTAAACTCTGAGATGACAATCTGTGTGAAGAGATGAACACATGGTCTGTAGTCCCTGGTGTTGGACACAGATCACAATTTAGATGCAAAAAAAAAAGAAGAGGAAATAAAGATCGTCCGCTGATAGGTAATCCTCTCCGACTGGAGGGAAGAAGAAAGACGCCGAAAGCTCTCACTCCGGATGAGAGGCTTGCGATGTATTGTTTGTAACGCTTTCTTCTCACCGGGTGCGAAACACAACATAAAAATCTTTGAAAAATGACAGTTGTGTCTAACATGCACTTGTGTTGCCCCCCCCCCCCCCCCCACTGTTTCCCTTTCAAAATGTGTCCAAAATGTTTGATGTTTAATAATAAACTCTGCTTTGAATGTATGAAAACATATCCGTTGTATTTCATGTTCCCAAGTGCTATGATATAAATCCCTTGCTTTGAATAAAAACTTGATTGGTGTCAAATGTAGAGAAACAATATATATATATTATATATAGTATCTCTATACAATTTTAATGAGCTCAAGTAATTAATGACCAAAGCAGAAGCCCATTCCCATCATTTAAACTCCTGTTACCTGTAGTAGAGACATTACAGGAAGTTGCACTGTGAGTGATCCTGTGTTCTGCTTCTTAACCGTATCACTCTGAATTACAAATGACCGGTCTACTCGGCCATGATTTATCTCACACATCATAAAAAAAAGAAAAACATTTTGACATGTGTTTTCTCCACCATATGCATGTAGGCAAAAATAAGCCACAAATGACTTATGAATATGCAATATATATTTCATGTTTTTACGATAATCAGTCAAAAAAGTGCTTTCTTGTGAAGATCACTCTGCACCCTCTTCAGCACCGGAGCATTTTAATCACTGGTAAACATGGTCTGAGCAATGGGGAAATAATGAAGATTAAGTCAGGCAGAAATTAAGTAGGATTTGAATTAAGCTGCTGACACTCCTATATTATGCGGACAAAGAACATTAATTATTACAATATAAAAATGCCCAGAAGCCTGCTAAACACTTTATCTTGTTGCCTGCACCGTGTCTATCTTTTACTGCAGCAGTTTATACCAAAAGTGCCAGGAGTGCTCCTTATGGCTTCTCGCCTCGCTAATGAAGAGGGAGCAATATGCCAACAGCCATCCGCTTCTCATAAGTGATATCTGTGTGTAGGCGGGTTTTTTGTGCATGTGTACATTGGTCAAATGTAGCTTAATAAATATGCTATGTTAAACAAGTGTTACATTTGATGATGGAGTCCTTCTTAAACGTTTGTTTGCAATCACAAACAGATGGTGTATGAGGCGTATTGGATTTATATTTAATTCAGCTATATTGGATAATGGGATGATTCCTAAAGGAAGTCCAGATACCCTTATTTTGAAAGGCTATAGGAAACCATAAAGGGTTGCCATGCCAGTAGTAGCTCCCTGTGTTGATAGCTGGTTTATCCTGGGTGCCTTGATTGCTCTGCACCACAGGTGTGCAGCCCCACCCAGCCAGAGTCCAATCAGTCTGACTCAGGCCAGGTGAGGCTGTAAACCAGCCATCAACAACACACACTCCACACACACCCTCCACAGAAACCATACAGGGGATGTGTCTCTGCTTGTTTGTTTGACATTGGAAGATGATTTTTAGATTGAAATTCCCTTGTTGGCCTGGGCATCTCTCACCTGCTACTTGTTTAACCATCTACCTGCCTCAATGCTGCTTAATGGCTGACCTGCTTGC
Source organism: Merluccius polylepis (assembly GCA_027122575.1). NCBI lineage: Eukaryota > Metazoa > Chordata > Actinopteri > Gadiformes > Merlucciidae > Merluccius > Merluccius polylepis. Next base: position 9,905,843 of record JAOPJH010000016.1, on the reverse strand, counting down.
TTACCTGCCTGCTTGCTTACCTACCTGTATGCCTGCTTACCTGCCTGATTGCCTGCCTGCTTACCTGCCTGCCTACTGCCTGACTACCTCACCTGGATCATCAAGGTACTTCATTTTCTATCAAAGGAAAGCATTATAAGGTCAAAGACCTTAGTGAACAATAACATTGAAAACCTTTGACAAATGAGCCACCACAGATGGCATGTTCATTAATGTGTATATAATAAAGATACAAAACATTGTCAAGATCACCCATAAATGTAGGCCTATAGTAAGTAAAGACATTTTTTTGGTTAAAGAACATGCCGGTTCATATTACTTAACATTGTGTGCTCATACAAATAAGATATCAATGATTGTTGTTGTTTTTTACCGCCAGAAAGTGCTACAAATAGCAAAATAATAGTATTATATGGGCCTGCGTGATAGCGAAACTTACGGGCACCCTGACAGAAAGCAGCACAGGTTGTCAATTAGCTGTCAAGGTGTCGTTCTGCGCAAGGTTGGTAGTCAGTCAGCAAGTCAGTCAGTTGCAAGTTGGTGAGCAGCGATGTATCGGTCGAGTTTTTGTTTCACATCGTATACGATGGTGAACAAACCGGCCTGTAGGCTGTGAAGCGGTATTCCCTTGGAGTAAGGAGACATTAATATCAGAAATCAAACTTGAGAATCAACTCAACTGTGTAGTGGTGTTGACGGGGCGATGTTCCTGCTGGAAGCCTCAGGCATGCATGTTGTGTTAGACAGGTAGGCCTAATGTCTGACCTGGGGAGGAGGATCTCAACCAACGACCAGGAGGCGTACTCTTCCCTGCAGCACACGCCACAGCTGAAGCCATGGGCTGGCACGCCTGGCAGTGCCTGCACACGCACCTGAGGAGGCTAATCAATAACACAAAATACTTATCAATACAAGCAATGCACATCCATTACTAGCCCTAAATAGAACTGACAGTATTTTTGTATCGCTGTTGCATAATACCAAATCTAAATACTAGCTCTATATAGAACTGATTGCACGCAGTATTTGCTGTTCCACAAGATATGTCCTGCATAAAATCTAAATACTGGCTATCAAACATGACTTGACAGTTATTTGATTTTGTATTAATACAATACAAATAACATTTAAATAGGCTACTGTCAGTTCTATATAATACATAATCCAATATATCATCCGATATCTCCATCACATTCTGATGCCAACGGACTACTTTCCATTGTCGTATCGGATATTTGAAATGATCCATGTACTCACGCATGTGTCTTTACCGCTTTGTGGGTTTTATCCATGGAGGGCTGCGCCGCCATGGACGTAAAACAATCATGCGAAACAAAAGTTTGTTTTGCAGCGTATCAACTAAGCATTTTTTTATAAGGGCAATTTCGAATATCCGATGCAACATGCGTATTTCACATGAGGCTATATTATCACACTGGAATGATTATGATCTGTTTATTCTGCACCGCCATGTCCAATCATCAAAATGACCAGCATGCTGATTCAATTCGCTTGCTGGTTATTAAGCTATAGTTAGTTGATTTATCTATTTCCTAGCATGGGGGCGTGTATCGCTACAGCAAGCTAACTTTTATATACAGTTCTTGCTTGGTATTTCCTTGATTTAGTGTTACTTTCAGATTTAGCGATTTAGAAATATACAACAATAGGTCAAATGATGTGATATGTATCCTCCTCCTCGCCTGTTCCCAGTGCCTTGGACGTCTAGTGGTCTTCACAATGTAATATGACATTATAATATCATATAACATTATAAGGCTGATCGTGTTCGTGTTAGGAGGTGTTGACAGCTCGATGCTGTGTCACTCTCGACATAACGCGTCTCCTTCCAGGCTATCCTACCAGTAGCGTCTCGCGTCATGTGGTGTTATCCTCTTATGAGGCGTTTATGTCAAATTAAGTATCGTTGTAAAATAAGTCTTAACTTTCATTTTATCATATCATCATTAGTCTTTATGTCGATTTGCTTCATACTTTCCCCATATATTCATTAATTGTGGATGCCACCCTGACAGCTGCTCTTTAACTACATCTAAATAACGTCCCTGAAAATAAAACAAAATAAATATGCCTTCATCCTCTCAATGAGTGAACGGGTTTTTCTGGAAGTAAACGTGATCTCATCTAAAGCGATATGACAAACCGCTAAGTTGCAGCTGGCAGAACCAAAGCCACACTGTGCTATGCATTCAGAAAAGGCCGGACATTGCCAATTACACCGCCATTCGCTTCCCTCCTGCAGGGCAATTTAAACAGATTGTTCAAAGCATTCAGAGGCTGCACAGTTCCCGGCCCGGGACATTACACTAAAAGCAAAGTCGTGTTTTTTTTATTTTTTTTTAAGTTATACTGCTTAACCCCGTGGATATAAATTTAATAATTTCCTCTTCTGTTTGACATACATGGCATAGAACCGCTGGCAATAACGGAGCGAGGGGATGAAAGGTGACCTCTGTGAATCGCATGCATATGACTCACCATTGTGGGTGCTAAGCGGCGATAATGGTATGCACACTTTAATTCTTCATCATGCCCAGAGGTAGCCGGTGAATACATCATACATTTCGTGATGGTGGTGATGGAAAATGGCAGGGGGGAAACAACAACTTTGGGGGACAAGCGGTGTCCCTCGTCAACGTACCTGATGAAAAATCCCATAGACTTGAATGAGATGAAGTCATTTATAAAAGGACAACCCTTGAGTACCGCAACATGTTGCTTGTGAACGCAACCCACTAGCGGACGTGATTACAACACTTTAGCGTTTAATTCATACTGATGGGGTCTGACAGCCACTAAGGCTCTAATCGTTAGCCGGGGTTAACTAATGACATTATGTTGTCTGTATGTTGATGCGCACATGCATCCTATGTGTTAATAGGATGGCTTACAATGGGGAGCCGTCCCCTGAACATTATTTCTCATATCTTGTCTGTGGAAAGGGCAGCTGAAGGTTTAATGTAAAGAGGTATTTAGTTAAATCCCTGATTGGCTTCTCCCTCAATCAACAAAGGGGCCTTTGTTGTGACAGTATACGCAGACCACACACTGTTATATAGATTAATTCATCGCTGTATATAAATTTAATAATTGATTTTAAACGCACTGAAGTGCCGTTCTTTTTTGATGCCTATCAAAGTAAGTGCTCCCTTGACAAAATGTTTGTTGGCTCAACCTATCACCTCCGTTCAAACAGATTTGAATGGAGAGTGTTTGAGGAGCTTTCCAAAGGGTGTTCAAAGTGTCTATTTAAGTATGTACACAAGCAACACAATGCAATCTTCTTAGGAGGCGGTAAAACATGTCATTCTGAAACATTATTTCTGAACCAGTGTGCCATTGCACAATGCATCGTACGTGTTTTAGCGTCTTTCTGGGTTAACCACTGACTACCAGGAACGGTCTGGTTGACTGCCAGGAGTGGTGACAGCTGGAGAGACAGCGGACAGCTGGAGAGATGGCAACTGGAGCAGTCAGGGTTAGCAGGGTGCGGCAAAGTTCACAAGGACCTGCGTGAACCTGAAGAGGCCAAGGCCAGGCCAATATGAAATGCATGCAGACGGTGCAGATGTCACCGCGCACAGGAGTTACTCCTGGTGCAGAAGGAGCCAGGGCCGGGGTCAACCCACAGTGCTCTGAACCGCCATGTGACATGAGCCTCAGCCCCATGCAGAATATCATATAACATTGCAAGGAGAGATTGCAAAGATTGCAAGGAGAAGGAGTGGCTCCGGTTCGACAAAGATGCTGAGTCCATCATAGAAGCAACAGCTGGGGGAAGCTGACAGACGCCTCCAATCAATGACTACCATTATTGTCTCTTTACCCTGGACTTTGAGGAAAAGGAGCCCGCCTTGAAGTAGATCAAAAGTGTGTGGATCCTGAAGGAGAAGTCGGGAGAATATTGATCAGTTCAGAACCATCCTGTTGCTCACTGTGGAAGGTAATATATTATTCAGCATTGTCTCAAGGTGCCTGATATCCTCCTAGGGAACTCCTACATCTACACTAGAGAGGAGGGATCCCAAAGGTACTGGGATGTCTGCACCACACAGACGTGGTCACCCAGCTGGTCCGGGAATCCCAGGAGAACAAGGGAGACCTGGTGGTTCTGTGGGGTGGACCTCACAAATGCCTATGACTCCATACCCCACAAGCTGGCTTAGGTGGCTCTGAACCGGCACCACGTCCCAGCTAAGTACACTAACTACAAAACCTTTAGCTTGAGGGTCTCCTCCGGGATCATCACTTAATGTACAATTTCAGTGATCCGTTTCCACTTAGCAGTTGGCAGCACTTGGATACCTTTGATCAACAAGAAACCAGTGAAGAGGGCTCCCTGGCCAAAGGGCTCCCTGGCCAAAGGGCTCGCTGGCCGGCATCCAGGTCAGAAAAGGTCGGAAGTGGAAGGCAGCGGAGGCCTTCAAGGTCGCTGAATCTTGTCTGAGACACGTGGAAGGGCTCGCCCTGGTAGTAGCACATAACCATGCTACGACAAAGTGAAAGGGGAAGAATAGGAGGGCCATGATCCAGGAGGAGGTGCGTGCGTCAATCAAGGAGGAGCGAGCCAGCCGGGTAGTTGGAATGCGGCAGCAGGGAACTTGGACAAGATGGGAGCAAGTGGTGAAGCAAAAGGTGTCATGGGTCACTCCCTGGGGGAGTGGCGCTACCGTTGGCATCATGACAAGTCCTCAAGGTCATCGCAGACACCATTTGCAGAGGAATCAATCACTGCAAGCACATCCGCCCAGCGAAGAAAACCATCGCTTTCATCAGAGCTGGTCAGGTGTCCAGGTGCATCGCAAGATGTATTCTACCAAGTGCACACAGTGCTAGTGCCTCTCGGTGGTGCCGCTTCTTCTAGCAGACAATTCACACAATGCACAAATAAATGGTTGTGCCCTCATCCTTGAGTGAGGTTAACGTGTTCTGGGTAGTGAGGTGGGTTTTCTTTTTAGCGGCTGAATAGTCCTTAGCTGGCTAGTTGTACACTCGAGGCAGAATGCAGTGGATCAGAAAAAATACCCAGTCTTGATTGGATATGTTTCTCTCAATTAAACTGGAAAATATAAGGGTTTCTGACCGCTTTGAGAGGCGAGATGAGAGGGTCTACAGCTCAAGCCTGCTGTGTGCTCCTCTGTGAGATATCAGGGGGGGAACTCAGAACAGTGTTTTGAATATTTGTTTGAAGTTTGAATATTATTATGATCATACTTGTTTACGACTCAGAGCCGCACAAATGTCAAAGTCAAAGGTCTTGAGGCCTACATCTGTGATGTTTTTAATTAGAAAAGGGCAGTGGTCAATAGAAGGTCCACATTGTTTTCTAAATGTACTAAAAATATATGTGGTTGAAAGTGTAGTGGTGGTATTATAGTGCTGGATGGGTTGTTATTTTGCAGTTTGTTATTCCAACTAATTTGTCTGGAGCGCTTTGTTGGAACGCGGTCAGCACAACAGCGGCCACCCACCCACCAAGGTTGTAGGCCACCTCTGAATGTGGTGTGCTACCAACATAACATAATGATGAGAGCAATAAGCCATTGGAGAATTTGTAGCTTGTAAAATCAAAAAAAATGTTCCATGGGCTTTAATTGCAGCAGGCGTGCTTACAGATGGTGTGGTCACCAGCAGTGTTCACCTCTCCTTCACCCTCCTCTTTACACCCGCTGAGAGACTAGTTAAGATCTACTTTGGTACTTTTTATTGCCTCATCCCTTGTACAAGAAATGTTTCTGTTTAAATTGAAAACATCGTATTCTGTGGTTAAGCTTGTGTGATGCTTGCATTGTTAACCGTACAATGGCCGTATTGAAAAAGGCCCCATTATGACTGTTTGGGTAATCAAAACACCCTTCAAATTTTTTCAAAATAATTGCCATAGCCTTTCATTGTGTGTTTTTCAGCACTGTGCTGCTGAATTTAGAACGAATTAATGAATGAAGCCCTGTTTTGATTAGATGCTGCGTCTGATGATCAGTCTGCTTCTTCCATCAACAGCCAGTCACAGTGCTTTACTTCTCATACCCTGGTCGTGACTAGAGGTCACATGGTGTCTCCCTCGTAGCTTATAGTCTGGTCCGCCAAAGTCTGACATTGTTAAACTGCACTAACTAAATGAACCCTAACCCCTATTACAACTCGTAAACAAACGTCTCCTCATACATAAGCAAATGTTCTGAATGAAAAGCACTTATGTATCCCTATTCCCTTAATATCTTAAAAGCATAAACCTGTTGGTGAAGCTTTTACGTGTAGATTAATTGTTTTTATTTTACCTCAAGACTAAATGTGGTATTTTCTTTTCATATGAACATTTAATCACGTAACACTTAACTCTCCAATATGGAATTCACACATTTACCGGGCAAACAGGTAAAGTGTGAAAATGAACGTAATAATAGTAATGACAGACACCTATCCTATTCCCACTGGCCTTGTTGATGTGCTGCATGCATTGAGCTTAGCATCTGTTTCAGATGTTTCATGATGTGGTGTTCGGCCATTATTGAACCTGAACACACACACACACACACACACACACACACACACACGATCATGTAGATCTCCTCCTCTATGTGAGGGATCCCCATCAGAAGGGCTTTATATTATAACACTCCTCACCAAATGTACTCTTCAGCGCGCCATAAAGATAAATGATTGTTACCGCAAATGGAAGACCGAAACAACAAGGAGAGGATAATTAATAAATGACAAGCAAATGGAAAGTGAGAGTATAAAGCTTGAGGTAGGTGGGGGTGTTTGGGTAATAAATCAAAGTAAAGTGGATAGCCAGAACTTTTATTTCCTCTTCCTCTGCAGGGAATTACGGTCCCTATTCCCCCCCCCCCCCCACCACCATCACCGCCCGCCCCGACACCAAAAGAAAGCCTCACAAACAAAGAGTGTGCAGGGCTGCTCTCCTTCCCCAACTGGTGCAGGAGTTGTGAGGATTACCGTGTGAGCCCAGGGACGAAGGAACAGATCGGGGAAGACAGACATCTCTCCATCATAGGAGTCATTCTCTCTCTCGCTCTCTCTCTCGCTCTCTCTCTCTGTCTCTCTATCCGTCTCCTCTCTGTCTCTCTACTCATCGCACTTGTTGGTGAGGTCGGTCAGACTATAGCCCTGTGTACTGCTGCGGGGGCTTTTGGTGCGGGGGAGTGGGTGTGAGAGGGAGAGAGAGAGGGAGAGTTATTCAGTAAGTGGGGGGGTGATTATCATGAATGA
>JAOPJH010000016.1:9880201-9892807 GCA_027122575.1 Merluccius polylepis | reverse complement strand
GACGCCAAAGGTTTCATCAGCGCCCTGCTCATCAAGGATCCCAGGTGACTGGGTTACCCTAACCCTCACGCAGTCTGGCGGGGGCCGCGCGCCGCCCCCCCCGCCCCCCCGCGCGCCGCCCCGCCCGCCCATGTGTCACGTTATGTAGGGAAATTAATGTAGAAGGAAGTTACTGTTTTGGACTCGCGAATTAATCACAGGAGGAGACGGTGGTGAAGGAGGAGTGGAAATTAGTGCTCTGTCAAGCGTGTTCCCTGGCACTCAACCTGCACTCCTACCTCGGGTGGAGCACATCAAAAAGGGACGAGATCTAAGGACACCCACACATAGTGCGGCGTTCGGGGACGCGTGTTCGCAGTCAGAGGAGTAGCGGGTTGGGACGGCGTTCACGGCCCATGAAGAAAAGGCAGCATTAATGGAGGAGGGGGAGAGAGAGAGTGGGGAGTAGGAGGAAGAGGAAGAGGGCATGTGTTGTTCCAAAGATGCATTTCAAACAATAAGCTGCACTTTGCTGTGTGGTCTTTGTTGAAAGACTCTTTTGAGAAGAGACATCTGAGGAGACACGGACGCAAACATGTTCAGACTGTTAATACTTCATCGCGACAACATTGATGTTATCTCTATTCACGTCCCACTGGATTGCGGAGAGTAAGGTCAGTTTATGCAGACGATGCAGTATTCAGCGTAAACATCACAGGCCCTGGATGTGTTGTAACTGAAGTCTGCCTGCCTGCATGAGTCCCTGTATGCCCCCCCATCACATGCATTTAACTGCACCAACAACTCAGCGTTTGTCTGAAATAGCTTGTGCGACGCTGCTGCTGCGTTATCATGTCTTTGACCCTACACACACTTGTGTTGTCTGTCCCCGGGGCGACGTTGTTGGCTGCTTCCCTACCGCTTTATAGAAACGTAGGATACCGTACGTTTCCTAGGAGCCTTTTCAGTACACACTTCATACATTCGATAAGCACGTAGGAAAGTACAGTGTTTGTACGTGTATTTAACTGTATACTTAAGCGCACGTGTAAATGGGGTGAAAACCAGCAGCTTTTTTTTTTCAACACGAAAATGCGGTTCTTTTTTAAAGCCTAAAACAAAACTCGATCATTTTAATATCCTGTAGGTTGTCGTACAGTAATGTATTATGGTTTTAGTGTCAGCATTTTAGCAAGTTCTATTTCACAAGCTCCAGCTTTTTCCCCACTGGTTAATACCCATTCCTCATTAACGGTAACATTAAAATATCCCCTCATGTTTTTCTATTTCACTTCCAAGGATCGGAGATGAACGCAGTCTCAGTCTCACATAAAACGTAATCCATCACCAAGTCCAACGTGTAAATGTGAAACCTTCTAATAGAATTACAAACATGGCTGTGTAACCCTGATTGTAGAGCAAACTCATTAGCCTCGTCGAATGATTTATTTATTTGACTTATTTTAAGCAGATCGGTGCCGAGCGCCGAAGACTCAAAATAGCACGCCATGATATGTCTCACTGCTACCGGGGAAACAACAATGTCAAGCTTAGGATCAAATTCACCATCAACGATCATGTACTACGGTTTCTAACAGTGCAGCGGTCATGTTTTTAACACATCCAAGTTACATTGTAAAGTAAAATGGGATTATATCTACATATGCAGAGGGAGAGGAGAGGAACCGTTTGAACCAATCCACATGGCTTGGGTGTATATATATCTTTTTAACAGATCCCGGTGCAGGGATGAAAGCTCAAGCTCTCTCACAGACGGCTGGTTGGATGAGACAAATGGCCTCTGGGAAACCACCTTGCCTTAGGCACATGTGAACGACACCAGAACGCTTGCTTCCGCAGAGAACTACATAAGCCTCGTTCCTCCGGGGGGTCGGCGAATGATCCCAGAGCAACGCTGTGCCGCCTATTCGCGTGGTCCCGACTTTTCAAGCTGCAATCTCATAATGGCTTCACTTGCCGACTCCATGTTGTAATACGAGTGATGTTTTAGTGCTGAAGTGGGTCTCCTTTAGGATCATTACGGGTGTGTGAGATCCAAGGACAACATATGGGAAGCCCGGTACAGGGAAAACCTCTGGCTCATAGAAATCATATGGTCTGGAGCGACCCGTACCCCGTATCAGCCGACGGCCTTGGGCGTCTCAATTGTCAGTGAGGCTCATGCTGTGTGTATGCGACGGCTTTATTTCTATGGTTGTATGTCTCCCTTTGCCAAGCAGAGGCTGACAGTGATCTGTGATATGTATATATAGGTCGTTTTTTAATAGATCCTTCATTGAGTAGCCAACAGTTTTGCTGAACCGAGCAAATATCAAATATATTCTTTTAAAAAAAGAACAAAGGATATATAATCAGCAGGTCTTTTAGATGTGTGGTTATAGCGAGGACACACACAGTCTCGGTGTGTCGGCCGATTTATTATTCGCCGTCCATGTACAGCGCAAAAAAAAAGTGTGAATTCTCATTATCAGTTATCTGTATATTTATTAGGCCCATCACCCCCAATGTATCGATGCACTGCGAGTAGCACAGCACTGACCGCCACAGACTGATAAATTGCCTCTCCCCTGCTTTGCTTGGCACTCGTCTGTGCGGATGGAGGTAGACCTACATGGATGTGTGTGAGCGCGTCACACAGGACAAGGACCGGTGCCAAGCAAAGGGGACAGACAATTCTCTGACTGTAGTCGTCAGAACCCGCAGTGCATCGATACATAGGTGGTGATAGACCTAATACATACAGTATACAGATAACCTAACAATTCCTGTACTGTGCGAAGGTTTTGCGGGGGGTTAGATGTGTGTCCTGTCAGTTAGATCAAAGGGGTGAATGCGTCTTGTGCAAGTTGTGGGTGAAGGCCTACATGGATGTGTGTGTGTTATACGCTCAGCGCATTTATTGCAAATAATAAACGGGCTGAGTGATTTTTTGTAAGCGTACAACTCATCCACATCCTTCCGTCTTGCTGTAACCACGCAAGAGACCTGTCTTGACCTGCTGATTTCAGAGCTGCCAACTCTCATTGAGCGCGCGACCCACGCAAATGACCCTCTTCACACACGCCCTCGCGCTACACCTCCCGTTTCTCAGGCTGTCAAATGACGCGCTGTTTTGCCTCAAATTTACATGCCTGCTTTAAAAACATTTCGGACTAGCGCTCTATATATTGGAGGCTTCGAATTCGAAATACAATGCGACAGGTGGTGTCTTCAGGGTGCAGTGGCGACCCAGAACGGGCCCGAAAAAACAAAAAAATCCCCTTCCTTTCTCGCTCCAAGGTTTTTTTGAAAAGTTGATTTCTTAAAAAAAAAGAAGTTATGTTTGTTCAGTTCAGCAAATGTTGTGCTCGATTGATAAGTCCCTGAGAGAGACCTTCATTAGCCACCGCACTCCGACAAAACACCATTAAAACATTATTGAATAAACGGGTAAGAGCATACCAAAAACATCAGTAGCGCTACCCATTACAAAAAGAGAACAACACTCTGGAAAGTCTACATCTTGGCGTTAGGAAAAATCTACAAAGACCCACCGATATTACAGACACCGCTTGGCAAAAGGAGACAAACAACCATAGGAAAAAAGCACCCGCATATACAGTATATGTGTCTCACTGACGATTCGAGACGCCCATAGGCCGTTTGATACGGGATACAGTTTGATCCAGTCCATATGATTTCTATGCTCCAGAGGTTTTCTCTGCACTGTCTTAGGGGGCTTCCATATGTTGCCTTGGATGTCACATGACCATAAAGGAGACCCACTTCAGCCACATAAGAAATTGATTTTAAAAAGTGTGAACGACTTGATCAATTCATCAGTCCATTTTTGGCCTACATTTTTTTTCCTTCACATACATGTATGTATTTGTGTAAGTGGGGTGTTATTTTTGAGCGAGCAAAGTTTTAATGACAGGAGATGATTCAACAGTCAGCCAGCCTAATTTCCTCTGGAAGGTTGTCCAGAGTCATTTGTCATTAGCGTATCAATGAAGCCATCCCGGTGCGGGGAAGAGCGTGATGGCAGATGGCTGCAGATCAGCAAGCGCTGTAGCGGCTGATGTAATATGGTGGCTGGTGTGCCGAGAAATCTGTGTGCGTTCGTCGCTTGCTTTTATTTGGGTTGAGTTGAATCTGCTTAAATAGTGATCAGACATGGATTTGGTGTGTGGTATGATTATGTTTTTATGCCCCGAGTGTGTGTGAGTGTTGGCTCATGTGTATCACTTATAGTTTTAAATGCTTTGCTGTGGTGTTAAGATAATTAAAATGCCAAGTGTAGTTGCAAGAAATCAATGCTATCTGTACTTAAGACTCGAGACAAATTATTTCATTTTGAAAGACCAAATATGAGTCTGGGTGACAGCATAGCTCTACTGAATAAACTACATGAATACTAGTGAGTAACTGTTGAGGACATTTTCTCCATCCTCTGTGGTTTTTATTTAAACCCGTTCTGCCCTGTTCTGAATTACGTTTGTTAAATTCATACATGTAGCACTGATGATAATCTCTCGATTATGATTGTGTCTCTTAATGAAATATGTAGGGCTACAAAAAGTTGCTTGGATGTTTGACCAAGCTCTGGGCAGAGGTTATCTCAACAGATACAGGTAGTGAGGCTTCAGGATGGGGTCTCCTGGGCCCATAGCACATGCATTAGTAAAGCGTCCCTCAGAGGTGCACGAATCCTACCAAGCGTCTACGAGTCTAATAATGTGGGTCATGTGGGCTCCTGTTTATTGCATGTGACTGCTGACGTGCAAATCATCAGGGGGTAGGGCAAGGCTTAATGCCCAGCATTAGCTCAGGGTGGGGTGGAGTGGTCACAATCAGTGTCATATTGTGACACAAAGCAATGTATTATTTTAAGTGGAAAAGGGCGCGCCTTTGATCTTTTTACCATGACCACTCGAGCCCAGAGAAGATGGATATTTGGGTGTGGGCGTGCAACGGGAGTTGAAGTCGGGTTTGCCGATGGATCCTAGAGGGTTCATTACAGTGAGGGGTCAGCAACGACGACAACCGATGGCACTGATAGTACAAGAGACAAAGTTGATCATTGTGGTGTTTGCAGGCTAGGCTGAAAATATGCTAAGAGTGGATGCGAGGATGCTTACAGTGACCTAGCCTGACGCCATTGACAGAACAAGTAGAGAGAGTCCAAGGTTCAATAAACAATTATTTTGACAGAAACATCAAGTACATAAGGGCACGGGAAGTGATTTGTGGACAATGCAGCACATTAGGCGATTGACAGGAGAATGGGGATGGAGGTGCAAGGATCCAAGGCTCTCAGACCATCCAGTAGCGCAGGACTTGGACAGATGGTAGGCATATTTCAGGGATAGTGGTAGTGCAAGAAAGATAGCTAGCAGCAGTGGCACACTGCAGCATCTTGGATAGCGTACCCATCTTTCGTTTAATAAATCTATCAACCATCCAATCTATCAACCATCAAATTGTATATTTGGGGAGTGGGTGTCAGGTTGTAGTTATTCATTCTTGTTATTTTGGAAAACAAATGAGGAAAAGCACAAACACACATCACACCACCATACATAATACTTGAACCGTCACACACAACACAACACATCCAATTAAGTCACTCAGTTGGTTTCGTGACACTCATTTATTTGCGGTGTGTTTGCTCGAAAAGGGCCCTGAAAACTTTCTAGTCGACCTATTCTCACGGAGGTGTCGCTGCGAAAAACATCACGTGTGCAATGTGTTTCCTAAGAAAGCCGGAGACATTGCACCACACAGAATATTAAATGAAAGGGAATACTATGTTGCTTGGGAGCGGGTAAACCCAGCTAATAATTAACTATGCTAAAAAAAAAAAAGAAATAAAGTCAAGTGCACTTGGATGCAGGTAGAGTCAACACCTGGCCATTAGTAGGTAGGTCATGAGCATATTACAGTGTGCACCACATGTAGCTGAGTCGATGGACAATCATATAGCATGTTCTGTTTGAAATTAATAACGGGGAAGGGAGCCGCATGTCGCATCATTAAGGTCAAAAACAAATCTTAATGATATTTTTTCGGTTTTTACAGTTTGTTGCCATCGCAGGCGTGGGCCACGTTCGGGATTGGCAGTTTGTTTTCATACGGCTGCGTTTGCTTTAAACTTGTCTTCAGACTACGGCAGCTTTTTTCTTCACGCCCCCTTGATCAACTTATTCAGTACAGCGCTCGCTCTGTTCAGGAATGCTTCTTGCATGTTGTCAGAAAGGAAGGAGCCCTCTTCACGGTCCCCCCATCCCTCTGTTCCCCAGGGTAGGATCCCACCCTACCGTGGCACAGACTCATCCTGTCATCACCACCACACTAGCATCGAGTGTTGGCGTGTTGTCTCACCCCCACTATCACATTTCTGGCCCCTGTGTAATGAATCTAATCGTAATTGAGCAAGCTAATGGTAATGATGATGATCTAATTATCATTTTACATTCATGATCTTTCGACACACTTCCACAGCTTTCTACCCGATTTTTTTTGGCTGGACCGGCGGGACAGCTCTATATCCGTGGCGGTGCTCTCTGAGTGAGGGAATGAGTGATAGAGTTTACACCATTAGTCGGAGTGAGTGAGGTCACGGTTGTTGTTGTCACACAGTCCAGCCACATACTAGGTTTTGACCTAGCCTTGTTTCTTCTTTCTTCTCTCTCTGCCCGCAGCACACACCGAAATTTACTCGCAAAACAGGTCACTTTCCAATCTGAGGCTCTACAGCCATGGAATGGCAATGTAATGATGTAGTTGTTGTTTACCCATCTCCTATCCACTCCTAGTTAACGATATCCTCAAGCTATACTTAAAAATCTGAGTTTAGCCAGTTACCCCTGTATACAGCAAGCTCCAGTGCTACACATGTAGCATAATGGATGTCAGTATCAGTATGACCAGCAAATCCCTGGCTTGAGGTGTTACTTCAGAAACTAATTCACAACCTCAAGGTGAGATAATGAGACGAACTACTAGCAGCAGAGTCGAAAGCCAGTCCAATGAACGACTTAATTCGTTTTACTCATACTGACCGGCATGTATCCTCCACCGAAATGATTGTAGGAAAATAAGCCAGACAGCAACCAAGTGCGGCATTAATTTCAAATGGTTTAATGATAGTTGCCATGTCTAATTATTGGTATGAAATGGTCATTATTGGAAAGGAAATGAATTACTGGAAATAAATGAAGACGTTTCAAGATTAAGTTCAAGACAAAGTTGAACATGAAAAGTCAAAAGCTACCGCCCCAAGAACAATTTTATTGAAGCAGATTAAATCAAGGCGCGTTTAATGTGAACACGCAATGTGCATATATTGATAATCAATGGTTCAACAAAAAAAAAAAGGCAACAAAACCAACAAGCAACAAACTAACTTTATTTATGATGATAATGCAATTATAATGTGCCTCCTAATTTCAAACTGCTATAGGCACTTTGCAGAAAACACACACACACACACACGTCACCGCTAATTGCTATATGAACCGCTGTTGGCTCCCCGCGACTCAAGTGCTGAATACATTACCTCCAGCCTTTCACCCAGACGTGTCACTCTGAGCCATGGAGCCTGCAGGCCATAGGGGGTTATGGCCAATTGGAGCGGTTCAGCAGGCCTGGATCAAAATGCATCTCTCCCTCTCTCTCTCTCTCTGGTAAAGGGGATGTTCTGGGACAATATGCAATCCACTTTTGCACAAAGGAAGCAAAGTATCTGCTGTCCTGCAGTGGACTAAGATTTCCTTTTTTGTCTCTATCTACTCACAGGCCCCGCTGTTAGGTGATTTTGTAAAATTCGGAGACGTATGAATGTTTAATGCGAATTCAATGGGCTGTATGGATGTTGCCTAAGAGTGGTTTTTGGCGTGCTTATCTTCAATCTGCTTTATCTCCCGTCACTCAAAACCACACAAGCATCAGATGGACAGACGTACAGCCTTTTGATGTGCATACAGAGACACGCGTTCTCTACCTAGGTGACATTAGAGTGACGGTATCTCCAGAGCCGGGATGGTGGATTACCCAATGGGCTCTGCATGCACGCCGACTTCATTCCAGGCAGTTGCTTGCCCCCTGCCGTGCGGTGACCCGAGCTGCTTCAAGAGTCACTGCTATTGTGCAAGTATGTGCCCTGCAAAAAAAAACCTCTCTCTCCCCCGCTCGCAAATTCACAGATCAATTGCTGAAAGGAGTAAAATTACATCTCATTTTCAGAACCACTTAACCCCCCTGACGCCATTACTTGTGGGCACTTATAATCCTGCCCATACACAGATGCATTCGCAATCAGTAGCCTATTTAAAATGGCGACCGATGAGCCTTTTTTTACTTTTTGATTTTTTTTTGTCAGTGCCGAGGCAAACAACTTCTTACGTCTTGATTATGAGGTATGACTAATTTCACATCCTTGTATTTTTATATTTATTTTTCTCGACAATATATAGATATATAGATATATAGATATAATATCTCCCCACACTTGGCCCAGATTTGACCAGTGGGCTCTCAAGGCGAGCTGGGGAGAGATGAGGGCTGAATGGTGAGGCAACAGTGCCACCCTTAGGCCAGAAGAGAATAACACAAGTCAGAAGCATAACCATAAATCACACTGCAATATTCCATTATTACCTACTTTATTCCTCAACAACTTGCCTCTCAAATAAGGAAAAGTAACACTAAGGCAATATTGTGCTGCTTGGGTGATGATTTGAGACTTGTGGTTACATTTGCGAAGACACATTTCGCTAGAGGATCAGCTAAATGTTTAGTGTGAAGTATCTTAAATGGGAATTCAATCGTTGACGACATTAACTGTGAATTTTAAAGGATTGTCGCTTGACATTATTATTATTACGTAAACGACAAGATATCAAAATCCCTGACGGATCTCACACACACACACATGTACACACACACACGTACACACACACAAGCACACTAACCGACCGTTGCATGCACAGCAGAGACACTCAAGCATGAAACATTAACAGATGGTTGTTGCTGACCTGAGGCCATTGAGACATTGAGAGTGATGACACCCTGTGCTGCATGAGCAACAAAGTGTGTGGTGTGTGTGTGTGTGTGTGCGTGCACATGCGTGTGTGGTGTTTACTGCACGTAGCCCATGCTCTTATTTAACTTTTAGTGGAAAGTACAAATTTTAAAAGGTACAGACCTGACCAATGGACATCCTTTCATATTTCATACATGACATTTTAATACCACATCCCTTTAATTGGGAATTTAACATCCACTTGTAAGGTGATAATAACCAAGCATACAGGATAATGTATGCATCTTATTTAAAAAAAAGCCCTAATTCAGTCATTTATAATGCAAATCCCAGAACTAACATTGCATTGTAATATAGCAAAATATTTGTCTTTGTTTCATATGAAATTAACTGTTTAAAATTCATTTAATTTTGAGATGGTGCTTTCAAATCCATGTTGACACACCAGATTTATTTTCAGATGTTAAAGCAATATTTTAATCAATTCCATCTCTTTGCAACGTAACCGTTTGTGCTAATGCATTATTCAGAAACGTGCAGTGGATAGAAACAATGTGATTCACCCGCGTTTGATTTACAGTATTTTGGAAGACACACACACACATACTTAAACACTCCAGCTTGCACTCAGCGGCGCTCCAGAAATGTGTGTAGTCCCATTAATACCGGCCAGGAATACGTATTTACAATTGGAGAACACACACACCGCCGAAACCAAAACCTCTATATCACGTTGATCTGTCAACAGGTTTGTTTGCGAAGAGCCATCTCTGTCCTGAGACTGAGGGATCACGTGGTCCGGTGAAACCCTCATAAAGTGTGATGTGTGACCTATTCAAATGTCGGGGGCCGGCCTGCGTCAACCGCCAACGACACTAGATCCTCCTGCAAGTTGACGTGCCGAAAACAAAAAGCAAAGTTTAGATGTGGGTGTGGACAAAAAAGGGTAACACTTTACATGAGTGTCCTTGGTGACAGTGCAATTACACATGTTATACGCAATGTCACCTGTAATGGCATGTACAACATTACGTAATAACGTTATAGACCAGCCTAAACCTGAAACCTAGTGTGAAGCTTATTTGCCTCACCTTAACCCCTAACCGCGCTGTGTCCTTACACACCGCGCCATAACATTATTACACTTTACAGTACAGGCTGCTTCACATTGTGTAATTACACTGTAGCAGGACACTGTAGTGTAAAGGGTAAACCCAAAGAAAAGGGACGACGACCCCGACCTCCAACCAAGAAGGTCTCATGCCGACCCAATCCAGTACTCCCTTGGGGGGGGGGGGGGGGGCTTTTTTTTTTTTTTTTTAGGCCCAGGTAAACGATTGGCCCGGCCACGCCTTTTTGGCTTTGACCCCCCCCCCCCCCCCACCCGCGCCCCACCCCCCCCCCCCCCCCACCCCCCCCCCCCCCCCCCCGCCCCGCCCCCCGGGGGCGGCGGCGCCCCCGCCAATTTTTTTTTTTTTTTTACTCCCAGATACACGATGGACGCGTCCACGCCTTTTTGACTTTGACCGCCCTCCACGCCGCACAGGCTCCTCTCCACAAAGTGTGCTGGTCCGAATCAATAGCCGTTGTAGCGTGTCAGGCAGGTGACAGGTGTCCTTCCAGCGCCGCTTGTCATTCGCCATCTTTGAGCGGCTGCTTTAATAGCGCTGGGCTCTGCTGCCGTGTGTTGCTGCTTCTGCCAGAGGTCACGCTTGTGTATGTGTGGTACTGGCCCTGGCGACAATTGCTTAAGAGGTTGAGTCACTCTTCAGTAATGATGTGTCTGGACTTACCCCCCCGCTGAGTAATGATTGGAATAATAGTGTCGAATAGTCGTCGTCGTCTAAGGGCAAACGCGCTGCTAACTTTTAGCAGCGCTAATGAAAAAAAGTTCTGCCAAAAAACGCCTATAAAAACCACAGGAGAAACGTATGAAATGGAGTACTGTGTACCGGATATACTGTATAAGTATATAAAACTGGACGGGAATTTGGACAGTGCTGCGTTTGTAAAAAGAAAATGTCTGACACAGTACTGTTGTTTGAGTCCGGGCCTAAAGCTCTGAACCAGCAGCAGATTGACCTATAACACCGCCGCCAACATCAACCCCTCTTTTCTGAGGGGTTGTGTCACGAATGCCAACCCCTGAGCCGGCGAACCCTCGGAGCTGTGTACAAAACAGCCCTCCGCCGAGCTCGCCGTTGGATCGGCGCCACCATCATAGCCTTCCAGCGAGGGCTCCCGCCGCCACCCGGCGTCTCTCAAACCTCTCTCTCTCTCCCCGCTGCGTCATCTGCTGGCATTGACACACAACCTCGTAGGCGGGCCGCTTTCACTAAAGGGAAAGGCCTCCTCCTCCTGCTCCTGCTCCTCCTCGCTTGCCTGGCAGCTCCCATCTCACTAACGACGAGGATCTGTGCTTCTATATACTGTACTCAGCCCTAATCCCAGGAGTCAGTCAGTCAGTCAGTCAGTCAGTCAGTCCGTCAGTCGAGAGAGAGAGGACCGCTGAAATATTTACCATGTATGAGCCTAAAAAACGACACAGAAGAAGAAACCGTCACAGTGCAGCAGGAGGACCTTAGGGACACATCATTACACACACACACACACACACACACACACACACACACACACACACACACACACACACACACACACACACATTGTCAGCGCACTGCCCCAGCTCGGGGTACAATGCAATCTCTACAACTGTGTTATCTTTCCATTACAAGTCTATAATTAGTTCCCCCCTTGTTACGAAGTGGGCATACGTTTCATGGAAGAATGAAAGGAGGAGGATTACCCCCGAACTCTCACCCTGTCCTACTTCTCGGAGACAGTTTGAAAAGGGGGGCCGGCGTGGAGATAAGAAGGGCGCGGCGTGGGGAGACTTTATACTGCGTCTTGGTATCAAACACGTAGGAGAGTTCAGAGCGGCGCTGGAATGAGACGCCCAGAGGCTTATGTCTTCAAATCACAGCTTTCCCAAGCATACTGTCTCTACCTTGTAACAGTGAGGCGGCTGGGGGGGGAGAGGAATTAGTCTTGACATGGTGTAGCTGTGGGTGCGTCTTCATAAATTCCTACATTTGTCTGTGTGCGTGTGTGTGCGGGCGCGTGCGCGCGCGTGTGTGTATGTGCGTGTGCGTGCGCGTGCGTGTGTATGTGTGTGTGTGTGCGTGTGTGTGTATAGTGACCGTGACTTCAGGCCATTTCACACAATATTAACCGTCCTCATTAGGGCTGCTGTGCAATATGCTTTGATTTGTTTCCCAGTCCTCCTCTCCCCGCTTGTGTCTAAAGTGTATTTCGGTTGCGTTCGGTCTCAATTCTGAGATAAATAAAACATAAAGGTGGGCAGATATACAGTAATTGCATCGGAGAGATGAGAGACGACTAATTATCTTTATAGAGGGCAACGTTTATTGCGACTTTTGATTGCCGAATGCTGCTTAGATAGGCTGTGGGAAATAAGGAGAGCAAGCAGCCCCATATGATATGTTTAAGGCTTTCGACAGCAGCCGTACAATAAAAGGTAGCTAACATATGGAAGGCATTAATTCCCTTGCTGGAGGGAG
>JAOPJH010000016.1:9780067-9790493 GCA_027122575.1 Merluccius polylepis | reverse complement strand
AAGTACTGGTGGGCTTGGATATCAACAGAACTCCACTTGCAGCGCATGGGCCCGCCTCGCATTACGCATGATGCGCATATGACAGAACAACATCCACAGAAATATGTTATGTGTAAGACGGAAATATGTCCAGTTAACATAACACATAAGCCAACCTACTGCATCACTCATTCTTGTTAAGAAGAATTAGCATATCTACGTGCTCGGCGGATTTAAAAAACAAATGTAAAAAGTTAAAGTTAAAAAATCCGCTACAGCTAAAGTCGAATACCCGTGTAATTTTGGAATAATCGAATATTCGAATAACCGCTGCCCATCCCTAGTAGCTGGGGAGCGCTGCTGGGTATCTGGGGAGCCAGGATACGGCCCATGAGATGGTTCTGGTGGTCAAAGATCGCTGCCAGGGGGAACGGGGGGGAACCTCGGCTGGGTTAATCCCAGGTCGGTGCAGGGAGGAGAACCTCAGACTTAGTGAAACCAGGCAAACGTTGCACTAATGACACAAAGGTACGGCGCGGGGTTGGACCAGGATCATTACATTTATCAACTCAATAAATAGAGATCATGAAGCTTAACCAGGTACACCCCAGAGGCTCAGGGACTTCAATATAATAATATCCATAATATACATTTAATTCCTGAATTATCCAAATTATTATGGGCAGCGTGTAATTATTGCTAATTCTACACCGGCTACCTTCGCTGGGCAAGTGCCTTGTGTAAAAATGCCATGTTGACCGCATGGGAATGCGATTGCATTACACTTATCATTCATAGTTGCTATGGTTACCAGTCAACTACTTTATGTTTCAGGAAACATGGCAAGTTGTGACAAAGGGATTTATAAATAAATCCCATCCCTCAAACGTGGCCTCGTGGCACCCCTCCTTTAATTCTCCTGAACCCTGCAGGGCATGTGTGGCATGTTAAAGTGCCAATGAACCCAAAATCCTGTTTTCCTTTGTGTTAAATGTGAAAACGTATGTCTTACATGATCTTGAACATAGCAGTATATGCCAACGTCGTTCATTATAAGCTCGTACTCATCTTGTACAAGGTAAAAAAAAAAAAAAGAAAGGCCACAACAGCATTAACGGTCCAAAGGTAGAGAGCAGTGTAGCACACGGCTCAGAGAACTAGCCTGATAGCCTCACAGCCCTCGTGAAAGCAAGGCTCACATTTGGTAAGCAAAACATGTAATTCCCCATGCCTTCCAGTCTGGGATGTTAAATGACATGTTTCCGTGTCCGACATGACTGATAGATTATATGCCTGGCTCTTCAAATTGAAGTCTGGTTTAAATGGCTTGTTGAGCACACATCTCATATTGCCATTGAACTATTTGGTCTAATGATTCCGTTACATCCTGCCCCGACGTATAAAGTACTAATGTTCACGCGGGCAAATATATTATGCGAGTTACTATCTGCATATTGGACAATGGCTTTCTGCAGCACACTGTTATTACGGAGATGAGCCCTCCAACTTTGCTCATTTCCATGCAAATGTCAGCTTTGATTAATCACCTCCACGTGAGCCTCCACTGGCGCGTGCATCTGCCAGGACCCAGAGCTCACTGACACCAAACAGAAACACACTCTGAAAGGGGCCGCGTCCGTTGGCTCCGGCACCAATGACAAATTAAAGCATGGGATATAGCACAAGAGACCACGCCGGAATAAAAACTCAAAAAACGGGACGCAGTTTAATCAAATTCAGCTCATTTCATGGGCATATCAAAGTGTCTGAAAGGTAAACTGGCGGTGGACCTGATGGCGAGCGATGATTGACGTTTCCGTCGTATAGCTGGAAGTTGGCTCATGTCCTAATAAATGTTTATCATTTTTTAAATAAATAAATTTAAAAAAAATTGAAAGTCAAAAGATATTTTATGCTTTTTTTCCCCGTTCCCTTCAGTTGAGGAACCTTGATTGATGACAGCTTGACATTTATATGTGAAAATTGGCATAAATATAGCCGGCAACATTGATTAAATTAACCTCCATGCAAGATTGTATCAATAGTTTTTATTGAGCAGAGAAAACCCGGCCAATGCAGGGAATAAAACTAAGCATGATTAATGATGCATGAAGATTTGTTTTCTTGAATCTGTTCAATAGTCTCTTTATAATGTATCTGCCAGTTAGAATTGATTTGTTTATGAATTATTTGACTTTTCAGAAGATCATTCTGTTGTATTTCATGTGGATGCAAGTTACTGACTTGTTCAATATTAACCAACGTTTAAATAACTAATACCATTAAGACATGTGGTATCAAACGATCTAGAGCTTGATATTGTGAATCTGTGTAGGTGTTAGATGTAATATATAGATTAATACAGAGGGTGAAATGGTAGAAAAGATGGTTGACAGCATACTATGTTATATAAAGCTTATATATATATATATATATATATATATATAAATGGATGGAAAGTTTCTCCCAACGTCAAAACAAAGGTTTTTCTTTTATTACAGTTCAATGTCAATGTAAAATATGGAAGAGAAAGGGAACTGTGTTCATCTCAGATTAATGCTTGGTTGAATTGATGAATGTTATATAAAGTCCACGTATGTGTTATGTAATTTGTCGGCTGAAACAAAAAGTATGAATGTGTGTGAATATGTTTCAACAAACTTGGATTATCAAAACTACTTCACAAATACAAATTGAACGTTTGTTAAAATTACAACACTTCTGCCGCCTGGCACTAAATGCCATTTTATTCCAACGATATGCTCGAGTTATTCATCACAAGCACAACAACAAGCCAACAGAGATATTTAATGAAAACACATATTTGGCTCCAAACCCATCCCTGGTAACTTCAGAAAATTGCCCAGAAAAAACAAAGGATAATAAATTAATTTGGTACTAACTGAAATATTAAGAGTAAACAGGTTGCAACCAACAAGTAATTCTTTATTTTGGAGACTTGAAGCCAGTTTGTTGCAGAGTGCATGTTTTTTTCGATTGATACCCAACGGCTGAATTTGCCAAACATGTATCACACACACGTTGGTATTATTATGGCATGGGAACATTGTTGCATACTACAAAGTAGTTCCTACACATTTGTCTCGCTCAAAA
Organism: Merluccius polylepis; assembly: GCA_027122575.1. Lineage (NCBI taxonomy): Eukaryota > Metazoa > Chordata > Actinopteri > Gadiformes > Merlucciidae > Merluccius > Merluccius polylepis. Next base: position 9,787,400 of record JAOPJH010000016.1, on the reverse strand, counting down.
ACTCAAAAGCAACATATCTGGGCTTGTACATGTGCTTCCTGAAGCAACATCACAGCGACGCGTTTCATCTTTTGAACTGTGAGCACTTGTCGAATCGCTTTATTGCTTTACACCCATGACTCACCAGTCAGATGGCTGCAGGCACAACACAACACAACCCAACACAACCCAACACAACCCTATTCTTTAGTTTAATGTTGACCTTTCGAAAAAAAGGACTGAACATGGATGGCTTGTGTGTGTGTGTGTGTGTGTGTGTCTCAGCCAAACTTTATGGATGACACCCGGGGTCTCTCTAGAAAGGAAAACAACAACTGATTGAATGACTACATCTTATATATATATATATATATATTTAATGATTTCCATGGCCATTCTGAGGTCCAAGCTGGTATTTCAGTGTACAGGGACTCCCTATTCTGATCACTGTCTTCTCTATTCTCTCTCTCTCTCTGTCTGCTCTGTCTGCTCTGTGAATCTGCATCAGGAAATCCCAGAAGAATACACATGGAGCTTTTCAAAGTGCCTGAATATTTGATGAAGTCCCCTCCAATCCCCAAGCAGGACGGAGACGGACGTGAGAGAATAGCGCCCTGGATGCCATGGTGCATATCTGTGTCACTTTTCTCCAGTTATGATGCCGGCACATTCCTCTAAACCGCCCCAATGAAAGACTAACCAGGCCGCTTCTAGAAGAGGGCGAGGCGAGATGAGAGAGACGCAGATACCAGATGCCTCACTGTCAACCGCTAAATTAGCCTTGTGAGACAATCTACTGTAGATTCGAGTTTGCATTTCGCAATGAATGTCGGTCCGGCCTTGGCCGGGTGGCGATGATTTCCCCATATGTGGTTGTTAAAGAGAACGCTCCAAAGGCAGCCATATAATAATGTATAACCGCAAACTACTAGCGAATATCAGCCAATGAAAATGGAAACGAGTTGTGGAGCGGTGGCAGGATTCTGGTCTTCATTTTGTTCACACTTACACAATACACACACACACACACACACACACACATTTTACTGCACAAAATATTCGGGTACAATTTGGGTCCCAAAGCAGCTCCACAGTTCGGTCGTGGCACAAAGATGCATGGGAACCACAACACGTCCGTGAGCATTAGCGTATGAGTCCTTTCCTTTCCCGGTGCACCTGTCTTACTTCCGCTGCAACAATCATTTTCACTGCACAAAATGTGACTCCTTATTTTGTGATGCAAGTGGTTGTAAGACCGAAACCGCCGTGTTGTTCTTGGCGGGCGCGCGTGTGGCGGTTACAGCGGTTAGTGCAGATATGCTACAGCGATCCGCCGCGCATATGCAGATGTGTGTGTGTCCGCGTGAGAGAGCACACACCGGCGGTAATGCAATTGAGATGCGTTTAGGTCATTACCGGTTGAGTGGGATTTTGTGCGCCCCTCCGTGTGAGACCAAATGCCCCCCCCCCTGGAGGACTGCAGCTGGCGCCCCAGGTCCGGGTCAGACAGGTCTTCACAGGGACAATGATAATGGGTACCAACGCTCCCCTGCACACCAGCGCATGCCAGTCCTGTCCTTCATCCTGTTTCCACCTCCTATCTCCGGCGTGGGATTTTAGGTGGCAATAATGTGAATTATATATAAAAACAACAACGTTCGCTTAAAATGAGAACATTTTTTAGTCAAAACCACTCGGTGAAACGTTACGCTTAAATCCACATTTGAGTCTAAAATGTTGCATTTGCACCAACTACACGAATGTGCTGGCACAATAGTCGCTTTATAATTTGTAATCGTCCATTTTAGAAAACGAGTCCAAGTGCATACGCATAATCAAACGATCAATCACCTAGCTGTTCATTATCAAAATGAATATCAAAGTGAAATAAATTGCTTTCCAACAGTACAAGTATTTTAATAACTTGCAAGTCAAGGAAGAGATCCAGCTATCGCCGTTGTTCAGTGACCATATAGTCCATTATGTTCTATACCATTATGCCCCTGCAAAGAATCGGTCCGTTCAGACACTTCCTGTTCTGCCTAGCGTAGCATGCTGTAAGAATAAGCCTCTAATTGTAAACCTAGTCTCTCAATAAAGTTACACAATGAACACAAATGGTAACAAGATACGAGAGGACAGTGCAGCATGCTGTGGTCGCAGCGCTCGGAAATACAAATAATACCTAGTGAGTGCTCAGAACACACAATGCATTCAGGAGTACAAAAACATTGTAAAAAAAAGTCTGTAATTCATCTGATATTAGCAAATCCATTAGCCGGCGTTCGGTTCAGAAGAGGTTAAAGACCGTCAACCGTGCAAATCTGTAAAAAAAATAATACAAATACATATTCCACTCCAGCCGTCTGAGTAGGACAGGATATTTGAAGGCGACGTGACATGATGTTGTATCAGAGCATATCTTATTTCCGCAATACGATGTACTTCCAAGTGAAACCGGTAATTAAGACGAGGGATGAGACGTCGGAGGAATGTGATCCTTCAGGATTTGATTGGATCGTGCGAAAAGCTGCAACCGAAATCCCCAGCCAGCTGTGTGTTCGTCCCGGGGAGGGAAAGAAAATTACGTTATTGTTGGTGGAAATGTAAGCCTGTCAGCTTCAGCCACAACAACACGTCAGATGGACGTGAAATAAGTATGATGGGATTTCTTTGTTGTTCTGTTGCATTATTCATTAGATGGGATGCATCGGAATGACTCGATATGATATAGGAGATAGATCATTAAGGTATGTTAATGTGGAAATGTAATGTAAACCAGCAAAAGGGAGCGGCCACTCCCAACGTGTCTCTTAACTTAAAAACCAACACATGTGGTGTTGCTGTTGTTGTTGTTCCTCATGAGGCAGAAACAACAACAACAACAACACAAGAACAACTTATGCATAGCATAGGTTGTGCGTTGCTCAGCTTCGGTATTTTCGTCCACAGAAATATTTTGACAGCTAAAAAAAGGGAGTCAAATCTGACTCCCCCCCCCCCCCGGCGTCAGTGCGGCTTCTTTCAAGGAATCATTTAAAGTGAACGCCTAAAAAAAAAAAAACATCTACCGTCGACCGCTTTGTATTTTTACGAATTAGCTCGGCGCATCAAATTGTTATTGCTTTTTCCTCTGCGATGGATAGTACCCCACGTTAACAATTATACACACAGATCAACAATATCGCTATGTATGCCCGGGCGGCCCCCCGCCCGCGGGCGCGGGCGGGGGGGGGGGGGGGGGGGGGGGGGGGGGCGGGGGGGGGGGGGGGCGCCCTGGGGGGGGGGGCGCGCCCGCCCCGCCTGGCTGCACAGGAAGGAAAGGAGAGAAATAATCATTGCGCGAGAGGAATGTGCTATCCGCAGGGGCTTCTGCTAATTGCCTCGTTCATGAGTTTGCGAGATGTGTTAGTCAGGGCTGCTGGAGCTGGATATTCCTGCAGCACCACCACCGCTGTCCATCCCCCACACCCCTGACACACACACACACACACCACATACCACCCACCACCACCCTAGGGGGGCATCGGCATCTCGGCTCACAAGACGACAGCTCGCTTCAACACACACATTCAGCCCCCTTACACATACAGCCCTTCCCCCTTCTCCCCCCCCCCCCCCCTTCTTCTTCTTCTTCTTCTTCTTCTTCTGCTCATCTCTGCTAGCCTGGCATGGCATCCATTGGACCCCCCCCCCCATCTCCCAGCACCATCAGAAGTGGTCCAGCTGTGATGGATTGGCATCTTGTGAGTGTCAAACTGCTTTATGGCTATTTAATGAGGCGGTCGGGCGCTGGGAGCTTCCACTGCCACAGGTGGCCCTTAAATAGCAAATCCCCCCCCATAAAAATAAAAAAAAAGGGGAAAAAAGTGAAACAGGTGAAGTTTCATTGTGCCGGATGTGATGCTGTGACATCTCTCCGCCAAGACCGCACTCGCACGCGCTTTCACATGACACACACCTGCACGGACACACGTGTCACACACACACACACACACACACACACAGAAACAGATCAGATGCACAAGCAGATCCACATTTTTCAAAACAAAGAGCAACGAGAAACCTCGCCGATATATCCTTCCTCGTTTTCCTCCGGTCAGGTGATTTTGAAGAAGGATGCTTTATTCTTAGAAAGTGACACACACACACAAATGTGTTTACAAAAAGAGAGAAAATGATCTGTAATTGGTGCTCGGTGCACGAGATCACAGATTAATCTCTTTGGCGAGGGAGAAGTTATTAGCATGGTGATGCGAGTCGGGCTGACAACAGACTTCTTTGTCTTCGCCGTCTCATTATTTTGCGGAACGGTGTCATCGCTTAGATATGCAAGTATTTCATGGGAAGACGGGTTGATTTATGGTGTGCGTTATTGGGCTAAACACACACACACACAACAAATGCTACAGCTAATTGCTGGCAAACTCGTTCTCACAAAACCCATTGGGAAAGACATGTTCTATTAAACATACATGTTACTGAAGTAAGCAATTACTTAGATCTAGCCAGCAGCTGTCGCAACAGTAATATCGCTTCGCATTTCCCATATTGAGGCAGAACATGAGGAATGAGAAAAGACTGAGATAAACACCTCCACTCTTCTCCTTCTCCTCTCCAACTCGTTTCCATTTATTTCCCACAACCATTTATTATCTTTATATACATAAATAATGAAGTAGACGTGTTTACTCTTCATTGCTAGATTGCGTTATGGTGTTAGGTTTTCGCTAATTGGTATAGGCTGATATATTGCGTTGCTATCAACTTCATCATTAATAAGTTATCTGTAAAGCACTCTAAACTGTTTCCCCCGCGCCATATCTTTGGATTGTTTCATTATTTGTTTTATTCTGAATGTAATTTATTTTTTACTGAATTCATTTTGTCTGAAATGCTGTGAAAAAACACTGAGCTGCATTTGTTTTAAATGAAAGGTGCCATGTACTTTATTACTTGGGTTTAATATTGTTATCATTATGATGAAGTGTCAGGTAGCAAACATCTCTTATTAACACATAATACTGTTCACCCCTTCATGTGAAGGCATTGACATTATGTGGCGGGTATATCAGCCATTTTGAAAAAGGTGGATTTGTAGTTCTTAGCTAGGCTAAGGACTCATGTATCCGAGCTAAATCAAAAACATCAGCTCAAGTTAAACTAATGTGCGTAATTGCAGGTGCTCGGCGGAGCTGGTGCCGTCTCTAACAACTACAAATGGTGATTGTCCTTGTGAGAACAATTGACGCAATGATGGGGTACGACCAAAGAAATGGCCGTCCCAAAAATCGTTCGCAAATAGAGGCAATTTCATGCTTCTTTACCGCTGAGGAAATCCTTTCATTGACGACCACAAAGCTGCCTGTGAACAACCTCTCTCTAAGCTCGGGACGCCAAATGACACCGGCAACAACAACAGCGTTAAAACAAAACCCAATGTCATTCTTCAAGTAAAGCCTGACTCTTATGGAGCTGAATGTCATTTCAGTGGTGTTGAAACATGACCAATGGGATTCATCCTCACCTCCTTGGGAGGCTTAAGGGCTGCTTTGGTAGCTCTGCATGTTTTCATTGAACTTTGGGTTCTGTCATACCTGAGCTGTTTGGTCTGTTTTCGTCGAACCCTGGAGCGTTTCTCCTGATATTATGTTTTGCTTGGGGCGGTGTGAAGGCTCATTCGAACTCCAAACAACATGAAAACATGAGTCTCAGTCCGCTTACAAATTAACTCTAGTTCGTCATCCGACACCACTACAGGAAGCGAACCACAAAACAATGCATTGTGGGTTGAAGGTACACTTTGTACGTAAACTGGAAATAATAAACATATTCAGCCAGGTGTACATGAACCTGTCCTAGATTACAATCAGTCACGGTCAGACGTGGTGCAATCAGGAGGTGGAAGCACTCTATATAAATCAATTGCTTGTGGTCACTCACACTAAAGATACTGATGTTGTGTAACATCAGTATGTGTAAATTATTCAATGACCGAATGGTGGAAAGGGTATTTCTTATTTGTAGGAACAAAAATGAAAAAACCCAAGACCACACAAAGTTGTCGATCCATTATTATTGTCTCCGACAAGGAAGCAGTTCGAGTTTCCTCACAGCCTTTTCACCAGCGTAACGCGTGTTAACACACTAACCGAACCAAATGAAAATGCAACGAATTATCTACTTCACCCGTGTATCGAGCCAACTGAACTACAGGTGTGTGAGTGCCCTCTTCTCGTGTACACAAGAGGTACATTAAGTGTTTTCCCAGCACAGCGCTACAGAGGACGATTGAAGGTAGCCTAGCAATAGGGTTCCCGGATTATTAATATGACCATTGCAGCGGACTCCCACCTGAAATGTTTCTAAAGTAACACCTAACAAGCGCTATCCTATTATGTAGGCCCACATCATTTCAATTATTAATCATTTTAATCTTAACCACCTTCAACTTTAATCCTAATCAATACCGTTTTAACCATGTGCCTGTAATTTATAAATGAGCATTTGCTCTGTGTAAAAAAAGATATACAAAATTCACTGTTGCTAATTGTCATGGCTTGTGCAGGGAGACTAAACTAAATGCAGACTCAGGGTACGTGCAAACGGAGGCTCTGCTGCATTGCAGGCACAGGGCTAGCCAGCTCAGGCTCAGGACCAGGGCACGGCAGGTCAGGACCAGGGCTAGGCGGGTCAGGAACAGGGCTAGAAAGCTCAACAGGAACAGCTAGGTAGCTGGGGAGCGTGGCTGGGTAACTGGGGAGCGAGGCTGGGTAGCTAGGGAGCGAGGCTGGGTAACTGGGGAGCGAGGCTGGGTAGCTAGGGAGCGAGGCTGGGTAACTGGGGAGCAAGGCTGGGGAGCAAGGCTGGGTAGCTAGGCTGGGTAGCTAGGGAGCGAGGCTGGGTAGCTGGGGAGCGAGGCTGGGTAGCGAGGCTGGGTAGCTGGTAGGGATGGGCATTTGAAGACATATCAATCTTTCAAACTACAAAAAATAAAGTGTAGTGCACTCACAATGTAGCCTGAAGGGTTTCCATGATCTGACCTTCACTATACAAATGCATTCGTGCTATTAGTCAAATAAATAAGGAAATCAAATCCAATTTGTTCAATTTATTGAGCATTTTAGAAGGAAAAAAACACTTAAAATCAGTAGGCTGGATCCGTGCAGTTGAAACGAAACCGTCCTTTTTGACAACAATATGAACGAACAGTATTGCATACTGCACAAACAGAAATGAGATTAAATTAAATTAACTGAAGCACAAAGTAAAGCAAAAAGTACTGGTGGGCTTGGATATCAACAGAACTCCACTTGCAGCGCATGGGCCCGCCTCGCATTACGCATGATGCGCA
>JAOPJH010000016.1:9701467-9718221 GCA_027122575.1 Merluccius polylepis | reverse complement strand
GAGTCCATCCATGACCCCCCCAGCCCCCCCTCCCCCCCCCGCTGCACCTCATCGCTCTTTGCAGCTGACCCAGAAACCAGGTGGGAAAAAAGAAATTGCGCTATGCGGCGGTGGCGGCGGCGGCGGCGTGCGTCCATAGCGGTCATTATTCTGCGTGAGCTAGTGAGGTGTGGTTGGCTGGCAGCAGCGATTGGCTTTTAGGCGAGGTGCCTGCGCTGCTTCCTGTGTTATTGATGAGATTTAGATTATACCCGGACCTGATGTTTTCTACTCACGGGTGGTTCCTGTTGGCGCCGCTGAGTGATGCCGAACCACTTCACGTCGGTGGGGTTCTGCCGCCGAGGGAGGAGGGGGTTAGCACTTTACATTATTCAACTCAAACTTTATTGGCTATTGAGCTGCTCTAACGGCACAGTTGGTTTTCCATTTATTTCCGGGATGTGTTGGGAACAAGCCGGCAGATGAAAACAAAACAACAACAAAAAAATGAATCATGAAGTACGACAAACGAGAGGGATGGCGTGTTTCATTAAGGATAAATGTTGAACCTGCCGAAGACTACGGAGTGTACACTCGTCTTGACTAAGTTGTTGTTTGGATGACATTGTTTCATTTTCTTTTCATTCATCAATTTTCTGTAGTATTTTCTCATTTCTGGTGAGCCACGGGCTTCTGAGTATTGTGTCGATCAAAAAACGAAAAATGTGTCACACCAAGTGAAACATGTCAAGCAGTAATAGCCCACAGCTTTTTAAACAATAGATCAGATCTAATGGCTTGCAACCGCAGGGTGAATCAGTATTATTATTGATTATATCCGGCACAGGAAAGGAGATAAAGTAAAAGTAGTAGCGATCAATATAAATGGATGGAAACATAATCATTGCATAGCATGTTCTCTCAGTTAAATGAACAACTAAATGTGGCGGCTCCACGGCCAACAAGGAACACACACACACACATACAAACACACACTAGTTGATTATATAGGAGTCTGAATATATTACACACACACACACACACACACACACAGACACACACACACACAGTAGTTGATTATATAGGGGTCTCATAAAAACACTCGCATACAAACACTAGTCTATCCTCTAGGGGTCTAAACATACACACACACAGTCTGGTCCATCCTAGTCCCACAATTTTACTTTAGATAAATATTTAAAGTCTGATGGCAGACGAGCTCAAATCTGGATGAACGGGGCATTTCCCTTTCTTTCGTCTTAATATTTGTTTCGACCAATCACGTTGCTGGAGGCGGGGATCTAAACGTGTCTGCAAAGGTTTCTAATCAACACCAACAAATACCCTCATTAGCAAATCCCCTCATTAGCATCCCCTTCTGAAAGCTTCATCCACTCACGCAAATTAGTTTCTCTTCGGTAGAAAATCTAACGTAACAAAACAGGAAACAAGGCGTAACTCCTCCCCTTGCAGTTTCTGGTTTCCGGCCCCAGACTCTGTGCCGTTGGATCCCAGATTAGGTCTAGCCTAAACATACACACACACACACACACACACACACAAGTCCATATAGCGACCTAAACACACAATCATCCATCAATGTCAATCATTCCATTTCAAATGATGTGTGTCTTGTGCACCAGATCGATTGTGAGAAGCGAGAGATATGAAATGCGGAGGTGTGGGGGGGGGGGGGGGTGCGCTACTGGCTTGTTTCCAAAGCTGGGGGGAGTGCATAGCAATAATGTTCTCTCCCAAGGAGATGAGGTGTGGCTGCCTTATTCTGTAAAGGTTAACAGCACCCAGGCAGAGCAAGTATTGGATGCAAGCTTAACAGGGGCACAATCTGGATCTGTATTTAAAAGATAATGGCTGAGGTAAAAAGCAATTAGTTTCCTGCTTTGTTGCTGTCCGGTGTTTACAGGTGTCGAAAAAGGTCAGTCTGCAACCACCAAGTACATGCCCGTGTCTTGGCTTTAGCGAGCTTATTCAAATTCAAAAGAAAAGCTCATTATAATGCAGATCATTACCAAGCACTGATTCTGTAGAAGCAACACTACAACACTGTTGAGAGGAACGATCCAAGACCACTTGCGGCGATCATGTGAAGCAAAATAATTGCAGTGACATAATCCCACACTTTGGATGGGAATTATTTATGCAAGGGTAATACTACGTTTTATATATACGAAAATAAATGTGATTTAACGTCTCTTCATTTAAACCAACCATGTTCCAATAACATTTTTACCACACCGTGTCTCGGCGTTATATTTAGCCAGGGTCAGGTGTATGCAAGATCTTTTTGTGTCCCTGATTGGAGTGCAAATGTGAAAGGTAATTATGCCACTCAGTTACACAGCAAACCGTTTGACTGCTGCTGTTAAACTTGCCTGATGCAAATGTCACCCATAAAAATGGGTTATTGTTTATTTTGATGTCCGAACAGGTCGAGCCATATGTCGAATTGATGGCTTCATTTTAATGTCTGTCCTTAAAAGGACGACGTGATGAGCACAAGCAAACACCTCTTAGGAGGAGCAGCGTGGTGGTAGTCAAACACTTAAATGCTTCAACCCCTCAGGCTGCCTCTGTGATCCTGATGAAACCTCGGTACGGTGGCGCTACACACTTCCTCTAAGGCCAAGAGCTGGGAGCGGGACAGGGTTTTTTTCCCCCCGCCAGACAGTCCATCATTAGGCGAGACAACTTAATTAAAGGAAATCAGATTCGCTGGAATACAGCTTGACATTTTAACAACTCTTAAGAGTCTCCTCTCTTCCGGCATAATTATATCTGGAACTTAGGAAATTACTCGGCCATTTTAAGGGATGAAAAGTTACACACTTGGTTGGAGGGGACTGAACTCGCATATCTGCCAGCGGTTTTGATGGATTTCGACTTTCTAGGTGTGGAGTCAGTCCCTCCCTAATTTGGAATTGAAGTCATTTGTATGCAAAACCACAGCTTGTGCAAAACTTTTGATTAAAATTGCCCAATGTGATCATCCATCTAGAGGCACAAATGTATTCGTTTTAATTGACATCGGAAGCCACAGAAATATACACATTATATTTTTTGTATTTTAGTTATGTTCATTTTTGGTTATTTCACACATTGAGAGATGCAAATCAATATTACAAAACAAAAACAAGATTAAGGACCAAAATAAATAAGACATGCATTTAAAAGGCTTCACTACTTGTAAAACATTGTGAGACAAGCTTCTTTCAAATTAAAATATATGCCATGTTTTGGTACACGACACACACACACACACACACACACACACACACACACACACACACGACAATAAATAAAGAAAAGTAGCGCGAAAAAACAAAGGAAACAGCTACTAGCTTGGAGTGAAAGTGATAAGAGTGATAAGTCTAGTGATAAGAGGAGCGCAGGATGACGTGAAACGGCTTCACCTGTCCAAAGTGATTTTCCTGCGGCGGTGGGAGTTCCACGTCAGCGCTGACAAATGGCCGTTGCTGGCAGTGGATCAGCGAACTCGAGGCGTTGTCTGACTTATCACGGCACAAGCCCAGGCTATTACTTTTACAGCTACTGGGTTTGTCCGCAGGGTTCGGCACTGCCCACCCATCCCCTCCTCTTCCCTTCTAGTCAACACACACAAATATACACACGTTCCCAGTCCCTTTAAAGGCCCCATGAAATGAAAAACACATTTTTAATCCTGTGTTAATCCTGTGTCCCTGTGTTAATTGTTAATTTATCTTTTGTTATATGCCAAATATATGTAAATATATTAAAATCCCTGTCTTTTCTCTTCCTGTAAAATAGTTTCAAATGTTTGATGACTCATCCTGCACTCAGGGGCATTTACTAATTTTGCATCCAATGAAAATGCTTCGGCTCCATCGTGGGGATGAGCCTGCGTCTCTCCTTCACCAGCAGCACTGCCGGTCGGCTCGAACGTATTATGGCCTCACTCCCAACGACTTCATCATGGCCGTCTTCTTCCTCATTTTCATCCCTGTCCGATTTGTCCAAGTATACGTCGGCAAAATCCGCAGGCCGTAAGCAAAGGTGGTGACGAGGAGTCAACAGAGAGCAGGCTGTCGTTGTGGCTTTCCATGTTGTGCTGTCAATCTGGCGACACATTCAGCGCTATTGGCTACTTTAACAACCAAATTAATATCCAAGACAAGTCTCGTCGAAATACGTTAATATGCAGAACCAAATATCACTCTGAGTACTGTTTCATGGGGCCTTTAAATCCCGAAGCACATGGCCGTGTCTGGACAGATGCGAAAAATTCTGTTTACGGATTTTCATGTCCTGAATCGAGTTGAGTCCTATATGAAGCTAGCGAAAAATTACATTTGGGCGCCGTTATTGTTTGTGTCGCACTATAGCAGCGGCTTTTTTTTTTTTTTTATATTCAAGGATTTGTCATTCCATACATCACATGGCTTTTTATTGCATTTTATTGTCGGTTGAAGAGAGTTGAATAGCCTTGCTTTAATAGCTCAAGTTAAAGTAGACTAGCCCTCTAAACCCCAGGATAATTAATTGTTCCCTTCTTTTTTAGCAGTAACAAAGTTTATTTATTTCAAATGAAAGTTTCCACACTTTTTCCCCCCACCATCTGTAGCCTACTTGTGACTGCATAGGTGCAGCAGTTGTTATAAAAAGCAGTTCAAGTGACAGCCGCATCGAGAAGGGCACACTCAACAACACGCCATTGGCGGGGGTTTTTTAAGTGAAACTACGGCCTAAAACACTTTGACATCGTTAAGATGTCTGCTGATGATGTACAACACACCCCAGGTCCTATTTTACCGTTTTGTGTTGTATTTCACTTTGCTGCGGCTGAGCTCGATTTCTGTAGCTGCTACTACGTCACACGAGACATTGCTGCAGCAGTTACAATGGTGTTTAATAGGAGAGTGTGTCTTCAAATCGCTGTAGCGTCAACCATAAGCATCAGATATTAGTTTCATTCCAACTCAGGGGCTCTGTCTCAGAATCACTGCATATTACATTTATGGCTGAAATCTGTAATTTAGTAAGAGGACACACATTTTTGCTGGGCCAGCAGCCTCGTAAATCCAGACTGCACTTTGGCTTTGCAAGTTCGGGGCGTGGTGGCCATGATCTCCATACAGCTGCCGAGGCATGGCCTCGTTCGCAGAGGAAACGGCCCGGTGGTCACTGTTAACCCGGTCGATTTGGTCTGTTCTGGCAGCGGGGAGCCCAGATATGGCCAATGCATCTGGTTTCGACATGCAGTCCCAGACCAGTCTAGCGATCTATCGATTCATTGGATATCCATTTTCTTTCTTTAAGTCTTGGCTACAACTCTGCGAAAGGTTTCTTTTTTTCAGTTCGGGACTTGGAATTGGTATTTCCCAACAAAAGTGAGCGGTACACGATCGAAGTACAGCATCATTGTCATTGCGTGTTCCAGGACTGGCTACGCTAAAGTTAGCCATGGCGAGCTAGCGTAGCTCTCCCAGCTAGCCTGAGAGTCACCAGTTCTCTAATCTTGCGGCTGTTGTCACGTTAATTGCCCATGTGGCATATTGATATTGTATCAAAACAAACTGCCGAATGTCTAGCTAGCTTTCAACAACAGCCAGTGGCAAAATAAAATATAATATTACAAATATCAGAAAAATAAACCCTGAAATGAATGTCAAAGTGTTTACGCCTGTATTATTCCTTTTAGACTAAATGACTTAAAGTCTTCCTTTAAGACTGAACCTGTTTCCTGCAAAAACACACCATTGTAGACGCTGTGTTTCTTTCATTTTCAGCACTGCAACCTACAGTGTTATCAGCTTTTAAATCAAGGTCAACCATTTGATTGTATTGCAATACTAGCGCAGTAGAAAACTAAAACGTTGTGGTGTATGTTTTTAAATGTGTCCCTAAATGCATTTTCAAATATAATGACAGGGAGGAAGGACAACCTCAACTGCCCACACACACGCTGTCTCTGTATTCATGCCCACAATCACAGGCCAGGATGCCGTATTTTTTAGATTTTTATATATTGAAACATCTGAATTTCATTTTAGTCATTTGTTTTCATTTGTCATCGGTTTAAAACCAAGTGGGCGTGTGGCTGTGATAACGATCTGTTTGGTAATAGCATCCGCCCATAATGCCGGCGAGATTCATCATAATGCATTTAGTATTATAATTGCTGATTGCTCGAAGCTGACTACATAACAAACATGTCAAGTGCACTCAAATGACAAGTGCTTCGACCCCCCATTCAGGGGCAGCAGGGGCGGATCCGCAAATTTTTATTGACACATGGTGTACATTTTATTGAATTCCATAAAGCGATGAAAGATAAAATACTCAACACAGCATCAAATGAAACCGTTTAGCAGCAATTAATGGGGTGGCAATGGAAACATCTTAACATTGAAATGTTTATTCAAATTGTGTGAATGAATACCAATATGAGGACACTAATACATAATGGTAAATATTTCATTGCAATACTAAAATGCCTTCTAAGCCGATAAGACTTACGTCTTATGTCTCATGTATGTGAATGTGTTCTTGAGGCAACATTCTAGAAATTGGTTCAAGTGTTGAATTTCTATTTTTTTCCATCTTCACTCCCTCACTTTGTTTCACATGACTAAAGGAGCCTTTCAAAATGTGTTTCCACAATCACATTTAGACAACACAGTTGGATAAATGAATTCTCGCAGACAAGGTTATTGTATTTATTAATCATATGAATCTAGACGGTGACAGACTGGGAGACTATGCTATCGCTGGTGGACTCCACCCAGCAACTGTGTCTCAACAAACTCACGCTTTTGAAATTCATCACTGTCTAAATGTCGGGACTTTCACTCCGGCCTCAAATGTTTCTTAAGACAGTTTTGCACACTAGCAGCCTCTCTTGCCAAAATGAGCCTCTAGCAGCACCAGAGAGCATTGGCTCTGTTGACGTGGCTGTGACGTTAAGTAGCATCTATGTCTAATCAAGCCAGCTAATAGGGATATCTGTTTGATTTTAAACAAAATAAATAAACTTTACTCAATATTAGTCTAATATCAGGTCTGCGCTTTGACGTCACATCCTCTCAATTAAATCAGAATGCATGATTTCTTGAGTCGATTTGATTTGTGGATGATTGCTTTTATACTGTAGACCTTTAATAGATTACATACATTTGACTAAAATGATTTATTTATATGTGGGCGAGTAGTAAACTAAACAACTACTCGTTGCTGCGTTTTATTTCTCTCTGAGAAAAGCATTTCTGCCGATAGACCTATATAAACCCCAGAAGCACACCATGCACTGTTACAATGCAATATGAAATAAATATGTATATCAGAATGAGTCAATGCTTTTAATCGGCCTAATTAACCAATGTTAAACAACATGTAGTTTCCCAAAACATCTAATCATTAATTTAATAATTTCATTTAATCAGGTTCACAATTCTCAACAGCGCTCTTCACCCCAGTCAGTAACTACGGCCATGTCAAGTGCGCTGCCTTTCTCAATCAGTTGGTCTTTTCATGACTTAATTTGAATAGGCTTCCTGTTTTAGCAGATATAGAATAATAGGATGTATGAACGAGCTTGTAATCCCACTGAAGGATTGAACTCTGCTGCCGCACACAGCAGCACTCAGCTACTCCAGTCGCTCCGGAGGCGTATCGTTGAAATGTCAATCAGTTCAGTCCGTTTCACATTAAAGAAACCATGATCCGCCAGATTATATTTACTACGTATGTCTTAATTTTGTTTAGGCCTACTGAGTTTAAGTGAACAGCTGCTCACGCGAACGGCTTGCTTACTCAGTAAGCCAGATGAGAATCACTGTTATCGCGTCTCTTGACAGACAAAATATTTATTTTGGATGATTATTTAGACTGTCTTGCCTCCCTACCTAACAGTTCAACTGGTGGGATGACAGTTTTCAGCCTTTTTTTTTGTTACATTGTATTAATATATTTAGTATTTAATTAGTATTTAATTTAATTAGTATTTAATTAACTAAGTTATTGGCTAACTTTTAATTTAGTGAGTTGTCATGTTTTGCCTGATAATGTGCAATGGTCATAATGCCCAAAAGTGGCCCACTTTTTAGCGCATTTATTTGTTTATTGAAAAACGGTATTAAGCATTTGAAATGGCAATTATAATGTATATAATAATAAATTATAAATAATAAGTTATAAAACACCCAATACTTTTTTCAGACAATGTTTGACCTTATAGATTCAAATCTGCAACATTTTGTTGCTTGGTCCTGCTGCTGGGGCTCAGGAGGTTTGAGGGATTTGAATGTGAGGAGGAGTCTGTAGGTTATGAATGCCTTAAAAAGTGTTTCTGCAGCAGAGAAGGGGACAAAGCCTGGCATTATTATGGAGACGGAAAACAGACATTTTAGTGATGTGGTTAATGTTTGGCTTGAAGGGGGAGGTAGGATGGAAGATGACACCAAGGTTTCGCACTGGGAGGGAAGCTGTGACATTTATGTTGAGGGAGGGCGGAAGGGAGGAGGGATTTGGGACAAATTATACATTACTCAGATTTATTGCAGTTGAGCTTGAGGAAGTTGCTGTTCATACAGGTTTCAGTGAGGCAGCTTTGGTGAGAGTGGCAGAACTGATGGTTTTGGTGGAGATGTACAGCTGAGCGTCATCAGCATAGCAGTGAAACTGTAGTCTGTGGTGGCGTATGATGTGACCGAGAGGGAGCATGTAGGGGATGAAGAGGAGGGGACCAGACACCGAGTCTTAGGGAACACCGTGGGTGACTGGGGTAGTAACGGATCTGCAGTTATTGACGGAGATAGTAGTGAAATCTGTCGGAGAGGTACGATTTGAACCATGCAAGTGCTGAACCGGTTATGCCAATGTAGGACTGCAGGTGGTTGAGGAGGAGAAAGTGGTTGGCGGTATCGAATGCTGCACTGAGGTCAAGGAGGAGGAGGATGCTGGAATCAAAGAAGACACATCCAGTAGATTTTATAGAAATAGGTTAGGTAGGTTGTACAAAGTAAGCTTTTATATTTTCTAACTTTTGCTAAGCTCATAGTGTCTGCAGTGTAGCAGTATGCAGAGCAGTGTCTAATTTTTTTTACTCTTTAATTGTGTATATATTAGCCTTTGTATGATTTTTTTTGTGCATCCCACATAATTAGATGGCCGTGATTCATGAGCACGTCTCTTCAGCTCATGAAGGACTTGAGGGAACAATCATAATATGCTAAACTATAAGAGATGTTGCTATTTACCTTGACATGAACTATTATCATTGACATCAGACTAAAATGATATACGAGCAAGGATTGCAGTTATCGGATGAATGAACCTAATAATGGCGTATAATAGCCAATTTGTCCTTATTGACGAGGCATTTAGAAGCACTTAACGAAGCACAGAGGCTACTTAAAGCACAGAGGCGGCGTTGACAAGAGTGAGACACTATGGAGCGAATTTACCGGCAACCCACTTTTCGGCCACATTTCCCGTTCACCTCCTCACGTTTTCCTTTTTCCCTGTGCCTCACCTATTTCTGTTTCTCTTTTGAAGCTTCAATAGGGAGTTCTCTTCTGTGTCCATTAAGCTTTTTAGCAGCGAGGAAACATCACCTCTGACCCCCCCCCCCCCACCACCACCACCACCCACTCCCCTTCTCGTCAGATCCCCCACTGTGATTCCCATAGTTGAAAAGGTGTGGTCTTAACAGGCTCTCTCAGAAATAGCTATGAAAGAGGTTCCTTGAATTTAACACCCTTTATTTTTTTGGCAAAGGACTACATCACCTTGCTCCTTGCTGTGCTGAGAAGAATCACAAAAATCTAGTGTTGTTCGGTATAAAGACATTATCCTTTCAGCCATTGTGACTGGCCTGAGCCATTATAGAAGGTAATAACATACAGTATATAGGTTAGAAACACCTTGATACCTAGTGTTTTTGTTCCCGATTTGCCTGTGGCATTGGCAAATGGTTTATATTTTTGTATTTTATTATGTTGGAAACCATGTTGTTATGCCGTTTCTTTATTTATTTATTTATTTGTCCTCCCCCTCACCCCATCACCTGCTCAGTACAGGAAAGGAGCTCAACTTTTGCTCTTTGTGTGACCTTACGTCATTTTCCGATTCTGAAAAATTACATAAATGGTTGCTTTCAGCCACTTTGGGCTAACTATAGGGTGTTTATTTGTAGTGTTGTGTCATGAAGACTATGCCATTATGGCGGCAGATTTAATTTGATGGCAGAAACATTGTCACAATTTGCAAAAGATTGCGTTTGTTGTTTTTCATTAAACAAAATACATAATGTTGAGGCTTAGTAAATGCTCAGGTGCCTGCGCAAATATACCAAATAATACTTAATTATACCAAGCCTTACATAAACATGCACAGGCGCGCACACAGCACATTTCTATATGCTTTCCCTTCATTCAACACCTTCCAAAAGCAGGTGTGTATACATAATTATTCTTTTTTCCACCCCAGAAGAAACACTTGGTGTTCAGCAATTTGCTTTTTTCTTGACAGCAGTGTTTGTCTGACTGTAGGCTTTTTTAACAATGCTGATGGCTAGGCTTACACCACTTGTTTTATAAAGAAAAAAACACTTGGTTCTCATTAAATAACTTTAAACTATTCATAGTAACATTTATAAATAACAAAAATAGATATATAAGACATAACGATAATTATGCATCAGCCTAAACCTCCTGCCGCTAACCAAATAGTTTTGGAGGGGCGTATAGGTCCGTATATATTGGACTATGGACCCGTATAACAGGAAGTGTCACAGCAGCGCAGGCTATATTGTTGTTGTCATTGACGCTAGCATACCAGCACGCATTATGCTGCATTCGATTATAACTCGGAGGTCCGAAATTCCCACTTCCTATAGGAAAAAATATATATGATAAAAAAATAAAACAGAGGGTCAACTCAGAGTTCCTAGTCTGAAACTCGGCTATGATTTCTCAACCCCTAGTTCAAGCCTCAATGTCATTTGACGTCATTTCAACATGGCCACCCACATCGTATACAGTGAGAAAAAATATAGTTTAGAAGATTGTATGAATTTAAAACACATTATTGATTTTCAACTTAGTATGCTTTCAGACCAGTCCAGCATACAGATACAGTAGTTGTCTAAACTAATACAATTAAATGTTAATGTTGTTATTAGCTGTTTTACATGTTGTACATTTGTAAGTTAGTGCAACACTTTGCTTCAGTTATCAATGGCGAATGACACATCGTGTACATTGATTGTTTTGTGGCTGCTGTGTTGACTCAACGCGGACGGCGACTAATTTTTAGTGGAGCACTGGTCTGATGTGAAGTCAATAGCAGAATCCTGATCTCCTTTTACATTTTGCAGTTTGAAATCAAACTTATCGATTTTCGAACTACAATCGAAACTGTTACACCACTATTAAACATGCATCCAAAATGTACACTGTGTCAAAACACTTAGTTAGTTTTTTTGGATTTATGTGTTTGTGTCATTATTCAACTGATAAGTCTGCGAAGTAAAACATGTTTGTTTTGATTGTATCACATAGAAATATATAAAAATATGCCACCTGTTCTCCCCACAGAGCACATGGCGCTAACTGGATGTTTAATATTGTATTCCTACCACCCTAAAACCATTAGCCTGGGACAATTCTCTAACTTTTCTGCAATATTCCTTTATTTTTACCTTTTGAAACATTAAATATAGAACCCTACATAGGCGAGATTCCCCCTCATGCTTAATAACATATTCTTCTTCCTTGCTAAACATTTTTTCCTTACTTAGTCATAAGATGGCCTCAGTCTTTCAAAGCACTCTGCATTGAAGGAAAGTTTATCTCTTTAAATTTTCATACTATCAGTTCATTGTACTCACTACCAACCCCTCCTGCTCTACGCATTAGTAGCGTATCGATGAAAGAAACCGCACAGGTTACATCAGTTGCTTATTATGCAGCCTTCTAGCCTTAGAAAATCTAAAGACCTTGAAGCACTCAAGCCCAAATAGGCCTTAAGGTAAACTAAGAAAAAGTAGCCTGAAAGTGATTTTCATTCCCACACCTGGGCACTTTTTTTTATTTAAAATGCATTTTTGCATAGACAACACCCTTTTGGATTTTGTGTTAAAGGTTCTCTGCAAAATATCCTGCCGTTTTCTGTCATGATCCTGATGATCTATGATGTATATAAATATGAAGGAAAAAAAAATCTTATGCTGCTGGTTTTGCTTTAGCAACACAAAATAACTCTCAAACTGATATTTATACATGTACCTAAACATCTGAGACAAGTATTCATGCATTAGTATACTCAAGTGTGAATTTAGACCATGAAATATGTCAAAATGTTCAGTAGCCACTGTGTAAGCAGAGGAAGAAAAGAAAATGCACAATTCGACTTGGAGCTAAACACTCTAAAGACAGTGGAGATGGTTGTGGACTTCTGAAATAACGCAGTCCCACCAGCCCCCATCACCCTGGGTGACTTCCGCTTCCTGGGCTCCACCATCTCCCAGGACCTCAAATGGCGCCCTTATCAAAAAATCAAGAGACACTCAAAGACAATGATGGTGCACCATCATTACACCGCCATTACTGAGAAAACTTATCTGGCAATAAATCTGATTCTGATTCTGAAAATAGCTAAAATGAATCAAAATGCTAACCCACCCCCCTTAATTTTGAATATTTCCATAAATTGACAATTCTACAATAGATGCATTACAGCTCAAAATCAGCCCAAAATATGGTATGCAATTAAATGTTAATGTTAAAGCATCTCATCATTACAATCATTACAATGTCTCATCATTACAATCATTACAATGTAACTCCTGTAGCTCAGTTGGTAGAGCATAGCATTAACAATGCTGAGGTTGTGGGTTCGATTGTAAAACACAAAGAAGTAATTTTATTAACTGCCACATATAGGTTGGTGCATCAATCCAGAAACCGGATGACCAGCCATGTGTTCTCGATCCCAAATCCTTGCAGGGGAGAGAAAAGGACAACAGCTGAGTCATTTACAGACAAACTATTACAAAAAATACATATTTTTAAATAGATAAACAGCATACAAGCCTTTTTCAATACTAAAAGGGTCAAAGCTTTGCAGTCTCATTCCAAAATGTACCTATCAGCACAAAGAACTTCTCCATAACAACTTAACCGTTCCATTCCTGCCGTCTGTGGTGTGCGCCCATCTCCGTGGTTGCAGTCTGAATCCAGCGACTCCGTGGGGGGGGTCCGGTCCCACATGGCAGAATTGAAGACTGAAGCAGTAGATCAGAAACCACTAACCCCCCCTGAAATCATCACCCAGCAGAAGCGCTCTGTCTCGTTGCAGGACTCCCTCCTCAGTAAGCTGCAGCAGCCTGTGCCCGACTACGCAGTCTGCCATGGTGTGTCCCGGGGAACACAGCGCGTCTCTTACTCATCACTATCGTCAGAGCCATCCCATGTAGCGAGACATCTAGCAACATCTTCCTGTCTCACAGTTGCCTTGCTTGCAACTGCAGTGGACTACCTGCAACACATTTTCAGGGGCAGGATTTCTAGTCATCCAGGTCACTGTTGACTCCCCATTGTTGCAGTGTTTTACAGGGCGTCACTTTGACGGATAGTCCTGGCAAAGCTGATGATGCCATGCAGAATGCTTTGTATCTTGCATCGTTCACATATTCGGCAGATGACTGGTGGCACACATACTTGCAAAGTAGTTCATAGGTAGACTGGTCCAGGTTTTAAAATGCTACCCAGATTTGTAAATTCAGTCAGGTATTCCTCTTTGACGCAAGCAACAGACAATGTTTTAATTTTGCCCTTCCCATAAAAGGTGCTTGTACAGTCACAACCTGAGACGGTATGGAGGCCAGTAAGTGCCGAAAACACACTTGTGCCAAGAGCTGATGGCACCGTAGCTAAGTCAATGATCCTTGTTCTGTTGCCAAGTCCCATGAAAAAATACAACCTACATGGTGAATCTGTCTGCAGACTTACATCAATCACTGCCACATCAGTATCAGGGCTCTGGATCACTACAGTTTGATATTCCTCTGCAGTATGTTGCGCATGTGACACCATGATCACATGTCAGATCATGAGGAACCGAGAGTTTCTAAACCTTCTGCGTGACACAGTTCTCCATGTGCTACGTACAAGCTAAAGTTATTGCGCACAGCGGTAAGAAAATTCTGCCAGTGCCTCTTTGTTTGTTCCATCTGATTTTTACTTTTCCACTTTTTCCATTGCGTCGTCTTCTGATCCCGTCAATAAATGTGTACCCATTGTGTAGCACCACCTGGTCTACGTGGCTGTTCTACATTTTTAATACTCATTTCCAGATCAATCACAAAGTCTGTGTACACTTGTGCAAGCTTGACTATGTACTGCAGTATGGTCTCCGGTGATACTTGGTATGCACCGAATGGCTTGAATGGCCATGCCGTCGAAGAGAATATCCATCTGCCAAAACTTTGTCAGCTCAGTAGTCTCTTTGGTCTCCGATAAATCTTATTACCCTGTCAGTGTGATATAGTTTATATGTAAAACCATGTATAAATCAAAATATTATTTGTATAATTACTTGGTCCAGAGGATCCATACACTGTTTAGCCTAGTTATCGTTTGTACAAATTACCATTAAAAGTTTTAATGGTGGCGACTCCTTCGAGTCTTAATGCAGTCTCCCTATTCTATTATATGTTATACATATATATGTACTTGTAGCCTTATCCGTGTATATGTACTTGTAGCTGTATGCAAAACAATGCTTATCTGACTCTGACTGTCTATAAATATTAAATAAATGATGTCATTGTAATTCAAGTTAGCCATGGTACCCAGCATATGGCATTTTTGTTAAACTTAAACCTTGAGTTCAAACGTGTGTATGTAATGTGTTTATGTATTTTTACCTACCTGCTGAAAATGAAGGTTCTGCCTGTGACAGATAGTCCTTCTGGTATTGTTGCCACAGTTATGTTCTTGTCTGTTCTCTTACAAATTATGCACAAGGCAGGAAGCAAGGGACCAGCACATGCTACTGGCAGGCCTGTCCTGGAAGTTTCTTTCTTTGACATTTACTGTACTTGTTGAGATACTAACCCGATGCCACGGACACGCCTCTGTGCGCATCTGGAGCTTCAGAACGCTGTGTGACCCATTTCTCAGACACAGCCACCACTTGACGCTGTTTTTTAATGTATCTCACCATGTGTGTAAAAAAAAATCCTTTGCCTCTACTTTCTTCAGATTTGACCTTGTGTGCCATCAGCCATCAGTGGGGTAAAATGATTTGTAAGACTACCCCACCACCACCCCACCTCAGGAACCCATTTTGACTTTTAATCCTTAAAGGAGCTATAGACGATATTTAGCCACTAGATGTCGCACTAGAGCACCAGGTTCTCAGAACAAAACAATTGGCCATGGCTTTACCTTCTTAACTCCTCCCCCCTAACTTGGCGTTCCTCCCTCCCTCCCTTCGTGTTGTCTGCAAGTCTTTGTGGACCACAGAGCTGCATGTGAAGACCCAACAACATAAAGTTACCTTTGTGAATAATGTCATGTGACGACGTAAGTACAGTAGGAAAGCAAGAAGATGTTCATCTCTCCATCTCGGAAAAGCCAGACCAACGTCGACTCTGGTCTTAAATCTCTCTCTCTTCGTCGGAGGCCTTTTTAGCCAAAGAACGTGGTTTGTTCTGTGGAGGACGTTCAGGATGGTCGCTTCGACCTGAACTCGTCCGTCAAGCTGTGTGCGACATCACTCTCTATTTAGTTGTGCAGGGAGGGACTAACATAAACAGCCATGCACGGTGCGCGTGTGCTTTCATGAATGCGCGGCTGGTCCGGCTATCGAAACAAAGAAAAGAGATGCTGGGATTACATCACACACAGAGGGAGTTTGACTTTACTATCTTTACACAGCCAATAGTTTTGTGCTGCTATGTTAATGTTTAAAATATCGTCTATAGCTCCTTTAAAGCTGGAAATGTTTAGTTATTGCAGCATTTTGTTATCTGCGCACCACCTAGTGTTTTTCTGTTTTGTATGTATCTTATTCTTATTTTCTTCGAAACTGTGGAAGTGAATGGGGGAGTGACACAAGGCAATAACATCTCTCGAATCTTGAATTAAAGCAATGGGAGTGACTGGGGTTCCTGGTTGACATATAAACCAGGTAATAATAGTAATAATAATAATAAAATCTGGTCTTTCAACAGCTTGTGCAGCATAACCCTGTTTAAAGGCACACAAACAACTGAGCTGGGAGATGTAGCCGAGTCATGGTGTTGAGAAGGTCAAAATACGTGCAGAAAATACCGGAAGAAAATATGTAATTATGTGTGCAGACGCTGTAGCATACCACAGTCTCATTATGCCGACAATCAAGGTGGATAATGGAAGGTGGACAACATTTTTTAAAAGCACATTTTCTTTCATGTTTTTATTCATTTTTCCAGATTGGTGTCTTTGAAATGACCTTTAGACACACACACACACACACGCAGATGTACACACGCAGATGTACACACGCATATGCACACACGCATATGCACACACACACACACACACACTGCAGACATTGTGGGGATCAGTTGATTGTTTTTTCTACCCTGGGACCACCACTGTTCCCCGTGCTCACCACCATCCTTCACAAAGTGACAAATTCCTCGTGATAACCCCTGGAGATAACATACCACTCTCCATCCAAACCTTCCCCACTCATGTACAGTTATTGCTTTAATGGAAGCTTTTCTT
>JAOPJH010000016.1:9588616-9600116 GCA_027122575.1 Merluccius polylepis | reverse complement strand
TACAATAATAATACTATATATATTATCGGTTATTGATATCGGTATCGACCTTGAGGAGCAGAAAGTTATCGATATCGGGGTCAAAAAATCAATATCGTCCACCCCTAAAGAAGACCCATATGAGTATTAGCTCAGACTGAACAGAGCTGCTGATGTTGTTGCTAGCTGCCTTAGAGAGCAGGGTAAAGTTTTTGACAACCCCAGTGTTGAAGTCACACGCATGTTCATCAGACACTGCCCGAGTAGAGACCTAGCTCTTACCTTTTGCTCCAAGACGGTTGATAAATGGTCAGCTCGTGAAGTGCAGGAAGTGTTAGATGAATATCATCTTGAGAAGTCTGTCAAGTCTTCTAAGGGAGGGAGTAACAAGATCAACATTAATGCAGCTGAGTTTAGCCCTAATGCCACTCCTGTTTCTGACGCTCCTGAGCTAAAAAATTATGTTAGTCAAGACAATGCCACTCTTGAAACACTGATTGGCATGCTAGAAAAAGTGCTGCTCCAGGGCCAAGCCCGAGCCAGTAGAAACCCAAACAACAACAGGGCTCCTAGAATTGAGGGTTTGACTGACACACCATGTTCTGTATGTAAAGACAGCTCTCACACAGCCCTCACGCACTGCCGAGAGAACAGACTGTGTTTCCTCTGTCACTCACCTGGCCACTCAAGACGCACCTGCCCAGAGGGGGGACGCCCTCCTCTTCGTGGTCAGCAGGGAAACTGAATGATCTGCGTACAAGGGAGGACAGCGCAGATCATGTCAGTGAACCTCCCACCTCGGACTTGACAGAAGATGATTATGAAACTTTGTGTCACACCTACAGTAGCTTGTTGCCATCAAACAAACACTGATTGTGCAAAACCTACAAAGACTTCCAGAGACAAATGAACTGTTCTATACAGATGTGTCTACTGATGGTGGCGAAGTCCTCAAAGCTTTGGTGGATAGTGGATCCATGGCATGCACTGTAAGTGAGACAGCTGACTCTAAACTTTCCCAGTCCATTCAAAACATTGAAAAACGATCTGCTGAAGATTTTATCATTGTTGGTTGTGGCGGTCACCCTGTCACACCTTCTGCCATATATGACCTGACTGTATCTGTTTATGGCTATAAAGTGATCATCCCTGTTTTAGTTGTGCCAGGTCAAGCCGATGATATGATTCTGGGCAACAATGCTATCAAGTGGCTGATCTCACAGGTGAAAGACACAGCTAGAGTCCAAACCGTCACACCTTCAGTCAGTGATGCTCAGGACAATCTGCCTCAATTGTTGTCTATGCTGTCTTCCTCAAATGACAGGGAGGGTGGGGCAGTGTCACACGGAATGAGCACAGCTAAACTCAAGAGATGTGTGAATCTACAGCCCATGTCTGAATATTTAGTGTGGGCTAAGTTGTCTGCACCTGACGTCTCTGCAGTGGGCAGCACAGTCATCATTGAACCCACTCAGTCCAAATGCAGACCTGCACAAGTTGACCTGGAGCTGGAGAGTTGTCACTCCTTTATGGGGTGATGGCTGGGTTCCAGTCAAAATAGTGAATCCCACAGGAAAAATACTCACCTTGAGAAGAAATGCTAAAGTTGCAGATGTGTCCACCTGCTCTTCTGTGCAGGACTTACCTGAACCTGTCAGCATCCAATCCAACATGCAGCACACACAGAGCTCATCACCTGCGCCTCGGTCAGAGGAAGAGATATCACGTGTCTTGGCCGACATGGGTCTTCAGGATCTGGATCTATCATCTTGTGAAGTCTCCCCTGAGTGGAAAGATAAACTGTTGCAGATCATTGTGCAGTTTGAATCAATTTTTCCAAAACACAAAATGGACTGTGGTGAGGCACCAGATTTTGTCCACAGAATCCGCCTGGTGGACGACAAACCCTTCAGGTTTCCGTACAGGCGAGTCCCGCCATGCCATTATGATAAACTCAGGACAGCTCTAAATGTAATGGAGGAATTGGGGATAATCAGGAAGTCCCAGAGTGAATATTCATCTCCCCTTGTCCTGGTTGTCAAGCCGAACGGTGATCTCCGCATCTGTAATGATTTCAGGTGGTTAAACGCAAGGACAGTGAAGGATGCGTATCCATTACCTCACCAGACAGATGCGCTCTCTGCACTCGGTGGTAATGTGTTTTTTTCCACAATGGACTTGACCTCTGGGTTTTATAATGTTAGATTTCATGAAAATGACAAGGAATACACAGCATTCTCCTCCCCATTCGGTCTCCATGAATATAACAGGATGCCCCAAGGCCTGACCAACAGCCCTGCCACATTCATGCAAATGATGTCAATTTTGGGGGATGAGAACTTCACAAGTCTATTATGTTACCTGGATGATCTTATGGTTTTTGCTCCGTCTGAAAGTGTTGCTCTTCAGCGTTTGCAGATGACTGTGTCAGCCGAGTGAGAGGCACAGGTCCAGCTATTCCCCAACTTTTCAATGTCGACCAGGCTGCTTCTACACCGAGGAGTGAGCTGATAAACCTACAAGAGCAGGACGCTGTTCTGAGCAGAGTACTCCACTACATCCAGCGTCACCGGAGACCCACTAGACGTGAGCGTACGGAGGAGCCTCGTGGTGTGATGAAACTTTTGAGACACTGGCCCAAACTTTCGATCAAAGACGGTGTGTTGTACAAGGTAAAGAAAGACAGACAAATGAATACTACCTCGCTCCAGTTTGTTGTCCCAGACTCCCTGAAATCCCAAGTCCTCCATGGCCTACATGATTCAGCTGGTCATCAGGGCCAGGCTCATACACTCTCCCTCGCCAGGCAGAGGTTCTTTTGGATAGGGATGGAGCGTGACATCATGTGAGGAACTGTTTTCGCTGTATAGTGGGGAAAACCCCTGAGCCCAACGATCGTGCTCCACTTGAAAGCATATGTACCTCTGGACTGATGGAACTTGTATGTATTGACTTCTGGAATGCAGAACAGACTGACAAGAAGTGTGTGGATGTTCTTGTAGTCACTGATCATTTTTCCAAACTGTCTCATGCATTCCCATGCAAAAACCAGTCAGCAAAACATGTTGCCCGTCGTCTCTGGGATGACTTTTTCTGCATTTATGGTTTCCCTAAACGCATCCATTCGGATCAAGGAGCCAATTTTGAAAGTCGGCTCATTAAAGAGCTCCTAGAGATGGCTGGCGTCCAGAAATCGCATACCACCCCGTACCATCCCATGGGGAACGGTGTTGTTGAGCGGTACAACAGGACTCTTGGGAATATGATAAGAGCCCTGCCCCCACAATCCAAGGCGAGGTGGCCCCAAATGCTTCAGATGCTGACTTTTTGTTACAATTGCACTGAGCATGAAACAACAGGATTTGCCCCCTTTTTCCTGATGTTTGGGAGGGTCCCTCGTTTGCCTGTTGATGTTTTGTTCCAGCATGCCCTCTCCAGCGATACTGTTGTTGACCACCAAGAGTTTGTTGCGCGTTTGAGACATGACTTATCTGAAGCTGCACGCATTGCCCAGCAGAACAGTCACGTTGAACAGACACGTCAAGCAAAGAATTACAACCGCAGAGCCAAAGGCTCCCCTCTCACTGTCGGGGACAGAGTCTTGCTTGCGAACCGTGGTGAGAGAGGAAAAAGGAAAATTGCAGACAAATGGGAATCCACGGTGTTTGTCTGTAAAGCATGGAATCAATGTGTATCATATCAGAGATCCTGTCACGTCAAGAGAAAAAGTTGTTCACAGAAACTTTCTACTCCCTGTGAGTTTCCTACCTGCAGGAGGTGACGACATTGTGGACTCTGACTGCTCATCTGTTGCTGGGAGTGGAGTGTGTGAACCGGCAGTTCCTTCTGATGTTCAGGACAGTGGGACAAAGACCATTAACTGGCTCATGCACATGAATGATGGGATTGACGAGGTTGTGACGGCCGTCCTGCCTGATTGTTCTCCCGCAGGGGATGTTGAGGCTCAACCCTCAAGTGCAGATGTGACTGTGGCCCCAGATGCTGTGAGTGAGGATGCCCTTGCTTCTTTGGAGTGTGCTGACCAGCTGCCTGCTCTTGAGGCCGCTGCTGAAAGTGCGGTGTCAATGTCACCTGCACTGCTTGAACACTTGACTGATACACAGCCCCCTACACACACACAGGACCATGTTGTTTGTGTACAGCCACCTGCACTTAACACTAGGTTAGGTAGACCTGTAAGACCTCCAGCTAGACTCATTTGTGAGGTGAATGAGCAGGTCGTAAATGACTCAGCTTCAACGGTCGATTCACTGTTTTAATTTGTGAGGAATGTTTTCTGGGTAGTTTGAACGATCCAGGGTTATGTTTTTTTGCCTGACTGTGGCCTAGGATACATAAGTTATCTCTGCTATTGAGCAATGTTTATTATAAGAGAGGTGTACGCGGCATCTTTTGTGTCTGGGTTGGTAAGGGGATTGGCCAAAACCTTACTCGCTTATTCCCTAGTGGAAAGTTTCTAACTAATTTTGACTGAGTAGTGTTCTTATAGTCTAGACGGATTTCAGAAAAAAGGCCTTTTATAAGAAGTAAGGAGCATTTATGGGTACAAGTCGGGAACCGGCCTACCTTACATATTTCAAGGGTGCTGAGTCCAAAAAAACCGGTACCCGGGTGAAATTTTGAGGTTTTGACCTTCTAATTTGCATATTAAAATGGCCGCCAAATTGCCCATCTTGCACAGTTATTGGACCATTTCCTCCTAGTTTTTTTTGTAAGTAGGCAATCAAGATGAGGAAATTAAGTTTCTAGATCGATAGTCAAGGGTCAAACAAGGATATAGTGGAGGCTCAGTGCCTTTTTTATGTATATATATATGCAAAATACCAACTTTTAAGGTGAAATTAAGCATTATTTGTGTCATTTTTTAAGGCCGACATAAATATTAAATAAAAGTTACTCTGAAATTTTCCCTGTTGATATGACATATGATGTACACCATATTATATGATAACAAAGAAAAAAATCCATTGCAAGTTGTCTGAGATTTCATGTTTTTTTTGTTTTTTTTTTGC
This sequence comes from Merluccius polylepis, assembly GCA_027122575.1. Classification (NCBI taxonomy): domain Eukaryota; kingdom Metazoa; phylum Chordata; class Actinopteri; order Gadiformes; family Merlucciidae; genus Merluccius; species Merluccius polylepis. Next base: position 9,595,104 of record JAOPJH010000016.1, on the reverse strand, counting down.
AAATTAAGCATTTGTTCTCTAAATTCTAAGACGGGAAAAACCCAGGTGAATAGGGAAAAATATTCAAAAAGAGACCACCATGAAACGTACCAAGTTGAATATTTAGATCAGTACATAGCATGGTCAGTCCCATCGCTGAGGACCCTTTGCCTGAGGTGAATTAACAGCAAAGAGGATCGTAACAGTTTCACACGCTTTGGTAAGTTTCCTGCTTTTTGATTTTTTTAGACAAAAAATGTCAATATTCCTTAGTTATTGATTGAGCTTGTTAACCCTATTTATCCAAAATGATACTTTTTCAACCATAGTGGGTCAAAATTGTGTATTTCAATGATATTGAGATGGCTAGCAACTGGGAGAAAACTAGCTAACAGTTAGCTAACAGTTTTGGAGGGGAAAAAAACAGCTAGCTAGTTTTTTTTTCTTCCAGTTGTGCCCTAAAGATGACCACCTCTGTTGATACAAGTTTATTTCTTATAATTCCAACCCAAACATAGCCCTGTGGCAGCATAAATCCCCCTACTTTCTAGCTAGCTAGCTAGCTAACAAGCTATCATAGGGCAATGGATGCTGGGGAGTGACTGCTGTGACAGGGCTAGATTTGGGGGGAGGAATTATCAAAAATACATGTGTCAACAGAGGTGGTATATCCTCAAAGGGCCATACCAGTTATGAAACATTCCTGTAACATTAGGGGTGGGAAAAAAAATCGATTCACATATACATCACGATATCTTTTTTGACGATTTTTAAATAGATTTTTTTTTTTTTCAAAAATCGATTTTTAAATTTTTTTTTAATTTTTTTTTTTTTATATTGTGCAATGTGCATTTGTTCGCCTTTTTTACATACAGAGAGTACAGGTTTTGAAAAGGGTTTAAGTTCACTTTATAATGGAGTATGTTAATTTGGCTCCTACAGTATTTGTGTGCAGATAAATGTTAAAAATGCAGACTAAAAATCGAGAGAATCGGCAATATCGTAGAATCGTAATTTAAATCGAATCGCCATCCAAAAAAATCGTAGAAGAATCGAATCGGGAGAAAAGCATATCGTCCCAGCCCTATGTAACATTTCTTCATTTTCCAATCTACAGCTGGGATGGAGCCATTCAAAAGGAGGCTTTCACATGTCTGAAGCATTGGGAGTGTAAGCTGTGACTTTTATTGTCTTTAAGAGAACACATTTTCTTTAACATTTTAATTTAGATCTTCTAAAGTAAATTTAAAGTTATTTTTCTTTGATTTTGCTTTTCAGCTTCAAATGGATCCAATAACAAACCTGGGAACAGAAGATGTCTGCCTTTTTTGTTTAAGCAACAACGGGAGTCTTAGTAATGCATCTGACCAAGGATTGGCAAAAGCTAGGCATGCTGCCAGAACCAGGAGAAATCTAAATGACTCAAAGAACAGTGTTTTGATTGATCGTGTTGAAGATGTATTGGACTCCACTGCAGCCCAGAGTGTTGTATGGCATAAAATGTGCTATTCCCACTTCACTGATAAAAGCAAATTAGAACGTTTGCAAAAGACAGTGGGTTCTGAACATGCAGGTAGCAGCAGACAAACTGCACAAGAACATGCCTCTGAACTTGCAGGTAACAGCAGACAAACAGCACAAGCACATGACTCTGAACGTGCAGGTAGCAGCAGACAAACGGCAGAAGCACAGCCTTGCAGTAGCAGGCGTTCACTGCGAATGCAAATGGATCCAGTAGATTGGAGTTTATGCCTGTTCTGCCAAACAGATGTTTTGAAGAAACCATTGAGATCAGTAATGACAACAAAACTGAGTGATCAAATTATTCAAGCTTCTTCTTTAGACCATAACATTTATGTTCGGCTGGCTGGAGTGATTGATCTAATTGCAGCTGAGGCAAAATATCACTTACCATGTTTAAGAGCATTCATCAGATCTACGGACAAGACAAAGCAGGCAATACAAGAACACTCTGGAAACTCAGACTACCCAGACCTTGCGATGACATGGCTATGCAAAGAGCTGCAAGGGGCAGCAGATAAAGGACATGTACTTCTTCTCGATGATGTCTGGGAACGGTATAAGGTACTCAGTGAAAAATCATCAACCACAATTCCACTCTCTTACTGCAGTAGAAGGGCAACATTTCGTGAAAAGTTGCAGTCACAGCTGGGTGACATCTTCAACTTTTTTCAACCTCTTGATAGGTGTCCATCCGAGCGAAAAACCATACTAATTCCGACAAAGTACGCAAATACGGTGGCAAATACAGCAGTGTTGGAAATGATGGATGAGGATGAGAGTGAGAAAACATTGCCTCAGTATGTGCCTACAGATGACAGTTTCTTATCACTTGTACATGTAGCGCTGAAAATTCGTCAAGAGTTGATAGAAACCCCAGGCCATAAAGGTTTCTCTGTAAGTGAGGATGACGCTATTGCATGTGTCCCAGATAGTTTATATATGCTACTGAGACTAATCGTTGGTGGTCAAGAGGCATTTGAAAATGACAATTCTGAAAAGAATGAAGACCTTCTCCGTAGAAAAGTGCTGAGCATAGCACAGGACCTGATCTACTGTGTCAGTCGCGGCAGAAAATGGACACCTAAACATATCGGACTGGCTACTACACTACATCAGGCTACACGATCAAAACAGCTGGTAGAGTTATTCAACAAGGCCGGCCACTGTTTGAACTATGAGCAGGTGATGAAGGTAGACAATGCCTTAGCTGAGAGTACCTTAAAATCTATGGACCCAGCAACCGGTGCCATTATTCCACCAAACATGGTAGCAAATCGATTCATCCACTTCACTGCTGACAACATTGACATCCTTGATGAGTCCTTAGATGGAAAGAACACCTTTCATGCAACCCAAATGGCAGCCTGGCAACGGGGAAAAAAAGATATAGAACTTGACATGCTGAAGCCCTCCACTAGCCGTACACTGGTTGTGCCAGATGTCCTGGAGAACCTGCACCACGTCAATGTACATTCTGCCACAAGCAAGCCAGTATTCACATCACATGTTAACAAGACCTGGTTTACCAGACCTAAAGGAGACAGTGAGTGTGTGAAACAAGCACAAGCAACAGACATGGCTTTCTTCCTGCGACGTCAGGATTCTGAACCCAAACCTTCTTGGACCGTTTTCAATCAGTCAGTCTCGTCAAAGGAACCAGAGCAGACAGCAGTAGGATATTTGCCAATAGTCCTTGCTCCAGCTCATGAGTATGATACGCTCAATACAGTTGTGAAGAGGTGCATGGCAATATCATCACATTTTGGCCAGGAGCATACAGTCATAACAGTGGACCAAGCTCTTTACTGCAAGCTCATGGAACTGAAGTGGTGTGTTGAGGAATATCAGGGCAAGTTAATCCCTCGGCTTGGTGGACTTCATATTGCAATGAACTTCCTAAAGACTATCGGAGATCACATGGCTGGGTCTGGTCTAGCTGAAGTGTGGCTGGAGAGTGGATTGCTGGGGGAGGGTGCTGTCATGCTTGTCATGTCAGGGAAAGCATACAACAAGGGTATGAGAGCTCACAAACTGACCTTGCAGGCCCTATGGCAGCTTTTGTTGCCAACATTCCTCGCGTTTGCTGCAGAATCAAACAAGGAATGCCATGATGAGATCTCTGCTATGGCTGCTGATGAAAATCCTGAAATGATTCCTCAGTTGATAACATATCTGAAGCAGGAACAGTTTGACAGTCTCCTCAAAGATTTCATCGCAAGTAAATCTGAAGATGTCAACTTTGTCTTCTGGTGGAACTACATGGATATGGTCTCAACACTGTTGCAGTTTACACGAGCTCAGCGTGATGGACTCTGGGAGCTTCATCTTCACTCCTTCAGCTGGATGTTGCCGTACTTCATGCGATATGACCACCTGAACTATGCAAGATGGGGGCCAGTGTATATTGCTGAGATGCACCAACTCCCAGAACCTGTACTATCTGAGTTCCAAAGAGGCAACTTTGTTGTGAAGCGGTCCGATCAACGATTCAACCAGGTCGATCCAGACCAAGCAATGGAGTGGATCAACGGAACAGGGAAAAAAGGAGGGGGGATCATTGGCATTACTAAGACACCTTCAGCCCTTTCCAGATGGACACTCTCCTACAACATGAGGTCCCATGTAGCAGAAGAGACACATTTGATGTTCAGCAACACACCTGAGAAAACCTACGTCCACAATGAAGCTACCAAATCCCGTGAAAAGAGAGACAACAGAGACGAAATGGCATTGGTTTTAGTCTTCAAAGGGTTCAAGGTGTTTGATTCAGTCTCCTCAGGCTCATTGCAAAATCTCGCCACGAAAGACGTTGCCACAGAGGCTATCCAAAGCTCATTACTTTCTGCCAAAGACCTAGGACAAGAAAAAGTGAATTCATTCATTGAGAAAAGGATGATTGTTCCTGAGGACAAAGATAAACCAGAGGTCCCAATCCATGCAACCCTACATAAGAGCAAAGCTAAAACATTTGCATCTCTGTATGAAGTGGCCAAAAATCCTAAAATCAAAGACAACAGAACTGTCATAAAGGCTGACCGAAACATTCTCAAACGCCTTGTTACGGCCTATGAGGCAGGTCGTCCAGTTGACTTACCAGCTGTCCTAAAACACGAGCTTCTGCCAGTTCCCATATCCCTTGCTGAAATGAATGGGACACTTCGCACTGGAAACAAGTCTGTATTAGTAAATAAGTTAACTGAAGACATAGTCTGTCCTGAGGCTATTGAACTTCCCGACATGTCATCTTGTCTCATCATAGATGGACAGGCACTTGTGGTTGCCCTTGGAAAGCCAGACAAAGCAGTAACATTTGGGGATCTGGCCGACACATTTGTCAGAGCAGTGTTGAAAGCAGGATGTTACTATAAAAGGATAGACGTTGTGTTTGACAGATACAGAGAAGAGACCATCAAGGGTGCTACCAGGACACGACGCACAAAAGCAGCTCAACCAATCAGACGACTTGTTGAGGGTCGTGATGTGCCTCTTCCAAAAAACTGGACCAATTTCCTGTCCCTCCCTGACAACAAAGCTGATCTTGCCAATCTACTCTCTGAAGAACTATGTGCTCAGGCACCGGATGATAAAGAGATAGTAGTTGCTGGTGGGTTCAGAGACGAAGAGACGGAGGTTAGGTCATCAAAAGCAACAACCAACCTGACTCATCTGAGAGCCACACACGAAGAGGCAGATACCCGATTGGTATTACATGCAGTGCACTGCCAGTCAGACACAGTAGTCGTGTCATCTAGAGACACTGATGTACTTGTGATTCTCGTTTCCCATTTCCCACACGTAGCATGTAAAAAACTCTGGCTGTTGTCTGGTACCACAAGGAAGCCACAATATATACCAATTGATGCTGTTTTTAACAAACTGCCAAAGGATTCAGCACCAAGCCTTGTAGCATTTCATGCACTAACTGGTTGTGATACCACATCATACATTGCAAGTCACACCAAAAGTACATCATGGAAAGTCTGGAAAATGCACCATCAATTGCTCAGCAACCTCGGAATTGGTGATCTCACGGAGGAGACTCAAAGATCTTCAGAGGCTTTTGTCTGCAGAATATATGATGTGCATAAAACAGACTCTGTTGATGCAGCAAGGCATATACTTTTCTCCAGGACAGGTAAACCAGAAGCAATGCCGCCTACAAGCGATGCGCTCCACTTCCATCTGCTGAGAGTACACTACCAGGCAATGGTTTGGAGAAATGCTCACTATGCCACACCTGAGCTTCCTTCACCCTTGGACATGGGATGGAAAGATGGTGATTCAGGACTACAGCCCATTCTTATGTCACAGAACCCAATACCTGAAAGTTGCCTGGAAATGATCAGGTGTGCCTGTAAAAAACAATGCACAACACGCCAGTGCAAATGCCGAAAATCGGGGCTGTTATGCACTGCAATGTGTACATGTCAGAGTGATGACCAATGTCCTTGTTTAAATGTGGAGTTGTAGTCCTCAAGCATACCAAGGCAATGGGTAACCAAAGAACTTGGAAAAGGACTGCAGAAAGAAATACTAATCAAAATGAAATTCCAAAGACAAATGGCACACAAGCAAACTAGAAAGGTATAAAAACAATTTACCAAAACAAGTGACCTATGGAACTTACAGAAGAAGACAGATGAAAGCAAAGCAATTCAGCTAGAAACATGAAAGAAAATATACAGAAACAAGATGTGATCTGTAGAACTGTTCAAGGGAAGTTTCATGTTTTTTTTTTCCCTATTCACTTGGGTTTTTCGATGTTTGAATTAAGAGCATTATGCTTTGTTTGCATAAAAAAATGAATTCTCAGACAACTTGCAATGGTGTTTTTCTTAGTTATTATGTAATATGGAATACATCACATATCATATATACACTGGGAACATTTAAGAGTGATATTGACTGAATATTTATGTCGGCCTTAAAAAATGACACAAATAATGCTTAATTTCACCTTAAAAGTTGGTATTTTGCATATATAT
>JAOPJH010000016.1:9561573-9572484 GCA_027122575.1 Merluccius polylepis | reverse complement strand
ACACACACACACACACACCCACACACACACACACACACACACACACACACACACACACACACACACACACACACTTAATTATCACGATTCATAAAAACTAACGTTGAAGAGTCAACTTTGAATTGACAATGAGCTTTTGCAAAATAAGTATTATCCCCAGAAGCGACATCATGGAGCATTCAGCGGTTTAATGTGTTTGACAGCTGAGCCTCTGCTGAAGCCTTCCAGTAGCAATAGCACATTGACAGAGGACATGTGCTTAATTATGCAACAGGTAGTGGTGTTATAGTGCCAATTTATAATGAGCTGGTTAGTGCTATACCTAGGTTTTTCAAGGCCTCCAAGATGTAGGAGAAGTGCTTGTATCGAAGAAGGTAGTCCAGGGCGGACGCCGTTTTGTTGCCCAGCTTGTCTTCCTCTCGGACGCCAGCGGAGACTTTGCGCAAGCGGTGCCTGACGGCCACCAACTTGGGGTCGTCGCTCAACTTGCGTGAGCAATGTCCTCTCCACAGGGCCTAAGGAGGGGGTCAGAATACCTTGATATTGATAATGACAGAACACACACACACACACACACACACACACACTTGGAGCACTAGAAATGTGGGCCGTTTTTTCACTAGGCTTGGGAGTTCATATCATCATACCTTCGTGACATTTCACCGGGTATACGGTATATTTTACAAAAGGTAAAAGCTGAGCTGCTGGCGATAGAAGCCATTGTAGCATGTCTGACATTGTCTAGCCTACAATGCTGTGCGTCTAATATGCAATTAGACTACTTGGACGAGTCTTCCTGGGATTAAATTAGGGATGCAACCGAGTACTCGAGTAAACGAGTACTCGTTAAGCAAACCATAAGCGATTAAAAAATATTGTAATCGAAAAGAGTTTGTAATCGTCATTTTTCCGACATCTTATAAACACATTGCATATTATGTTGATATGTATTTTGGAGTTACCCCACGTTCGAAAACTTTTACAATAAAGACCACCCGCCGAGAACATCCCGACATCAACACTGAAAGTGACATTTCTAACAGCATAGCGATATAGTGATGGTGTATTAAAACGCATCAATAGCAGTTTATGTAGTTAGTTTTTTAAGTTAGAAAGATATTGGATATTCACGCTCCAAATTACAGCAATCTGAAGCGGGGAACTAAAGACGCGGTCTCTGGTATGAGTCCCGTACTGCTCCCTTTGGTAGAAAAAAAAAGGTTACACTTTATATTAGGGTAAACATATTCACCATTAACTAGTTGCTTATTAACATGCATATTAGTAGCATATTGGCTCTTTATTAGTCATTATAAAGCACTTATTAATGCCCTACTCTGCATGACTATTTTCTACAACTACTAGGCCATTAACTTTAGTATTAGAGTTTTCCCTCAATAACCTCCTAATTACTGCTTATTGATAGTAAGGAAGTTGTTGTACATGATCTTAATATGCTTTTTTCAGTATGGTTCTTATAAAGTGGTAGTAACACAAGAAGTCATTCTCCCTTAATAACACTTAATAAATAGGAATTGTGGAAAGTGTGAAGCAAAGGCAACTTTAGAATAGGGAACCTGTGTGGGTTTATGAGTGTCAAACTACTATAGTGAATTAGTTAACTTATAAGCAACATATTCATATAAAATATTCTGAGTTAGAAATACTTAATTTAGAGTTATTTGGACACTTTTAACCCTTGTAGTTTTGGTTTTTGTTACATAAGGTTAGAACAACTTCCTTACTATCAATAAGCAGTAATTAGGAGGCTGAGGGAAAAGTCTTGTAAATGACCTAGTAGTTGTAGAATATGGTCATGCAGAATAATGCATTAATAGGTGCTTTATAATTACAAATAAAGAGCCAATTTGCTACTAATATGCATCCTAATAAGCAACTAGTTAATGGTGAAGATGTGACCCTAATATAAAGGGTTACCAAACAAATTACTGGTGACGCCGATGTGCACAAACATTACAAAAGGAGGCAGGATAGTGTACTGGCCAAGTTGTTAGGGTTAGGGTTAACCCAAACCCAACTCGCAGCCTACCTGTAGGTATCATTGACCAAGAACATCCTACAATCTCCTAATAAATCAATCTAAAATTCACTGTAATTCGCTTTGGATGAAAGTCTTCTAAAGTGTAGGTTCCCAACCTTTTTCGACCCAAGGCCCACTTCCCCATCAACGATGCACTCAGATATATTTTTGTGAAATTATTTGGTGGCCCACCTGCAGTACGTACGCACAGGTTGGGAATCGCCGTGCTAAACCACTAAATCCAAAATCACTTCAACCTTGCTAGTTGAAATCTGAAGTAAAGCATGTGTAGAGACAAATGATCCATCCTTATTCAACAACAGTGGTACCTGAGTCTTGATGACACCCTGCAGGACCCTCTGCTGGCGTCGGAGCAGAAGGAACCTCCTGGCCGCGTGCTGGATGACAGCGGCAGCCTGATGGCGGTGGGCCAGCCACTGCCGGACCATCCTCTGAACAGTGACCACCTTCCTTCTCTCTTCTACGTACCGTCTCCTCTGCTGCCTCGCCCGCAACCACCGCTAGGCCCCCAAGAGGACAGAAGATTTAGGTTAGAAGAAACATCAGAAAAAGTTTGGGCATGACGGAACAAGCACATTGAAGATTAGATTAACAATCCAAATTGATTTTCTTTTAGATAAACCGTAAATGCAGTTTGATGCAGTTTTCTAAGTCTATGCGATCTTAACTGGATTAACTTGACTGAATCATGTCACTTTAGGCCAAAACAAACTGAAGAGGCACTCCATCTAGTGGATAGACAAAATGATTGGCACTTTTTCTGCGTATTAAGTTTAAGTGAAGCTTTCTTGTTACAGTTGGCTAACCGAGGCTTTCTGTACCTGGATGGCGATGACAGAGTGTATCTCCTTCTTGGCGGACTGCAGAGCCCAGTGGGCTCGCAGGGCTCTCTGGATCTTCATGGCACTGATGTGGTGGAACGCTGCTGCACTGAACCGCCGCCTTTTCTCTGCCTTAGCAGCCTCCAGCAACTGTAGCACAACAAAGTTTTCACGAATAAGACCATGAAACCTATAGACGTGCTCTTTGCATACACACCACATTTTTACTCAATGATTTGAATGACTGGACTGAACAGGAGATTCAATGTACTTCTGCTAATGCATGCACAATAGTACACAAATGTCTGTTTCACATGAAAACAAATTCTGCTAGGCTAGGGTACCTGCCGCCTTGCGATCCAGCCTCGGAAGTGCGCCTGAAGTTTTATGGCAGCTAGTCTCTTGCGGGTGTAGTGCTGCTTCGTTGCCCTGGCTAGCCACACTGCCCGCAGGATTCTCTGCAGAGTCACGACTGCCTCCCTCTGATGCCGGAAAGTGCGTCTCTGGACCAAGCTCCGCCAGTGGGACTGGATCAAGGTAGCAGCATGATTCTGCTTAACGATGGCTCTTCGGGTGAAATGCCTTCTGAAAGCAGCTTGGAGGATGAGGGTGGACTGTTTGACCTTGAGGAAGTGTCCTCTGTCAGCTCTTTGAAGAACACAAGATCTGTAGTATCTCTGGATGATGATGGTAGAGAGCCGCATGGCCTGGAATTTAACTTCTTCCCTGTGCTTCCTAAATGAGGCCTGAATCACTGTTGCAGCATGATGTTGGCGGGAAATCTCCTTCCTGACTTGCTGGCCTCTGTAAGCAGCCTGGAGAGAGATCACAGCCCTGCGTATTTGCCGATACTGCTGCAACTGACATTTGGCAGCTACATTGGCCCTAAAACGTTGCTGCAGATTTAAGGCTGAGCACTTCAAGGCAAGATACACTTTACGTTCACAATGAGCTCTGTAAGCTAGCTGGATAGTCTTGGCGGCCTGGTGCATTTGGTTGGTTTTCCTCCTTGACGCCATTCCTCGGAAAGCAGCTTGGAGGATTACGGCAGACTGTTTGACCTTGAGGAAGTGTCCTCTGTCAGCTCTCTGAAGAACACAAGACCTGTAGTATCTCTGGATGATGATTGTAGAGAGTCGCATGGCCTGGAATTTGACTCGTTCCCTGTGCTTCCTAAATGAGGCCTGAATTACTGTTGCAGCTTGATGTTGGCAGGAAATCTCATTTCTGACTTGTTGCCCTCTGTAAGCTGCCTGGAGCAAGATCACAGCCCTGCGTATTTGCTGATACTGCTGCAACTGACGTTTGGCAGCCAAGTTGGCCCTGAACTGTCGCTGAAGAATTAGGGCTGAAGATTTCAGGATAAGATAGCTTTGGTGCTCACAGTGGGCTCTGTATGCTAGCTGAATAGCACTGGCAGCATGGTGCATTCGTCTCACAGCCTGCCGTGCTTTCATTCCACGGAAGGCAGCTTGCAGGGTGACAGTCGCTCTTCTTATCCGCTGATATTTCTTTGCATCCAAACTTTGCAGTCTTTGAGCCCTAAATCTCTGCTGTATAATTAAGGCTGCCCAGCGTCGTCTTCTGAAGCATGACTGCTGTTTGTACCTTCTGTAGTTCACCTGAATAACAGTCGCAGCTCTTTGCATCTTGGAAATGTTATTTCTGACACAATGACCTCGAAATGCAGCTTGAAGGATAATAGCGGACTGTTTCACCTTAAGGAATTGTCCTCTGTCAGCTCTCTGAAGAACACAAGACCTGTAGTATCTCTGGATAATAATGGTAGAGAGTCGCATGGCCTTGAATTTGACTTGTTCCCTGTGCTTCTTAAATGTGGCCTGAATCACTGTTGCAGCTTGATGCTGGTGGGAAATTTCATTCCTGACTCGTTGCCCTCTGTAAGCTGCCTGGAGCAAGATCACAGCCCCACGTATTTGCTGATACTGCTGCAACTGACGTTTGGCAGCCAAATTGGCCCTGAACTGTCGCTGAAGTGTTAGGGCTGAAGATTTCAAGGCAAGATAGTGTTTGCGTTTACAGTGGGCTCTGTAACCCCTCTGGATAGCACTGGCAGCCTGGTGCATTCGTCTCACAGCCTGCCGTGCTTTCATTCTACGGAACGCTGCTTGCAGGGTGACAGTCGCTCTTCTTATCCGTTGATAATTCTTCACATCCAACCTCTGCAGTCGTTGAGCCCTAAATCTCTGCTGTATAACTAAGGCTGCCCAGCATTGTCTTCTGAAGCATGACTGCTGTTTGTACCTTCTGTAGTTCACCTGAATAACAGTTGCAGCTCTTTGCATCTTGGAAATGTTATTTCTGACACAATGACCTCGAAAAGCAGCTTGGAGGATTATGGCAGCCTGTTTCACCTTGAGGAATTGTCCTCTGTCAGCTCTCTGAAGAACACAAGACCTGTAGTATCTCTGGATGATGATGGTAGAGAGTCGCATGGTCTTGAATTTGACTTGTTCCCTGTGCTTCCTAAATGAGGCCTGAATCACTGTGGCAGCTTGATGTTGGCAGGAAATTTCATTCCTGACTCGTTGCCCTCTGTAAGCTGCCTGGAGCAAGATCACAGCTCCACGTATTTGCTGATACTGCTGCAACTGACGTTTGGCAGCCAAATTGGCCCTGAATTGTCGCTGAAGTGTTAGGGCTGAAGATTTCAAGGCAAGATATTGTTTGCGTTTACAGTGGGCTCTGTAACCCCTCTGGATAGCACTGGCAGCCTGGTGCATTCGTCTCACACCCTGCCGTGTTTTCATTCCACGGAAGGCAGCTTGCAGGACAATCGCAGCGTTTTTCTGTACATTTAGAGTCAGGATCTTCTCCCTCATCTTCTTGTTAATCCTGTAGTAACACTGCACAGTGGTGGTTGCCCAGTGAAGTTTCTTGTAGTAGGTCCTCTGCAGGAACATGCGGATAACAGACTGAATTTTGACAGCTGCTTTATTCAGCGCTCGCAGCTGCTGTCTGGCCTTCATGCCTCTGTAGGCCGCCTGCAAGGAAATGGCAGCCCTGCGCCTTAACAAGTAGTCTAAATGAATTTTTCTTGTCTGTACTATTGCTCTGTAGGTTCTCTGGAAGAGCAAAGTCGTGGCCTTAATTGACAAAAAGTGCCTTCTGTCCCGAGATGCTTGAAACCATCTCTTAATGACTGTAGCAGCGCGGTGCATTTCTGAAAGCTTTTGACGTACCATGTGACCACGGTAGCCAGCCTGGATGATCACAGCAGCAGATCTTATAGCCATGTATCTCTGTGCCTGCTGATCTCCAAGTCTTTTGGCTCTGTAGCGCTGCTGTACAATGATGGCGGCACACCTGGTAGCGAGATACGCCATACGCACTGTGTACATTCTGAAATGAGTTTGGATGGCAGTGGCAGCAGTGTGCTGCTTTCTTAGCCCTGTTCTAACTCTGAATCCCCTGTAGGTGGCTTGAATTTTTATAGTGGCGAGCCGTTGCTGCTGGTACTCAAGCTGCTGCACTCTGCCCTCCACAAGAGCCCTGTACCTGCTTTGGACAATAATTGTTGCGCTTTGGAGGAGCAAATATCGTTTCCGGCAAATAAGCATTCTCCCAACAGACTGGATGAGTATGGCCGCATGGTGCCTTCTTTTCAGCTGCATCCTAACTTTCCTACCTCGGAAGTTGGCCTGGAGGGTAATGGCAGCCGCTTTCAGCTGAAGGTATTCTGACCTCTGTCTCTTTCTGGCCATGTGCGCTCTGAAACTACGCTGCAAGACTACAGCTGCCAATTTAGTTGACCTATACAATGCCTGTTCTCTGTGCCGCCGGTAGCTCGCCTGAATTAGTGTTGCGTATTCATGAAGACTCTCCAGCCTCTTCCTATCTGCTCTTCCTCTCCAGACACTTTGAATGACGACTGCTGAGCACTTTAGGGCACCATACTCCTTCCTAGTCTTGCGGGCTACAATCATTGCTCTATACCATTGCTGAATGACAGCTGTGGCTGTTTTCAGGGCCAGGTAGCGCCTCTCAGCAGCAAACCGCCTGAAAGCTGCCTGGATTACAGTTACTGCGCAGCACTGTTCTCTCAGAAGCGCCCGTGCCGCGTTCCCGCGATGCGCTGCCTGTATGATAACGGCAGCATGCCTCAGTGTTACAAATCTCTGCCTCTCCACGTTTCTTCTCACACAGGCTCGGAACCAGCATTGTAACAGAACTGCAGCAAGTCTCTTCTTGGCCAGGTGCTTCCTGACTGCGTGCCCTCTGAATGCACTTTGAATGACTAGGGCTGAGCGCTGCTGGAGCATCAACATCTGCAAGCGGCACCTCTGGGCACGACCTCTGAAGTAAGCCTGGATGAGAACTGCACTTCTCCTGAGAGTCAAGTATTGAAGAACACACCTGCGCATCCTGTACCAAGACTGTATCTTCAGGGCAGCAGCCGCTCTTTGGGTCACATTTTCCATATGCCATTTCCGAAATGCCGCTTGGATTACTATAGCTGCTCTGTGCTCCTTTGCCAATCTCAGAGCTCTCCATCTCCGGTAACATCGCTGGATTTCAACTGCCGCGGTTCTCAGTGATAGGTACCTTCCTCGTTCCCTTCGCGCCATGGCCCAAGCGCGGGTATATCTCTGTATGACTGTTGTAGCCGAGGTAATCTTGCTGTAAGCAATAGCCATCCTCCTCATACGCCATTGTGCCTGCACAACAACAACATGATATTGAAGGCACTGGTAGGATCTTTTTGCAGAGTACATCTTCCACCAAGCCTGCATGGAGAAAATTAGGATTTCAAGAAGTTAAAATAACAATCAAGCAGGCAGATCCGTTTTACTAATTATATACAATTGTATTTGACTTTTTCACTTTAAAAATAGTTTTGCCTGAAAACTAAGATCAACGAGCGGCACCCTTCAAATCAATCAAAAAAGTTATATTTTGCTATACATGCTCTACCCAAGTGGCACACAAAAAGCCTGTCAGTGATATTCAGACCCATTTATATGAAGCTGTTATTATAAAGATCTGAGAAATATATTTTTTTGTTAGCACTTTTTTCTGTTCATAATTTGCTTGCCCACCCGCCCCCAAAACCGTGTTTTATTGCAGATTTACACAATCCACGTGAATGACCTATTTTGAAATAAAAACGTTGAATTTCACCGAAAGGTGACAAGTTTGCATCCCTGAATATATGAACAGGTTACTTAAAAAATGAGACCTCCCCAGACTCTCTCCGTTGCGTAAAATATTAGGTCCCGTTTTGCCGGGAAAAAAGGAAGTCTACGCATGGATGTGTACATTTTATGTGCATTATATCCACTCACGTCACTCCCATTGTCTGTTTAAAACTAATCAGGGATCCAATAGTCTCTCAATGCGCAAGCTCTAGCAGGCTCAATTCACTTACGGCCAAAAGGGGTCAGTATTTAGAAGGAATTTCTCTTTAAAACAATATAAATCCATAATCAGTCTACCTGGATGATCATTGCTGAATTATGTCGCAGAGCCCAACGCTGAGCTTCTCTCTTTAGCCTCAGTGCATTGCGAGCTGCGTAACCCCTCCACATGGCCTGGATGACAATTGCTGCAGATTTTTCCCGCTCAGCCCTGCGTCTCTGAAGAAAGCTCTTTACAAGCACCTGGATTTTGGCTGCTGCCACATTTCTTTGCTGTGTATTAAAAAAAGTATGCAAATATGAATTAGCTTAAATACATTTCGAGTTTTAAAAAAACTAAGGTGGAAATTAAAAAAGCTAGTCAATGTTGTTGGAATAGACGCACTAAACTAACCTGATAGAATTCTAGGTCCTTCATCAGCCTGTACTTCCTCCAGGCCCCCTGGATGACACGAGCAGCTCTCGTCTCGTTTCGCAGGTCCAACAGACGGGAGCAGAGGAATGCAAGGTATGATGTCACCACCTAGAAAGTAAAACAACCCAAGCGGACATGGGGTGGATGAGAAATTATGCCCAGCAACCCCGATCCCTTCACAGCCCAATACACAATTTTTAGGAGCTGCACCGAACCTTCTCGTTTGGGATGGTGTTGGACATGTCAGCGGGGTTGATCATGGCCGGAACTCCCCCAAGGAACGCCACCGCACTGTTGACCAGTCTGAAGTTGTTCTTCTCCTTTTCCAGGAGCTCTTTGAATTCAAACGAGGGAGATTCCAGGCCTGTATACACAACAGTAGCAAAACAATACAGGAAATTATACGTTTCGATCAATCCCCTTGAAATCCAAGCAACTTTTTATTATTTCTTGAAAACAGAATGAAAACCACACCTTTCTGGACAGATGGTTGAAAGTTGAAGGAACTGTCCGAGTCACTGTTCGAGCAGTCCAGCTCAACACAGCCCCGAGGGGAACAGTCCACCGTCTGTGTGGTGCTGTGGCTGATGGCCTGCTCCGGCAGGCTGCCAGGGTGATAGTGGTGGATCAGGTAACAGAGCACCCGGCCATCCGAGAAAGACACAGTGAAGTTTTCCACCTGCAGATTGAAAATCAATATTATTCAGAAATAAATATAAATATTAATTAGGGCTGGGCAATAAACGCGACAATAGCGACGTTAACACAGGTAACACTCCCATGTTGATAAGTGTATTCAAAACTTGAAAAATGTGCAGTACATTTTGAACAAATACAAAATGTGCAATTCATTTGCGATTAACTATGGACCATCATGCAATTAATCATGATTAAATATTTGAATATTCAGATTGGCTTAACAGACCAGAAACATTATGCCATGGACAAAACCCAACGGTTTCCCAAAACATGAATGGTGAATGGTAAAGTAATACACGTTTTAAATAATACATCAAACCCATCTACTTTGACGGCAAGTGTGATTTCAGACCTGAACCCCAGCCCATCTACCACCACCCTTTTTGTTTAACTCACCCTCAGATTGTAGTAGTCGCAGACAGCATTAACCCACTCCAGCAGCAGGCTGATCTTGGTGCTGCCGGTTTCAAATGGCCCTGGGGCCGGGCCCCTGCCAGCAGTGCTCTCCTGAATGCCTCGGTTGGCCCTCAGAGAGGCCAGCATCTGCTTGGTCCTCAGGGTTCTCTTCAGAAAGCCTATCTCCTCACGCAGCTGGTCCTCATCCAAAATCACTTCCACCTTAAGAGGAAATCCAAAGAGGTGGGGAGGGGGGATGGACGACTTTGTAGTCTGGTCTCTTGTGGATGAGATAAAGTGTTGGCCATGTTAGAAATCGTGGAACTCACCTGGAAAGCAAAGATGATTTTCCACAGAAGGCTCAAAGTTTTTTCTCGGTGTCCATCCACAATGTCTCTGGAGTCTATAGTTGATCCTGGGAAAAGGTGGCATGTCACATATTTAGCACGGGATGTCGTTAGAAACATCCACCTTCATTGACTTATTTGTCCATTGATAATTTCTTTAAAAACAATGAAGAGACAACCCACATGATTTATAAAAATAACCTTTTGATTCACAAATGGCACAAATTCAAAAGTATTAAACCTCAATTTGGTCCCCCAACTGCCAACCATATTTGCTTCTAATTTAATATTTTAAAAAAAGTGGAGGGCTGGTGTTGAAGAGACAAAAGTGGTGCTTACCGTGCTCATCTCTGAGGTCGATGCCCTTGGCTTTGAGCACCTGAAAAGCAATGTCCATGTTGTGGACCTTCTGCAGGCGGCTGATGGCAGGCAGCCGCAGCCTGCGAGACAGACTCCAGTCCTGGAGGAAGAGCTCCATCACACGCCTGGAGGTGGAAGCATGAGTCAAATTTGTTAAATTATACACCTGATTAATGCAGATACATGTTATAGGTGGGCATCGTGTTTGAAGTTACACCTGTAGTACTGGCCGATAATTATCAGCTGATATATATCACTATCCATATAGGGCCAATTATAACATATGAAACAACGTAATTTGCAGGCATAATTAGCCTGGGTATACCCATGCTGCCTTGCTCGCTCGAAATTTCGATCTGCCAGACAGCCTGGTGGCTATGACCGGTTCCTCTCGCAAGAATTTGCGAGGATTTGATATCCAATCACAGAACGA
>JAOPJH010000016.1:9543616-9557455 GCA_027122575.1 Merluccius polylepis | reverse complement strand
TTAGCCTTGCTTCCAACAGGATTTCTGTCGCTTTACATACGTCATCTGGTATAATTGATACGATTGGCTAAGAGCTATGAACAGACGCTTATGATAGACATTCGTAGCACCCAATAAACGGCTCTGGATGATCGGGAGCCACGCCTCCTCTACTGGAAAATGAATAGGTGGTCGCCATGACTACATCTCATTTGTGATTTAGTCTGGTGTTAGCCAGGCTAAGGCATAATACCATCAGATGATCTAATCTGAAAACGTATTCTCCCCAAAGAATGTGATAGTGGCTAGGGATGCCAAGTCTGACTATCTTTTCGGACCCATAACCGACACTCGTTAACCCGTCATTAACCGTTAAGAATAATTGTGCTAATAAAAAAAAAAATCAGCCGAATGTCTGTGACCCAAAATTAAATGAAAGGATGGCTGCCCGAATGCATACTTTCAAATTTCAAGCTGCCGATAATTGTTAATGTCCAAAGGTTTATTCGAATAGTTAAACTCCTAAACCTGTTAAAATCCAGCGAGTTTTGTCATGCATCGACTGGCTATGCGAAGCCTGTGTGCCCCCAGCATTATTAAATAAAACAGATTACTACTTTGGCTTTTATTACAACCAACTAATGATATCTGCTACGAATAGCATATAGCAGGATATCGGTTAGTTTGAAGTGCTCCCAGTAACAACAAATATTGACAGCTCTGTAGGGCTTTTGTATCTCAAAGTAGTACATTGAACTAGCGAGTGTGGGGACCACCACCTGATTAAAGTTAACAGCACTCTTAAAAGGCAAAGTAACATGAACAGATGATGACGGTGTACTAAAACTACAACCAAAAGTTTTAGAGTAATGTTATAATGTTCGAATACAAAATTAATTAAGGATACTTTGATTAATCAAATATTTGGGGCCAGCCTAGGGCTGGGCAATATATCGATATACATGTATTATATGGCGATATGAGACTAGATATTGTCTTAGATTTTGGATGTTGTTATATCGTGATAAGTGTATTCTTTTCCTGCTTTTCAAAGCTGCATTACAGTAAACTGATGAAAAACACAAAATACTCTGTACCTTTCATTTGTCATGTATTTAATTCACACAGGAGTATGCAAAAATAGGCTTTACCATTTGGTTATATTATATTGACTATTTATTTATTATTTACCAGAAAACAAGCTATATCATGATGGATATCACTATCGAGATATTAAATTAGCTACATCAGGATAGAAGATTTTGGCCATAATTGCTCAACTGTATGCCAGCCCTTTATTCATACACAGAAATGTATGCTTTTCTCTTTTGAGGCAAATCTGTGTGAATCACATTTTACAGATGTAGAAGAAAAAATAAAAATAGCACATTTCAAGTGGAAGGTAAACCTGAGCATTTAAAAAGTACAACGAGAACGTTGTCACACTTTCTAAACAAAGCAGAAGGCAGAGTTTACTCACACGAGACGAATCCCACATTTCAGGTCCACTGCCAGATTCTTGACGGCGAAGTTGAACTCATCCAGGGGCGTCTGCACGTGGGACACAGGCAGGCCCAGGTAACCCAAGTGTCGAGAGAGGATGCCCTCACCACTCAAGAAGTCCCTGGAGAAGGCCAGCAGCAGGTCCTTACTAGTCTGTAAGGGGGAAAAGAGTTTATGACATGCATTACATGATACAACATTAACCATTTACAATCAAGATGGGTTTTGGGTGGTCAACGGATAATTATTAAGCATATATATATATATCTATATCTATACATCTATATCTATATCTATATATAAATCCCAAATAGCCCATGAAATAAGAAATAGTAATCCAACATTATTAATTATTATGACTTATTCTGCTATTCTCAAACAAGGACATTTAGCGCTCTCATCTTACATCACCAGCACTGAAACTGCAGCAGTTACTGCGACAGCCTATTTATTTATTCATTTGTTTATAGGCCTACATATGAGCAAATTCGTTTTCTACCTACTGGCACCTTACAGGCCAAAACAGGTCACCATCGCTTCTCCTACATCGTTGGAAAAGGAGAGGTGGGGGGGGGGATTCAGTTGGCTGCAATCTGCAGCCTCACTGCTAGATGCCACTACTTCCTACACACTGCACCTTTTGTCTCAGGTCTTTGATGAGATGGTTGCGGTTGTGTCCCACAATGACCCTCTCCCTGATCAGTTTTGTTTTTCTTATTGCTCATCTTCCCATAACAACTCTCTACTAAGGGAAACCATTTGTTTTGACAAAGAAGATAAAGGTTAATGTTCACTCCCTCCCTTGCTTGCTTTGAGTAAAGCGGCTTTAACCAATGGGGTCCAGGGGGAGCTAAAAAGTGTGAAAATATTTATTGTTGTTGAAATGCCATGTTTGCTCATTGGACCACTAGTGGCCAGTTTTACCTTGAACTCCGCGTCCATGCAGAACAAACATGGGTCGTGCTCGAGCAGGCGGGACTCTTTGGCCTTGTCCAGAAAACACACGAGCAGGAGGAGCTTCTTCAGAGTGAAGCGAGACAGTGCCTCCTCATGGCCTGATCCAGGAAGCACAAGGGAAAATGGCAGATCAGGCACATCAGCAGGGCCCCACATCTTTTCTGTGTACTGTACTCGGCATAATGTTGCCCTTGAGACTATGCCTCATGTTTCAGGCTGAATCTTGTTACATCCAGGTGAAGACAGATTCTTCATTCTACAGCCTCTTTTCAAAAATGTAAAAGCTTCTTCCATTTTGATCATTGATAGTATGATCCACCCCGACTATATAACTAATACTAATTTGTTTTTTAAATATTATTATTGTGATCTAGCGCTACTTCCGAGGGTCCACCATCACATTCTGCCAGAGACATGGCAGTGCAGAGCACAGCCGACTGAGGCATACGCAGCTCACCGTCTTTGTACAGGTGGGGCACTTTGGCGTGTCTGAATTCGGTGGCAATGTCGGGATTCCACAGCAACCGCGTGAGGACAAACATGGCCAGACCCAAGGTGTCGCTGTTGCTCTCCAGTGGGATCAGCTCTCCGTAGATTGTCTGGATTAACACAACAACAACAAAAAAAAACCTTAGCCAAACGGTTGTGGTTTTGTACCGCAATGTCCATACACAGTCTACCTGTAGACATCCTTGAGCAAGATGCTTCAATTCATAAAAGTGTATTGGGAAAAAAAAACGAATAAAAAGGTGTCTTCTAAATGACTAAATAGTAAGAAAAAACAACAATAGAAAAGCTCAAGGATTCCAACCTCCAGTCCGATGCGTAACCATAGGGGGTTGTATGAAAGCAGCCAGTTGAGGACTTTTTGCCGTTCCCCTAGAAATGGAGACAAACAAGGCATGTTTCGAGTCCCTCTTATTCAATGGATGCCATAAACAACGCAACACACATATCGTCCTTTGTATGTCGTTTTCTTCTTCTGCCTTTTAATGTTACAAAAAAAACTTGTATTGTTTGTTGAGGCAGTCTCCCACATTGACGATACATGGCTGTGGAAAACCCTGCCATTTGTGACCGCTGCTTTATTTAACCGTCACAAATTATTTCTCTAAAATGTATCGATACAAAATCCTCAAGCTTGTTCAAAACACAATACATGGTCTTGCAACCATAGTTAACCTGTTTCGCAAGGATTTTGCTACAAATATATGAGAATAATCAGCCATGATCTTAATGATAGAAATAGACATTTCGAACATCAAACAGAAGTCCAACTCATTGCCTTTCAAAGACGGCGGTATAAGCAGCATTTAAGCAGCAGGGCAAGGCTCTACCTGCCATATCTCCTACCTATGTCCTTCCAAAGATGGCGGTCTTTGCGGACCAGCAGTCTCTTGGCTTCCACCTCCAACTCCAGCTTCTGGATGGCCTTGACCATGAAGTCGGAGGTGAACAGCTGGCAGGCGGAGCGCCGCAGGCGGTTTAACCTTCGGCGGGCGGTATATGTGCTGAAGGACAGCTCTTCTTTAGTAGGCGCTTTGAGGACACTGTACTTGTCGTCACTCCCCATGGCAATGGATAAAGCATTCACTGGAGTATAGAAAAGTGTATACACACAAGAAAGACGTGTATTTCAATAACCGCATTACCATCATTTGGGTCGACATTAGCCGAATAGTCTGCCACAATTGTGATGAGAACTCACATGACGCAGTATAAAATAGCTGTGGTGCTATTCATTTCAACTAAATGTGTTTACCTTTAGTGACTTCCAGGTTGACTTTAAAGTCATCCGGGGTAAGGATGTAGTTGATCCAGCAAGTGAAGCCGCTTTCCTGCTTCTCGATCCACCTCTCATCATAAAACATGTTCTTGGCTGCAAACGGCATTGGGTGTCTTGGAATGGCTGTCATAGGACATCACATAAACATTAGGCCTGTCAATCGATTCAAATATTTAATTGCGATTAATCGCACAAAAAAAAGTTTGTAATATACTCTTATGGGAGTGGACATAATATGCTTACTTTATGCAAATGTATGTATATCTTTTATTGGAAATCAATTAAAGGTCAAGCATTTACCAATATGCTCAAATCACAACTCAATGGCAAACTCAAGCCCAAGAAACGATGCATCTCAAAAAACAGACAAAATAGAAGAATAGCCTAACTGCAATATCCAAGAGTCCTATTTATGTAATTTTATTTGTTATACTCTCTTTCCACTGTTTCCTGCTCACTTTATTAGCTATTGTTTTTAACGCATTAGCGCGGGTAGTGGCCTTTATAGACGGGTGCGATGCGCGCCCACTAGACATACATTTTGAATGAGAGACGCGCGGCGTGGAGCAGCAGTGCCTTGTTGTTGGATGGCTAGTCGCCATCCGTCTCTCATTGAACATGAATGTCTAGCGGGCGCGACTAGCAATCCGACGACAAGGTACTGCTGCTCCGCGCCTCTCGTCGCCGCGCCGCAGGCATCTGTGCTGGAATTATGGGAGGAAGTTGGGATCACATTTGGTAAAATGTTTTATTTGCATAACATTTTCCGGATTATTCACAACATTAACGCGTTAACGTTGACAGCCCTAATTTTAACGCAATATCAAACTATATCGATATAAACGGTATTGTCTCATCCAATATCTTGTTTGAAAATATATCGATATACCGTCAGAAGTCGGTATACTGCCCAGCCCTATTGTGTGTGTGTGTGTGTGTGTGTGTGTGTGTGTGTGTGTGTGTGTGTGTGTGTGTGTCAACCAATTAGGGTCAACAAGGTCAGGGCAGCCAATTGGGAATAGTTTGTATTTCAATTCACACATTTGAAATTTACATTTATGGGATTTAGCAGACCCTTTCGTCCAAAGCGAATTACATTTGTCAGTAAGTAAGTAAGGATGTCAATCGAACAAGTTTTAAACACTCATAAATAATAATAATAATAATAATAATAAATAAATGCTAGGTTAACCCATTCCTCGTATACAACAAAGATAGCTAGGGTAAGATGCTACTCGATGCTAAGTATTATTTTTAAGTGCCGGGACGTACAAACATAGAATAAGTGCGTAAGAGGATTTTCTTTTTTTTTTAAGCTGGTGAGCAACTCTGCAGTCCTGACATTGGAAGGGAGCTCGGTCCATCAATGCAGCGTTCTGGATACGCTGCAAAGGTTTAATTGACCTAAACCTAAAACAAATAAAGTGAGTTAAAAGCGATCCTGTGTCGGCGGCCTTCTTCCTCGAAAATCACAACATAATCGCAGAGGCAGGGAGTCCAGCCCGGAGCAAGTTGCAGTAGTCGAGGCGGGAGATGTTGAGCGCTTGGATCAAGAGCTGTGCTGGAACAGCGCTTGATCCAAATGAAAAAGTTTGCATTAAGGTCAATTACCTACAAGTGATAAGTTTGAGTGTTTTCCACACATTTGTGTTCAACATGAATGAAGTGATGAGACAAAATTGCCACTATGGGTCTTTGTGTGAAGTGTTTAAGTCGAGACACGTCATAAATGCTTATGTGGCATGATGTTCACATTTTTTTTCCCAGGAGGTCAGCAAGCTCCCCAAGGCCTTGGATAGGATCCGCAGCATCTACCGCCTCACTGCCCGCAAGTACAAAATGGACACGGAGAGAACCATCGTCAAGCATAAGATGCGCCTCCACCAACAGCAGCTTCTTGGTCCAAGCCACGCTTCGCTAATCCCTAGCTAGCTACTAGCTTAAAAAAAGTATCACAAAGTAGGCGTGGGTTGTAACCAGAGTTGGGGACAACGCGTCCCACAACCGGTCGGTGCCGGTGTCTCCCTGTTCGCTGCACTTCTCCATTGATTTAGTATTCTCGCAGCAAATATGCGCCTTCTCAGTACCAGCCAGCGCATCACACAACAGCCAGAATATCGATGCATTAATTGCCACCACTGACCTATTCATTTTCATTTTGTTCCAGATTTGCACCAGACTGGGTTCTTAAAAAAGATAAGCTCAGAGACATTGTGGACCCACTCGGAGCCATTAAAATGGTAGCAGATACTTTTTCGATTGTGCTATAAAAAAACATTTAAGTTGTAGTTTTTATATTTTCCTGTGTGCATTTTTCATGGCCTAACAAAATCAGCGAATCTGTTTCCATCATCTATATATTAACAATTTTTGATTGGATGTGTTTCTGTGATTGGATGTGTTTCTGGTTTCATTTTGTTGTTGTGTACTTGTACATAATAAAGTGGATGTGGCTTTTTCGAGCAGTCTCTGTTTTGTCATTTGTATTGACTTTCTCATTCACCGCATCGGCACATTAGTGCTGCTGCACTCATTTCTTCTTTTCCTTACCCAGGGTAGGTTAGCTAAGCACGGATGCTGTTTTTCAGCCCTGCTTCACAACATTCACACCTGGAAACCGCCCAATACAACCAGTCTTCGACTGTTGGCCACTGAGCATTTGGGGTGCTAGGTGCCTTGCTCAAGAGGCACTTCCAATGGAGGGGGGGGGGGGGAGAGTCTTAATCATTTACTTCCCCGCCCAGGTCTGGGGAACGAACCCGCTTCTCTAACCTTTAGGCCACCACTGCCCCCAATAATGTGCTGATCGCTGCCCTACCGTTGGTGTTCAGGGTAGGCAGTCTAGGATCTGATCTTGTCTAAAAAATACCCTACGCATTAGTTCACACAAAATAATAATAATGGTGAGAAATAAAAAGACTGACTAATTTTACTTGAATCATCCATTTAATTTACTTGTTTGAGTTAACCCTGTGATGAATACTACCAACAAGTAGGCAACATAATCTTTCCATTGACACATCGCCGCTTCAGTTGTCTTGACTGCTGACCACCATTTGTGTAACCTCTTATGCAAGTAAATGTTACATAATCGTTGTGAGGAGCTTCTATTTCAACCATACCGGGTCGAAGGAGTTTAATATGATGTCTTTCCATGTCTTCTGCCCTCACAAAGCACGGCTCTGAAAGAGAAAAAAGATGAGGATTCGGTTAATAAGAGTGCACCAAACGACGCCATGAAGACAGCTGAACTCTAGATTTATCCAAACGATATATTTTGCATAGGATTGATAATTTTTAATGTGTTATGTTGCAAATAAAACAAAAGACTACATTGGTTTTCCGCTTGACGAAACATGCGTCAGGTATGCGTCCTCTCATTGTAATTTCCCACCATTGGTGGGCACAGAACAAATTGAATAGGAGAGCATGATTCACTGGGTTGATCCAGTCATGGATGGATTGCTTTTATAGACATTTAGTAACTTGCATACCATATATTTTGCTATTTATTTATACTATTAATATGCCATGTTTATATGTATACATATATATATATATAAATGTACAAAACATATTTAAACTGCATTTTATCTAGGTTACTTCTTTCACTACTATTTTACTATATTTTAATAAATGTGCCATGTAGCTGCTTAATAGAGAGATGCTGCCAAACAAAATTTTGTTGTATTCTTGTACAATAACAAAAAAACAGGAAGTCACCTTCATTTCTGCAGCAAGATACTGAAACAAAGGAAGCACAACTCGAGGACATGACAGCACTGACACATATACAATTTCAGTTCAAGTACACAGGGATTATTCAAACTCATGGTCCTATTGATCACGGCTAATCCCTCTCCATAATAGTAGTCACCAGTCACATCAGCCCAGGGTCACAAGCCACAACCCTTTTCCTCAACCTCGAGTGGAGTGGAGCATCTTGATGGACCGGCGACAAACAACCCTCATGGCCCAGATCTGGTCCTCTGCCCGGTGCACAGAAGCCAGCATTGGAGAGGGGCGGTTGGTGAGGGAGGGATGGGTGTGATGCGTTCCCGGTGTCTCTCGCCCCAACGAAAACACGCCAGAGCCAGTTGGAAGCAAAACAGCCCCGTTTCAATAACCGTTCCTAATTAGCCACGTAAGCCTTAACATAGAGCCGCTACAGCGCCACTCGCCCTAATAACATCACCGCAGAGCGCGGTGGGAAATAAGTAACAATATCCATCTAGGCATGACCGCGGAATGAAGACCAAAATGAATGGGGGCATTTGCGTGAGTATTTGCAAAGTATGCAAATTGAAAATCTTTCGCTTTTGTGTGAGAGTGCACACGCGAGTGTCCTCGCCTGCCGACAATGGGGGGAAACGCCAGAGAAGTGGGTCTTTGGTGATGAAGAGCTGCCTCTCTCCCCCAGGCGTCTTCCTGGCCCCCAGGGACACATCATCTCTCCCTGATATGTTTGTAGAGGCCGGCCCAGGCCCACCGACAGATGAGCGAGAGAGACAGCGAGAGAGAGAGAGATCCCAGCAAAGGGCAGACAGCTGCGGTGTATTGTTTATTTATCTTGCAAATGACTTTAAGGCCTGGCTCTCTCGCATGTTGACTTCACAGGATCAAATCACATTTGATCCATTTTTCAGATCTCGGTTTGTGTTCTATAAAAAACAGACACCTGTTTCTCTTTGTCTGTAATGAAGACGATATACAGCGGCTCAATGTTATCTTTCTTCTGTAGATAAAAAACCTGATCTTCTCTCATCAGCCAACAAAGTGGCTCTTTGAGTAAAAAAAGAAAGGGGGTGGGAGGTGGTTTGGGACGCGGTTAGTCCTCTGAGTTGAGGTAATTAGCACGTCTTCCTTCCCAACACAACATCGCCGCTTTCCTAAATAGTTGTTTTTTCCATGCAGCCCCGGCGGATTTTATACACCCCCGCCGTCGACTCCGGCAGCCACCCACATATACGCACTCAAACTCCTGTAGTGACTGACCTATATGGAGAAGAAATGTCAAGCGTGAGGCAAGAAACAGATGAGGGAAACACAAGGGAGAGAGCAGGAGACAAAAGCAGACCCAACCAAAGGCTGCCCTCGGCTCCACTCATGCAGGAAATACGGAATACAAAAAAAAAAATAGCAAAAAGCAAAAAAAAACGTAACATATTTTCTCCACGCCTCCCACTCCTCCTGTTTCCGCCCCAGGAGAGTTCACCTCTTCTCCGCTGCACGGTGAAAAACGGTCAGGTGTGCACAGCAAGTCACGTCCCCTTCCTGATTGTTAGCGAGATCAAAGCCTAATTAGAGGCGGAGGGAGGGAATATTTAAGGTGCGCACAGCCAATGACATAGCCGCGTTGTTTTGCATACGTTCCAGCTTGTCCGCGAGATTGCTCACTTTCGTGTCCGTCGGGGATTCGACCCCGTGACCTCCCGCTGTGGATGTGAAAGTGGGGACAGACAAGAGGCTACTTCAGTATTCCCTCGCTGTTACTTTCCACCAAGGGCTGTGAAACACTGGTAATTCTGTTATCACATAATGGCTGTATAAGAGTCAGACAGGACTCAGGGCCTGCGGCTGCCTTGAAAGCATGTTATGAAACACAGGCTGACAAGACAGCCCACAAACAAGGACAACTTATTTTTGTCTGGCACGCTTGCAGGACTCATTATAGATGTGGCACTGATTCGCCGGCAGTTTGGCGGCTTCCAAACGCAATGCCGCTTGCCGCGACGAATCAGTCTGAAGGCAAAACTCACTTCATCAAAAGTAAGTTCAACGTAGCGAGGCTGTAGAGAGGTATGACTCCTTGTTTTGCGCTATGAATGTATTTCCCCCCCCTCCCCCGTGTCTCGAGATGGTTCAGGTCAGAAGCGTTGCCATCTGTAGTCGAGGTGCTGTGACTGTGCCCCCCCGCTCCATGTCTAATGTACACACCGGGATGAGAGCCCACATTAACATAATAATTGACAGTCAATCTAAGGAAGCATTTACTATTCATTTTATCGTGTCAGTCAAGCACCTCAGGAGGTGTTCCTCTGGATACACGCTGTGGAAACAGTTTTTATAAAGATTGACAAGCGGTTTTGGGGAGAGGTTGCACCGCAACAACACTAACAAAGAGCGGCACCCTCGTGGGCCTCAAAATAAACCTGTCCTTGTCGATGATTGCTCGGAAAAATTAAACCAGGTGAGAGTGGAGAGTGTGTTTGCGAGATGTACATCTGCCCCCTTCTACACTTCCCGTCCTATCAGTTGTGTACCTCATAGAGCGGCAATTTATGATAATTTTGATTATTGTCGATTATTCTGATGATTATTGCAAGTGACAGCCCTGTAATAACCTTCCCAGCCACCCAAGTCACACTGCTTGGTCAATCATTCAGTCACCAGTCATGTAAATAGACATCCAACAAGACACCATTCACTTTAGGGCTGCAATTAATCATACACTCATAGTCGATGAATTATATGACAATCATAGATTCATAGATCATTATAATTGATTTATCATTAGGCCACAAAAAAACAGCAAAAATAACATGTGGTATTTTTAGCATATTAGACAAAAGATATGGATATTGCATAAGCCATATGCAGGGCTGTAAAGTTCCCGTTAAAGTTATTGGTTGACGCAATCAACTGAAGCCGACAGCGCTACCTCACTCTTTTGGACACCTCATGTCTTCCATCCATTTTCTTTCTTTACTTAAACCCGATCAGGGCTTCGGAGAGGGGGGAGGTTGGAGGGGTGGAGGGGCTATCCCACCAGCTGACTGTCAATAAGCACAAGGCGGGGGAGACAATCCCGACTG
The DNA here is from genome assembly GCA_027122575.1 of Merluccius polylepis. Taxonomy (NCBI): domain Eukaryota; kingdom Metazoa; phylum Chordata; class Actinopteri; order Gadiformes; family Merlucciidae; genus Merluccius; species Merluccius polylepis. The sequence continues at coordinate 9,546,415 of JAOPJH010000016.1, read as the reverse complement.
GGGGAATTTAGGGTCCAATTTAGCCTCCAATTAACCGAGCCAGCACGTCGTTGGAGGTGGGAGGATCCAGACGTACCTGGAGGAATGCTGTAGGGATAGTCAGTGAGCGGATTGCGCCACTAATGAGCTCTCGCTCTCTCTCTCTAACTCTCTTGTTGGCGATGTGAGTGTAAATGTTGGATTGATAGGGCTCACGGGTGGTGGCGGTGCAACAGCAACTGCAGGAAAGGAGCAGCAGTCCACTGGTAGCTGTTACGCAGCATGCTAAACACCCAGAAGACATTACTTCAAGCACCAAGCATGCCGTCACCAAGCATGCCGTCACTAAAATTACGTCTCAAATATAGGATGATGCTATAACATCTTGCCTCTAAAGAAAGCCTAACCTAATTAGGCATAACAATATAGTCTGTGGGTAGTTTATCTTGACTGGTCTGCTTTCCTTTAGGTCGTTTTTGACCATTTATGCAATGTAGTGATTCAAGAAAGTCAACTTTGAAATCTTGGTCAGGTGACATGTAAATAACATATACACACAGTTCAGTACTACACATTTGCACACAGCCTGTCCTCTAAAATGTTTTTGTTTGAACGTTACATTATGATTTATGATGCCAGGGAAACCTGCCAAGGAAAAAAACCAGGGAGTCACATAGAACCCCACGCAAATTGGATGAAAACATGCAAACTCTACAAGACAGGAAGCACAAACAAAACACAGCTCTCTGGGGCTGCAAGGAGACAGTGTTAGCCACTGAGCCACCGCGCCCGCTGCATTTTAATTCAGTAGCATGAGGGTTCTCTGCGATACAGAGCCTTTTACAGCCCAACAACACTCGCCGTCGACTGTTCACCGCGCATTTAGCTGTAGTTTTCAACCGCGACACTTAGGAATTAAATTGCAACAATTTTGGTCCACGTTGCTGTGTTTACATGCAACCGCAGTTGATGACACCATAACCAATGGAATAAATAATCAATATCGGTTTCGGCCTATAATATTCATATTGATGCATCCCTACTAAAAACCCTGAAATTCTGTTTATTTTAGGCTGATAAGACACAAACCTCTGCAAATATAATCTCGACTAGACACAAGACCAATGTACATGCCCAATTAAACATAAACACCATAACAAAACATAAATACATGTTTGTTTTGACACGTCAAAGTTTGCGGGGACAAACAACACACATGGCTGGCCTTTTGACCTCAAGAATTCTTCGTAATCACTCGTTCCTCTCTCTGGTCCGTGACCTTTGACTTGTGCCCTTTGGCTCGTCTATTAAGCAGAAACAATGGGGCTAACAGTAGATGTCACCTCCCTGCGTCCGGTATCGACCTGCTCACACATACTCGGCGCCACGGTGGGACCAGGACCCCAGTTAAGGCAATTTGTCACCTCCATAAGTAACTGGCTCCAAGTCCACTGTGGCTACATGCATCACCAGCTGGGCTTCACAGCGCCTGGCCACTAATGTCTCCAGAGCCGTGGCTACACTTTGTCAAGGTGCTGGTGGACACTTGAGGTCAATACTTGTACATTTTCAGCTGGGCAAAAGGTACTCAAGTTAATGACGGCAGAGAATGAATCTCACCTCTCTCTTCTTTTGAGCCCTGCACGGGATCAAAGTCACCCTGGAAACAGTTTGTGTGTGTGGTAATGGGGGGGGGTTTGTTTTGGCCTGTCGACTAGAACGTTAATCAAAATCACAACGGCCATCTTTGGTTGTGGCCACGGCAGACGAATCCTCCCCCTGTTGGCAGCACCTCAGCTGTGGGTGATTAGTAGACCTACACTGAGTGCCTCTTTGCTTGCATTTTTTTTTTGGTCCACAGCTTTCTACTCACAAGGATAGTACACGCGGCCATTAGCTGCATGGGAGGATTTGCCGAACTTGTGACAAAGATGGGTCAGAGAGAAAAAAACAGACACAGGGAGCTAAATGGACTGTAGTCACAAAAACACATACGATAGCTAAGATGAATACGATAGCTTAGTGAAACAGATAACGAGCCTATTAAAACCACAAACACCATCTATTGCGACCCCCCCACACACACACACACAAAACAAAGCAAACAAATTAAAAAATCCACCATCCACCTAATAATTAAAATGTCCTAATCTGACACTATTGTTAAGTAAGTGATCGGCTAGCCGTAAATTAAAACGGTCTGTACATCTCTTGTGGGCCGCAGCACCAGGAAATCGACTCCAAGGCATCACAAGGCAGTACAATTAAGCTTGAATGCTAAATTGAGGTATTAAGAGAGCTAGCACCATCTATCACAATGTTTTTGTTTTCCAAAAGCAAATAGACCCTGTGATGTGCAAATGTTGGTCCATGATGGCTCTCTAGATACGGTAATAAATGTGCATTAATGGTTTCATTTCCCCCATCAACTTTATTGAGGACACAGCACGATTCCAAGTCCCTCCAGCAGTGCAGTGAAGGTGTGAGGCTTGTGTTTCTTCTTCTTGCCAAAAAAACACACATCTGATTGATTTCTTGTTTATCCCATGTGATATCTTGCTATGTGAATCAAGTTTGCGTAAAAGGAACCAAACGACTTCGGAAAGGCGTGCGATCCATCAAAACCCTTTGCTTTCGCTTTGCTGTTCTCCTTTAAATCTGTAATGTGAAGGGTCGGACTATTTATATTTATGTACATATATGACATCAAAGTCCTCACGCGCATCCTGTGGTCTTGAAGGAAGGCAGGTGTGTGTGTGTGTGTGTGTGTGTGTGTGTGTGTGTGTGTGTGTGTGTGTGTGTGTGTGTGTGTGTGTGTGT
>JAOPJH010000016.1:9449574-9462429 GCA_027122575.1 Merluccius polylepis | reverse complement strand
CCCAGGAAGAGCTGGACGAAGTAGCTGGGGAAAGGGAAGTCTGGGCTTCCCTGCTTAGGCTGCTGCCCCCGCGACCCCGCGGATGGATGGATGGATGGATATATATATATATATATATATATATTACAAAAGTATGTTCTTATATATATGAAGACGATTCCATATGAAGAAGACTCCCGATGGGGAGTCATAAAGACTTCCCATTGGGAAATTCAGTCTGCATTTACAGTAACCCATCCTAACATGCCAGGAGCAGTTGGCTGCTACACAGTGCAGGGAAACAGCTCCATGAGCCCGGAGGCCATGCAAACTCCACAGAGAAATGCCCAAATGAAAAGGCTTCCTGATAGCATTGTCGGCATTGAACCCATATATATAAATTACATGAATGTGTAATTTATTAATTTATGATAATTGAGAACTGCCAATAATTCTGCACTATTTAAAGTTAAATGCTAATGATTTTTCTTTCTATGAATGTGAGACATGAAGTGAGAGGGGAGTGTACAGCAACCATGTGAACCTACTAAGTGTTGTGATGTTTCCCAAAGAGTGGGGGTGGGGGGGTGGGGGGAAGAGAGAGGGCTTTTTTCAAATGTGTTAATCTAGCCCTCTGTAATGAGTGCATGCCATCTGTCTCCTCACTTCTATTAAAAAACCTCCCTCTGAGAGCGAGAGCACAGACACACACACACCGCTGCGTATACTGCCACCTACACACACACACACACACACACACTTGAGGCTACACACGCAAATGCGAGTGCACTCAGCATCGCGGCCGCTCAACATTTTTCTTGCTCTTATTGCGCTGGCAGCAATGCTAAACACGTAGGAGGCACCTTTGACCTTTACGATCAAAGGCCCTTTACACACACACACACAAGAAAAAATGGAAAGCTACAATTCTACGTGTGTTGACACGTTCGCGCGAGCACACAAACACGCACACATATGCACACACATACGCACACACACATTCCGTGGCCATTGATTGAACATTAATAAATATCAACTTCAAACTGGAGCAGAAAGTAGTTTTCAAAACATGCTACATGTTAAGTCTGGCTAATTAAGAAGAGTGTTTTGTCAGGGCTTCTGGATGGATGTCTTGTTAGGATATCTAATGGGCTCCATATGTGCTTTACCCACACTCCTTTGTGATGAAAAGTCACTAACAAGACCAAACTGTACAGAGGAGATGTGTAGACCATAACCAAGTGTCCACCATAACTAAACCCATGTAAGCATTGATGTCTGCGTCTGTTAGGGGCGTGTTTTAATACGTGTGTGTCATGCCGTGTATTTATGTGTGCATTTATCAGTGTACAAGATGTGTGTGTGTGTGTGTGTGTCCTTGAGGCATGCACATTGCCTGTGTATGAAGAATTCATAATTGCAGAGAAACTAATACAACTAAACTAATTTGATCCCTGAGAACCTAATTTACTGCTCATCCTCTGTGACTATGAATTATGCGATTTACTCCTGCTTATAAGTAAATTAGAACATTAAGCTTTTCAGCACATAATAGATACAGTTTGAATAATAGTGTCTTTCATTACATGATGGCCCAACTCCCCGGACTAATAGACAGACAGTTCAAAGACAATGTTGAAGACAATGTTTATACCACTGGACTCACAGACGTATTATGAGTCTATTGTTTAAACTGACCAGATAAATAGTTAAAAAAAGCTTTGGAGCAAATTATATACATTATTATAATTCTAGTATTACGGTGAAGCACTATAAAGCTTTCATTTTTTCTAGTCATTATTAGTTTGTTCCAGTGTTGTTTGTTTTGACATGTATTACTACAGCACACAACACAGAATGGCATTACAAGCTATAGACCTGGGCAGTGTGGTTAAACCCCATTTGACAATCCTTCCATCAGTAATTACGGCCGAACCATATCACGTAGGTTCATAATCGTTGATGGGGAAGGGAAGAGATTTTTTTTTTTTTATTGTTACAAATGCAAATGTTTTACCTTAATTGCTGAGAATATTTAGCCTCATGAGACCATCAGTCTAGGATAAAAACTGTTTTGATTGCTCTTTAGATTGCTACACTTTCCTCGGGCACCGCCATTATTTTTAAAATTCTGCAGACTGCGGCGCTCCTTGTTCGTCATGAATAGAAGCTCCCTCTCTCGACGCTGATTGGTTCTAGTGTTCTAGTCTGTAAAGAATCAATAGAGCTCTATTGTGCTCTAAGAGCACAACAATGGCTGTTGGTGCGTTCACAACAGCGAACGTCCCTCACTGTGGCAATAGCAACTTTGCAACATGGGAAAGCGACATAAAGCCGAACAGATGTACACAGTAAATTTTGCAGTGTTAAATCAACACTTAAAGAGTTGAATTTAACACTATTTCCGAGTGTATTTGGTCCTTATCGGAATTGGTGTTAAATTAACTCTTTCCACAGTGTTAAAATTTCAGAGTAAAATCAACTCAATATTGAGTAAAAAATTAACACTGGCTAACACTGTCCAGTGTTAATCAAATGTAACACTACAGCTTAAATAACTCCAAAAGTGTAAATTTATGACTCTTAGCAGTGTTGATAAGTTACTCTACTGTGGTGGCAAATTAACTCTGATTCTGAACACTTTTTAACACCACATTGAGTTATTGAAGGTTAACACTAGAAGCTCATTTAACTCTAATAAGTGTTAATATTACACACTGCTGTGTTAATGATTTACTCTGTTGCAGTGAAAACCCAACTCAAATAGAGTAAAATCCTAGCAGTCATTAACACTGCACAGATAAATATGTAGTGTAATTTTTACAAATTTGTAGTGTCAAATTGCTTCTATCCACAATACTTTGAAAATGTACAATTGAATAAAAACAAATTACTACAAAAATGCACTTAACCATGTTTATTTGTAAAAAACTAAAGTGAATAGTTCAATGCAATGGGTATGCCTGCCGTGCCAGGCACCCCAATACAACAACATGTTCACAAGTTACCATAAAAATGCATTTAACATCTTTTTAAACAATACAAAAGCACATTTTCAAGCATTTAACATTTGTATGTTGAACATTTAGTTGCATTTTAACATGATGCGCTTAAAAAAATGTGAACAGTTGTGGAATGGATGTGCCTGCCGTGCCAGGCACTCCAAAACAACAACTTGTTCACATACACCATTTACCTAACACTGCCACCAGTTAAGAACCCTGACCTTAGGTCTGCATAAAATGGCAATATGGAACAACATACAAGGTGCTATCTGCCGTACCATACTTCATTTGAACATCATATGGTTTGAAGTAAAAAAGATCATTTATGTGCAACACTTTTAGAACCTTGTCTGGATGCAGCTTGACATTAAAGGCGTGGTAATGGTTCTCAAAACACACAGTCTCCATCAATTTTCCACAGAGCAAAACACAGTCATCTTTTACAACAATCGTGTCAATCTTACAAAACACTGGCATCTCACATGTTACCTCAGTACATATAATGAAATCACAACGGTACTGTATACCATGATATTTAATCCATTTGGCAGAAAACACGCTAGTTGACATCACAGCTCCAAATTTTGCAGCAACTGCTGCACCATGTTTTAACTCAAAAAGTGTGACCATCTTTCCTGGACCTAAAATTAATCTTTCCTTGCTAAAAGATTCATGATACATTGCCATATAACTTTGGTGCTTTTTGGCTAATGTCTTTGTAATGTTTGTAAGCTTTTTAATTGTTGCTTGAAGAAATTATGTTTGGCTTCGTAACGCGTGTAAAATCGGACCAATATGCCTTATGCTACGAGGATAATGTATCATGAAGTGGTGTTTTGGCAAGAGATTTATTTCAGGAAATAATTGTTTGAACAGTCGATGATGATCAATGATTAAATGTTTGAGGTATATGGTCATGCCTTCTGACAGGACTGGTGAAAATACAATGTTAACTATATGAAGAAGCAAAAGTAGGAGATGCCAGTGTTTGTCGTCTGTCTCAATCAAATCACCAAATAGCAAAGGCATATTGCGTAACAAGCACCAAGACTGATTAGCATTCAACCCCAAATCATTACGTCTATCCATCAACTTATCTGTTTTCAGAGGTGGACGGTTACACTGCTGATTGAAACCAAAGTCATATGCATGTATCCTACCAGCCACTTGTTCAACACTTAAGAATTTGCATTGAATGTACTTCAGAATCAGTTTCATCTCAAACTGACCAACCCCCTCTAAAATGTCATGCATTATGTCTACAGAGAAGTTGTTGGCTGTGTTGAAATATTGAAGTGAATTCAACAGACAAACGCGTTTCACACCATATACATGAGGTAGCGTAGGATCTGTTTGTACAGTCTCACAGTGCTGTAAATGTGCATCAACAGTTCTTAAAACAACTTCCGGATCATCTTCACAGAATACAGTTTGAAAGGAGTGTTTCTCAAGGAGACAGAAACGACAGCAATATCGAGCCCCAAATGACTCCACAAAGCCAAATAGACCATGCAAACCAAGATTGTCCCCAGTGACCTGAACTACAGTACCATGAATCACATGTTCAAAATTTGGAATTTGAAGTCCCTCTGTCTCAAGCAGTTTCAGATCGTTAATTAGTGGTTCAAGTATCAAATTAAAGCTGTATCGCTTGATGTCCTGTGCATGGAATAGAGCACACAAATGAATATTAATCAAAGACGAATTAAAAATTGGGTGGAAATTTCTTAGAGTAAAATATATGGCACCTAATTTATGTAAACCCCTTTTGGGTCCCAAGACATTTGCAGTTTCAAAGTCATCATAAAACAGCTGAATCTGCAAGGCATCTTTTTCTACAGTAAATAGGGGACTTGCTTTAAAATAGGTGGCATCTCTCAAATCTGCATACACACCTTCCTTTGGAATATACCTGGGCTTGAACATGTCTGCATTTTTTTGTTGTTGTAAAATACTCTTCAGTGTTTCCAAAATGGGAACATATGCAAACTTATCAGTGACAATGACTTGGTCAAATGTCCCAGTAGTTTTGTTTCGTCTGCTGTCGAATCTTGTGCCAAGGACTTTTTGCACAGGCTCAACAAGTCCACATTTCTGTCTTAAGTGTTTAAGTTTTGCTTCTGAATTTAAAGGTGTGAATGGATTTTCTAGCGTTTGGAAGGATTGCTCTATTTTGCTCCTATTTTCTGTATCCTGTGGAGACAAGCACTGTAAAGCTGCATCCTTTGCCTGACTGTGAATCTCAAAAAACACTTCTTCCATGGATGAGACAAACCTTTTAACATTAGACTGACTTAATCCAGCTGCTTTGAGTTGTGCAATAGCAGTAGCACACATGTCTAAAGGGCTATTGGTCAACAGGGTAGATGTTGTGGCTGTCTCCTCTACATTGGCCGTCACCAGCTCTCCTACATCACTAATGTCTGCTCTGTTTGAATTGACATCATTATTAACTTGATCAATACTGCCAGTGTGTTTGGTATTTCAATGTTTCCTGAACCCAGAAAAAGTTCCAAGCACACGGCCACATCCAGTCTCAGCACATTTAAGACGAATATTTTTTCCATCCAGGTAACCATGAACTACTCGTAAATGCCTAACAAGTGTATTTGCACAAGTTAACTCAGTCTGACAAACAAAACACTTCATGTCAAACAGATTCCCTCAAGTACTAATGCAGCAACCTAGCCCGAACTTCTGCAACACGGGGACTTTCCTTCACTTTGCCAACATCTATGTTGTACACAGTGGTTTGGATGAACGTGAACATGTTGTACAGCATAGGGTTGTAGGAGGTGGCGAAAACATAGTGCGCCTTAAACAGTTCGTCAAAGGCAGTGAGTGAGGAGGCCGACCTGCATGGGATGGCGTCTTTGTCAAGCACTATGAAGAACTGGTGGACTGCTTTCTTCCTTTGTCCTACAGCCAGGAGGTAGGGTTGTGTGCTTGCTGTGATGGAATCAAGATGTTCTTGGAGGTTGGTTCCTGTCTGATAAAACAAACACATGGCAAGTCTATTACAATTACATGCTTGTAATATTACACAAAAAATACACAAGTCAGCTTCCATCTGTAGGTGTGTAATCAGGACGTGCAAAACCAAAGCTCCCTCAGTCAAACATAATTGAATAGACTGTTAAATAAAATTAGGAACAACTACAAACCTTCTTGAAGACCACAAGATGCTTCTCTGCTTGGGAAGCGGAGACCTTTCCTGGTCTCTTACGACCTTGGGCAGAGGGGGGAATCAGGTGTAACAGCAGCAAAATAGAGCAGAGGTCACTGTCCCAACCTGTAACGACACAAATTTAATGTTAAGTGGACCATCAATGAACTTTTAATTCCTATTTATTGTCACAATAAGTTTTTAACTATTTAACTTATAACTGTTTTTAAATCTGTATTTATTATCTCCTTTAAGTCAATGGTCACAACATTAACGCTAATACTATGACTCTGGTTTTGTAACAGGAAGTGATCTGTCTTCAGGCCAATGATTAGTCGGAGCCACAGTGAAAGCGGGCTTTCACTATTCGCATTCATTATTAGCTTCTACATTTTCACAAAACATCTAAGCATAGGCTAACTTCAAAACAGTCTGATACTTGCTTTTATAACATCAAGCCTTTGTCAATGTTGGATTTTGGTTAAAATGATCTTTTTATACATTTTTTAATGAAGGTCTTTAGGATGAAACTTTCAACCACCAAACAATTTTTAATATATGTCTGGTGTCCATACGTTAACATTGACAAAATGATGATTCTTGTACAAACTGAATCTAAAAGGTCCACACACTGCAGTTAGGTGTATGGCTGGTATGAGATGAACTGATGATAGGTGACCTGATTTCAGAGACAAACATGACTGAAAATGCCCTTTAACACTAACAGGATATAATGAAACACACAAAACAAGTGTAGCCAATGACATGAGGAAAAAGTCTTACTTGTCATCATGTCGTCATCCACGTCAATGCCATCCTCAAGGGTATCAGCTGCCAGGAGGAGGTCCTCAAGCTCACTGGTGGATGGAAGCTTTCTGCATTGCTGGATGATCTTTTTTTTTAATGTTGTCGTCCATTTCTCGAGAAACTTGCCAGAGACATCCTCCCCAAACATCAAACCAAAATCCTGCTCCACCTAGAGTGAGGATAATGGAGAACCTTCAAGATTTCATAGTAAGATTAATTTAGTTAATTCAGCTTAATTGTTTGAGATTATCACTAAAAGACACTTCTTACATAATCATGACATTATCAAAATACAAAACAATTACCAAGCCTTTGACATCTTTGAAACGTGGAAAGACAGACAGAATGTTGCTTGACTGCTGTGGGTCAAGGACCATGTTGCGGCGGAAGTCAAATGTTAACTTCATCTTTTTTCTGATCACGTCTTCATCAGCTGAATGTTTAATCAGTGCGATGGCTTCCTTACACTCATCTTCACTCAGAACAGTCTCTGGAACAAACTGAGTCTCTCGTTTGGCAGCTGGTCCTCCAAGCCCGTCTCCACGAGATGATCCTTCAGATGATGCTACACAATATGAGAACATACCATATCTTAACAACCATATCAAATTTAAAGGCAAAAAACTAAAATAAACAAAACAAGTTTCAGACCTCCATATGACGATCGTCTGTCTCTAGCAGTGGATCTCTGAATAGTTTTAATCCTCCAGGCCAAGTACCCAGTGCCACTCTCGCCATCATAATAATGCTCCTTGGAGGGTGAAAGGAAAACAAAAACAGACACTCCATTAATGATATCTTTTTTTAAAGTTAATGTACTTCAAAATAGGGTTGGGCTAATATAAAATAATCGATATTTAATCAAAATGTTTCACTGTAGCATTTAACATTATCATTTCCATTATAATGTGTGACTTACGTAACCGGTCTGGGAGAATGGATCACTGAGGTAGGGGAATAGGCTCACAATTCCTCTGGCATACATTTCTTTCACCTGTCTGGGTGGTGATGTACTGCAAGATTTAAAAAGGTAAAGATTTCTGAATTGTATACACTGAATTGAACAAAGATTTGAATGTAATCTAAAAACTAGCTTGAGCTAACTAAAAATATTTACAAATATTTACCCATGCTTCTCTGTCATATCAGCTGCCAGTATGTTCACCATTTTCCTTCTGGTTTCATCTGTGAGTGACTTGCTCCGATTATATTCATCTATTACGCGTTCCCCACCAGGTTTCTTGGTAAGAATGCCTTCCACCAACTTCAAAGAAAGGGCAAAATAATTCTGTATGCTGTGAATACATCCCTTTAAAATGATCTTTAAAAAATTGTCATTAAAACAACAACATTCTTTTTATGGTCTTGGTGACCTAAAATAATCTGTTCGGCTCTGGTGTTTGTGTGTTGATTCTTACATGCTTGGATTCTGTGTCCAGCCTCTGTCGTTTACCAGAAGGACTCTCTGAAAGGATTTCTGTATCTTGAGAACAAGATGAATCAAGGGATTGTGGTTCAGACTCCTCACAAGAAGGCACCGATGAGACAGATTCTGACCATGATAGGAGAAGCAGATGGAAGAAAAAATATTAACCACAAGGAACTAACAAATCCATTAAATACTGCAATATAAATTAGAAATGTAACTGAGACAAACCAGTGTCATATTTAATGGTTAGCACTCCAACTGAGGGATCCTTAATAACATCCTCAAATACATCAGCATCCAACTCAGTCCCTGAACTGTCAACAACCTTCACACCCTCTGTCACTGCTGGCACACCAAACTTTGCAAATGCTACAAGAAAAGACAATGCTTGTGTTAACCAGACTTCATATTGGTCAAATACTCACACATATACAATGAACAAACATCAATAACTTTGTGTAAAATGAAAGTACTTGTATTTCTACTTTTAAGGCAAAGAATGCATGCATTTAAACATACTCAGTGTAATAGAGATAATAACTAACAATAACAAGAGTAAATATAAAGTAAAATGGTGTTGGTACAGTTACTATTAACACTTTAAAGCTTCCACTGGAAAGCTTAATTTCAATGTCAATGTCCTACCTGCAATCAAAAACTCTTTCAGGTCTGGCTCTGTTATCTTAACAAATTTTTGGACATCACCAAGTCTTGCCTTAATCAACATGGCTTCTGCAACACATAATTAATCAGTCAGAAATTGTATATGCTTATATTATGATAACAAAAACACAAATATAACAGCAAGTGCATGGTGAGTAGTCAGACAGCTGCACGCTCTGAGCCCTCGCCGCTAACATGTGCCGCTTCAGTCCTCTGTATCAGCAGACGGCGGTGTAGTTTCAACATGACTCGGTAATTAAGATGCAGTAATTCCAAAATCATTTAAGTTATTTAAATTACCTATTTTTGGGAATTGACAGACAGAAATCCCCTGTTGCGAAGGAAAACGTTGATCCAGACCCACTGCAGCATTGCGCACAGCTTATTTTTTAAATTAAAAATAAAATCTATGGGTCTGTGTTGTTAACATCACCGTAAGATAGACTATTAAATAATAAATTTGATTCCATACGTTAACGTTAATGAGCAGACCAAGCTGGAGGAGGCACACGGTACAAACTGATTCTCTGAGCTTCATGTTATCATATTATTGCCCGTAAAATAAAATGACTGAATATAACGTTAATGTGTTAATACCTTGGCGAAGAGCAATTTCTATCACAGTGAGGCCAATATCAGAGTTAACTTTAGAGCATCAACGTTAATTATTAACACGAAAGTTCGCTCTTTAAGCCAACTCCCGTCACCAGCACAGGCAAATGCTATGTTAATAAAATGTTCGGTAACGTTAATTAACTGGTAGATTTGAAAAATAATTAAAGAAAGGAGCATATGATTAAGGACTAAGGGCCAAATAATTAAAGAAAGGAGCATACCCTAACGTTAACGTTTTCAGCCCAGTATAATTTTCATCAGAACTAAATGTATGTGTAATAAAATATAACTATCATATTGCTAGCTAAATTAATTACCTTCTGTGACATGGCTAACGCGCGCGTTTTAAGCTAGGTAATTCACTCGGTCGTTAGCCGTCTTGAATTTGATGGATACAAGATACAAAACCCGTGCAAACACGGAAGCCAACACAATTTCTGTTGAAAATGCTAACGTGTTTTTTAGTTTTTGCTAACATAAAATTGAGTTAATATGTTTAAATAAGAAACTTACCTCCTTCGCTGGATGGTGAGAAAATGGCGTCCAGAAAATTCTTCATCAGATTGAACTCGGAAAAGGGTGGGCGGAGCTTTCCAGTGTCAAATTAACACGACCCCTTTTAACTACGTAAATTTTCACCAACACTGGGGGGCAATCTACTCAATCTGTTGTTGTAAAAACTCTGAAAGAGTCAATGAACTTTGACACTGCATATTTAACACTGCGAAATTTACTGTGTAACCTTCCGTGACGGAACTTCCGTGTCCCTAACCTTCCGTGACGGAAGGGCTGCCCAGAAATGTACTGGAGTTACCAGCAGCGACGTCTATGAGCAGCCACCTCCCAGCACCACCGGCCCTTTCAGAACCGTTGCGACGGCCAGCGGAGGAGAGGTGGAGGCAGCACAGCTACCGCCACCGGCAACCGTCTGCGGCTAGCCTCCCCCGGATCCACAGCCTGGAGCAGCCCAGGTCCAGCTGCACCTCTGCCAGCTCATCGTGTGTCGTCGCCCTGGTGGAGGGGGGGAGGCTACCGAGGAGCTAGTCCAGGCCCTCCTCCGAGGAGCTACCTCCACGGTCCAGCTGTCAGGCCTCCTCCGAGCCCATCCAGCCAGCCCCTGCAACCAGCCAGCCCACAGGCCACGCCTCCGGTCTCCAGCAGGGAGGGGAGGGGGGGGTTGGCGTGTGACACCGGGGAGGTTTAGAGGCGGTGAGGTTTGGGGGGTTGTTTGTATTTTTATTTTAAGGTATGGCAACCCTGTAAAGAGTCCAAGTTTTGTGTAGGTATGCTAACCCTGTTGAGAGTTCCAGTTTATAGTTTTGTGTGTGTGTGTGTGTGTGTGTCCGTCCTCACCTGGCCTGAGTTGGACTCTGGGGCTGGGTGGGGCTGCACACCTGTGGTGCATGAGAAATCATGGCACCCATTAAAAACTATCCACACACACTCGAGAGAGAGAGAGAGAGAGAGAGAGAGAGAGAGAGAGAGGGAGCGAGCGAGAGAGAGAGCCTATGTCATGGCAGCACATACCATCTGCTCGGCGTATTATACCATCTTCAATAAATTCATCTTCAAATCAACATCTTTCTGTGGCAGTGGGCCCCCCAGCAAAAGCCACAAAAGTGGTGTGTGGCTGTCAAACACATTTAAAAAATGGACCGTGACATTGAATAAACCATTATCCTTGTTGTGAACACATTAATGCGATTTCCGTTAATCCAAAAAAAAAACCCTCTTTATAACTTAAAGTACAATAAAGATTGCCAAGAGGGCCCCCGTGGCTCTGGGCTTTACTCAACGCAGCGTGGCTTTTCCTCTGCGTCTTATCGTAAACACAGCGGGAGGGAGGGAGAAGGGAGCGTGAAATTAGTGAGAAGTGAGTATACGACCAGAACATATACATCCACAGTATACCTTCCAGCAAAACACTGCTCAGTGTGTTTCTTATGGTTGCATAGCTCATAGAGTTTTATGTCCTGCTGTATATTACATACTGTAGGCCTCAGTGTAGACAAACCAGACCTAAATGAGCACAACCTCCGAGTTGAATGGCTCACAGGGGGATGATGGGTTTGCAGTATGTAGGTTGCTGTTAGCCAATGGAGGCGTTTCCATTGATTAATAATGAAGTCCACTTATATGCTAGCTGTTCCTGCGTTGACCTCCGCGCTAGTGCACGTGCAGAGAGCGCACACACGGCTATAGGTGGATGCTGAAATGAGGACAGCTCTCTCCGGTGAATGAGGTTAGATTGAAGTTACAACACTGACCAAAAGTTTAATTACAGCTGTATTTGATTAACACTTTACCTGGATAGTCCACAGTTGAGTATTAATTGAGTATCAATTCAGTATCAGTAGAGTATCATCATTGTCTGTTTAGAGTCAGCACTTACAGTAATAACTTTATCAAGAACATGTCCACATATATTCAATGTAGTGTTATCTGACTTTTACCGGTATTACGTTATATAATCAACAACATGTCAAGTGAATAGCAACTATCCATCTTCAGACGTGTTGAGTTCAATATCATGTTACATGTCTCAGGTGTGTCAGGTGAGTGTAAACATTGTGTCTGTTGAGATTTGGTGAGTGCTATCAACTTCACTTCTACATTTTTTCAGTCGTTTCACTTGACTTGATTTTCTTATTGAGATGCATATCAAACTATAATTTGGAGTATCCAAGTAAAGTGAAACATTCTGGGTAGTCGAGTCTTCACTAAATGTCTATTGATCATCTACAGATAATCAGAGGGAATGTAACTGAGTGGCTACTACACATACATCCGTCTATATTTCTAAACAAAAACA
Organism: Merluccius polylepis; assembly: GCA_027122575.1. Classification (NCBI taxonomy): domain Eukaryota; kingdom Metazoa; phylum Chordata; class Actinopteri; order Gadiformes; family Merlucciidae; genus Merluccius; species Merluccius polylepis. Next base: position 9,449,953 of record JAOPJH010000016.1, on the reverse strand, counting down.
AAGTCCATGTTACGAAATGTGTAATTTCTCAAACAAGATAAGATCCAAGATATTACACTTTTTTCTTTTTTTTTTCCACAAATGACAAAAACAACAAAGTAGCCCAAAAAGATTATACACTTTTTCTTTTTATCTTTTATATCCTATTGGCAGAGGTGAATTGAGTACCAACAAAATCTACTTAAGTAGAGTATACTGTTACTAATTTCAAATGTGCTCAGGTTACAGTAAAGGTGACATGGAAGACATGGAGGAAAAACAAGAGAGAGAGAGAGAGAGAGAGAGAGAGAGAGAGAGAGGGGGGGGGGGGGGGGGGGTTTCCAGTTGGGGGGGCAACCCCCCGTGTGGCAGTTAAAACAGCCCTGGGAACAAAAAAAAA
>JAOPJH010000016.1:9349298-9360855 GCA_027122575.1 Merluccius polylepis | reverse complement strand
TCCTCTACAGGAAAATGAAGAGGTGGTCGCCAGACTACATCTCATTTGTGATTTAGTCTGGTGTTAGCCAGGCTAATCTGACACCCTATCTTAATTCCTATCTGACACTCGGCGCAGAGTGGCACCAAGCACGACGCAAGTTTCTTTGCTAGTTTCAGACCGACGCAGTTATCGTTTTCCCATCCTGTGCCCACGTTGTTTAAATAGCAAATGCGCTTGCGCTCCTCTGTGCGTCCATCGCAATGTGTTGGTCTGAGGCGTGTTCAGGCATGGCCCTTGCGCCATTGACCAACAGAAACCAGGTGGAACGTCAACGGTGTGGTGTATCACTGTTAGTTGAAGGGCGCGTTTGTAATACACGCCTATAGGCGGGTGCACAATGCTCGTACAACGCTTCTTACACACACTACTGTTGAGATAACAAAAGACAAACAAAAGCATACTCTTGATTTGTTGTCATACATTTACTGTACATTGCGATTTGGTTGCAGACAGTAAAATCTTTCACTGCTTCATGCACAATATGCATATTATATTGTATTAGCAATAAGTGGCTACTGAAACAAGCCTCCATGTTTCCAAGCGCAGTATGCATAAGTTCTTGTAGACCTCTTCTCACTGCCTGCAGGTCTCCAGCATGTACATCCTCGATCCTCCTGAACTCCTGCTGGTATGTGCTCGAGAATCTACTCCATGTGACGACACCTGTAAATCAACATTTTGAGATGTATCAAAGTAAATACTATGCTTCCTTATTGTGAGAAATATGCCGAAACATTATAACCCATAGGGTGTGCCACCATAAGAATCATGATTTGTTTACTTACTGGCCTCCTACTCTGTGTTCTCCCTGGATTTTCACACACCTGCTCCAATTCACCTGCCCTGATTGCAGCCCTGGTTGCATATAACCTCTCTGTGTTCCTTCCTTGTTCCCTTGCCAGATTGTCTTTGTTCCTCTGTGTGAGTGCATCGCCCTTCCCGCATTATTCTCCTCGTGCCTTTAAGTCTTTGGTTCTGACCTTGCTTGACTCCCCGGTTCTTGATTCTGCCTGTCCTCTGCCTCGATGTTTGCCTTCGGATGTTATGGACAATTTCCCCTTAGTTTTCCATACCATGAAGATTCCACAGCCAAGGTGCCCTAATGAATGCAATAGTATTATGGTCATACAGTATTAAAAACAAAAAGAAACTGTAGGAGGCCCTTACTGGAGTACCAACATCCACAGTCTCTAACAACAAAACTACTATTAATGTTAAGTGGTCATACCATCCAGATTCCACAGCCGTAGTGGTTAGTGTGCTGACTTGGACTTGCCCTAATGAATGAAAAAACATTGCCTCAACCGCTTGTCTTACCTGATGCTCTACTGGTGTAAGCAACCCTCTGTAGCTGCTAGAGGGTTCTCTACCACTGCTTGCCTAGTTAAAGATTGGCTGCATCTCTCCAGGCTAAAAACAGACATTCATAGGTGTTTGACAGACATATATGGCTTAATTTTTTAATTAATTACAATAATCAGATATGGATACCTTTCAGCTTCCTCCAGTAGATTGAGGCACCACCACCTTCTAATTTGGGGCATGTCAATAACAAACAAAATAAATTAAAAATCACAACGTAACTCATCTCAAATGATGTATCCTTCACAATGCTGGGAGTTAAATTACTCACCTGTGTGAAATCAAATGGTTAGCCCATTGATGTGTATAGGGCATACTGTAACATATAAAGCAAATCAGGGCAAGTATTCTTTAATCATTTAATTTAATCATTTCAATTTAGTGAACCTTATGACAATATCATTATCTTTATCAACTTACCTTTATCATGAACACCCCGCAGTCTAAGCTGGCAATTTGAACATCCTGTCATTTAAAAATGGTGATGAGCAAGAGGATTATTGGTGGTGCTTACACTAGGCAAAATACATTTTAGAAACAAAGTATTTCGAAAACATTTTTCATTACCTTATTTATTGGAATGATTCAGTCCCCAGATGAAATCCCATTATCTATTTTGCTTTAAAAAATGTTGAAATGTATTTAACGAAATTGCTGTTTGTGTGAACTTTGAACACATGAATGTAGGCATGTCATGGTATAGAGCGGAATACATAAATACCCAATTAGTGAATGCCAACAAGATCTACTAACTGTAAAACCCTGATAACCCTTTTGGAATTGCTGACATCAGGGTTATGGTTACAGAAATTACATTTAAATTCAATTTTTCATGTAATGAGAAAAATATTTGTATCATAGCATTTCAATTCCTTTTGCATTTCAATCCACAAAAATCAAAGAATTCACTGAAATTGAAAATGCAGTATAATCACTAGGCCTATACCATACCATGACATCCTTTTGTGACTGCAAAAACGGTTAGTAACATGGTTAGTATGAACTCTGAACTTGAAAAAAGTTCTCAGACTTAGGAACACATTGATGACGCTAAGGTTTCTGTCTGCTTTACCATCTATTCATGTAGGATGGAAGAGTGAACAAAACCAAAACTGACATGCAAGGCTTGCATGTCACTGGCAATTACTATGGATGTTTAAAACCTGAACAATTTTAAATATCAGTGCATCTTTCACATTAGCAGCAACCAGTCACTGACTAGAAAAGGCTGTCCTCAAAACTCAGTATCTGAGCAAGAAGGAGACGAACAATCACTTTCAAAGAACAGCACAGAGTTCAGTGGCTTAAAGTGGAGTGACCTCTGCACCAGTCAACAATATCAATAAAGATTCTGTGGTCAGATGAGACCAAGATGGAGCTTCCCATAGTTTCCCAGTTTTTATGCAGAGCTATATTATTGACTGGCGCACCACCTTACACTTTTAGCCACCAGTACTCACTGAGATATCCAAAATTGAATTTAATTATCCAATTTTATATTATTATGTTACCGTCATGGAATTCTGCCTTCTTTCAGTGTCCACTGAGGTGAGACATCAATTTGTCTTGCCTCGTTGGCTTGAAAAAACACGGACTGCACAATGGGCAGTGAAAAAGGCTGCAGCAGGTTTTGCACCTTGCAGGAGGTGGAAAACCTAGACAGATTGTAGCATGATGGATCTAAAACAAATTAAAATTAAAACAAAATGACTGATAGTAAACATGAATGTGACATGTTCAGTACTATCATATGCCTTGTCAGGTAAATAGGACAGAAAGAACATTTAAGTAGACCTTTGCTACTGCAACCTATCATATAATCCCGCAGAGACTAGGAATAAGATATAAAACAGCCTTTACGTTCAAAATTGAAGTACCTAGCTAGCCCATGGACTGGCCAGGGAGAAGAGAGAGGACGCTGTGCCATCTCTTGGCTTTTGTTACATCTCCCAGCCTCGCAGGCGGTATTCATCTAACAATTAAGCACCAAGGCTGCACTATGCTGACCTCACTTACGCTGACGTCGCTGGCATTCATTACTGCAGGCCTACCTTGCAAGCTAACACAAGCTAGTTGCAAGAGAGTTCATCATCATTGCTAAAAATAAAATGCTACGCACACACACTAAGAAATACGCCATTGTGATATAAATATTACAATTTAGGCATTTTATAGTTTTACACATTTTAAACATTTACTAGCTTGCTATATTACAACATTACACTCCATAATAATGATGTTCATAATTGTTGTAACGTTACTCCATAACTTACTGTCTTTCTTGATGATTTCTTGTGTTCGCCCACCCCTAACAACAATCTTCTTGTAAATAGACAAAATGCTGAGGATGCATATATGATTGCTCAAATTGATCAAACCAAGAGAAAACCCGTAGTTTTAATCGCGTTCCAAAAATGAATCACCACAAAGGTGAGAAATAAAAAAAAACATGAAATTATGTTGTTTTGTGATCTGTTTCAGGGTGAGGTGGCAGTCTGCGTGCATCCGGCTCTGCCCATGGGCGGTGTTACAATGATTTTGGGTCATGACATAGCTGGGAGTCGGTGTGGGCTGATATTGCACCTCTTGGCTCCAGTGCCCCTGGTTAGCAGTCAGCCTGACAAAAGTGAAGCTGAGTTTCCTGATGTGTTCACAGTGTGCGCTGTGACCTGTGCAATGAAGTCAGAGGAAATAAATTCCACTGAAAATAATGGCACTCCCCAGCAGCATGATGTGACATGTCTTGATGTTCCTTGGTCTGTTTCTTGTTGTGATTTTGTGACGGAGCAGCGGGCTGACTGTTCCCTCAAGGTTCTGCTGGAGATGGCATGTCCTTCTGGTGAGGTGGAAAACCACGGTCATACCACGGACGTATGACCACATCCTGAGGTATTTATTTTGGCGCCAATGTTTCTGCTTATATAAAGACATGCCATACATGTCGGCTAACCAGCAAACCTAACCAGAGCTTAAAGCCGGCACTGCTGTGCCCAATACCAGATATAAGCCAGCCGTTTCAGCATCTAGTTATTGATTGTGTAGGCCCATTGCCTCCCTCTAAATCGGGTGCTAGTTACCTGTTACAGATACTCCTACTCACACACATTTGGTTGAGCACGATATAGATGTTGGAGATTCTAAACCTATTAAGAGGTTTTATGTTCATCCGTATCTTGATGCAGATGTTAAGTATATATTGAAAAATGGTATTGCAGAACCATCCTGTTCTAGTTGGGTGTCAACTTGCTTACTGGTTCCGAAGTCAGATAACACGCCCAGATTTTGTTCAGACATCGTAAGTTCAATTATGTCACTAAACCAGACTCTTTTCCACACCCTCTCGGTGTTCCGAGTCCATCAAAAGAGGCTATATATCATGAATTAGAAAACAAAGAAATTATTTGTAAAATCAGATGTTCAGAAGCAGTGATATATATACATATAATTCTGACTATACCCTATATAGTCAGAATGATATGATCTTTATATGATGGTATTTATTTCATTTGGGCACCCACGGGCAAAAATATGCTAGCGTTGACTCTGGCTTTGCAACATTTCAATGTGTATGTTAGCGCTATGCCTGTGGTGGTCTTCACAGATCACAACTCTTTAACCTTTTTGAGTTCTTTGCAGTCTCCTAACCAGAGGCTGATTCGATGGACTCTATTGCTCCAGGCTTATAGTCTGGATATTCGCCATATTAAGGGGCGGGACAATGTGGTGGCGGATGCATTGTCCCGGGCTCCCTGTCAGCAGTGCCTTTACTGTGTATATATGTGCTCTCTGCTTTTGTTCCAATCGTCCAATCTCTCTCCTTCCTCTTAAATTCAACTTCCAGGATCCTGTTGCTGGTGATGATGGGGAATTAAAGGGTCAGTGGGGATGTAAGTGGTGAGTTTAAAAAATAAAAAAGTGTAAATATTTTTTGCATTATATGGGTAGTAGTTTATACTTTGTTGCTGCATTTAAGTACAAGTTATATTTGAGAATGAATTGGTGGTTTAGGTGCCAGGGTTCCCTTTGGGACCCTGCCTTATTGGTGGGGGTTGTGACAGCCCTAGTAATGGGCCTTGGTCCTGTGTATTGTGTGTACTGTGTGTGCTTGTGTGTCCTGCAGGTCCTTTGCTGGGTGGAGCTGTGGTGCCAATTGATCTGCCAATTGAGTTAACTGAGAACACCTAGCCAGTGTTATCAGGTTACTTAAGGCCCGCCTGCCTGAATTCCAGCATGTCGGCCCCTTCAACTTCGCCATGCTTTGTTTGCTTCTGCTGTGTTGCTTTATTTTGCGTTACACTCAAATTTCAGTTTATTTTTGCCGCCGGTCATAACAATGCATACAAGAGTCCCCTCTATAACAGAATTGGCCCAGATCATTGTGCCAGAGTCTTTTATCCCGGTTTGGCCACCTCCCCAGGAACCCAGGATTAAATTAACATATGCGCCTAGAGGGGTTAGAGTGAACAGATGACTTGAGGTACTTGACCTCCCCCACACACCCACAAGAGCAGGTGTAGCAGTGCCTTCCCTGGCTGGAACATCTGACCCCTTGACCACCCCCTGGGAGACTCAGGAAAGGCTTGCTGAGACATCTGACTCTCTGGGGTGGTAAGGAAAGGCATGATAATACATCTGGCAGGAAAGGCCTGCTAACAGGGATTTTTACACCACAGCTCCTCCTTAAAGAGGAAGCTTTTCCTGATTGGCTCTGACGCTGACGCTGCCTGACTTGTCCAATGGGTGTTCGTGGGATAACCCCTCTCAGGGTTCAAATTGTTTTCCATGGATGCTGCTGTACCAGGCAGTGGTTGCTCTTACCAGGTAGTAGTGGTGGGCTGCTTGGTATGTGTATGAAGTCATTGTTTATGAGAGTAGCCCCCTTTGTTCCATGTGCATTTGTCAAGTAACCTCTGGTTTCACAAAATCATGTCCATATATGGTTATACAATAGCACCATCTAATGGCCTAGCTGGACAATATAGTCCACAATGGGAATAATGGGATAAATTAGAATCTTGTTCCTTTAACATTCTTGCTGTACCGACAGTGATGTTATTTTACATTCTACTGACAAATGTACTTATTGCTAGTCGCTTTGGACAAAAGCGTCTGCTAAATGCGCTAAATGCGCTAAATGAAAATGTAAAAGAGTGGAGAGAGGACACCCAGACTCCCCAGTTATTCTCCTTGGGGAGTTTAACAAGGGCACCTTAACTCACAAACTCCCCAAATATAAACAGTTCATTAAATGCCCGACCAGGTAGGAGAAGACTTTGGATCACTGTTCCAGCACCATCAGCAGTGTTTATCACACAGTCTGACCAAACATGTACCAGTACTCTGAGAAGCTAGAACAGCAATTCTCAGCCAACGATTCCTCATCAGTCTGGAAAGTACTACAGGAGATCACAAACTATAAAACTAAATCCCTATGAATTACCTCAGACTGGCAAATGACCTGAATTAGTTCTCTGCCTGCTTCAAAACATCTAACATCATCCCTGAGGAGCAGAGGATCACAGGGCCAGTCGCCCTGACTTCTGTGGACTTCTTTGAGCACCTTGTGTTCAAAGGTTAATGAAGTCAACATGGGACTCTCATGGGACTTCATCCTCCAGCACCTAGACTCCCCCGGCACCCACACCAGGATCCTGTTTCTGGACTTCAGCTCCGCATTCAACACCATCGCCCCAGCTCTTCTCCAGGACAAGCTATCCTAGCTGAACGTGCCTGAGCGCACCTGCAGGTGGATCACTGACTTCCTGACAGACAGGAAGCAGCACGTGCAGCTGGGCAAGCTTGTCTAAGAGCCGCAGACCATCATCACTGGGGCCCCACAAGGCTGTGTGGGGCCTCCTCTTCTCCCTCCACACAAAATGCTGCACCTCTAGACAGCCTTCTGTCAAACTCATGGTTTGCAGATGACACAACCCTCATTGGATTAATCTTAAATGGGGATGTGTCTATTCTACATAATGGACCACCTAGCTTCCAGGTGCAGCCAGAACATCTTGGAGAGATGATAGCAGACTTCAGGAGGAGCCTAGCTCCAACCACCCCTCTCATCATGTGTGAATTCCCAGTTAACGCTGTGGAGTCATTCAGATTCCTGGGGACAATAATCTCAGGTGGGTGGGGAACATCACCTCCACCATTAAGAAGGCCCAGCAGAGGATGGCCATCATTGATTCCATCCTCAGCTCATCGATCAGTGTCTGGTTCGCTGCCTCCACTGCCAAGGACAAAGACAAACTGCAGCAGATCATTTAGTCAGCTGAGAAAAGTCATTGGCTGCAACATGCCGTCTATCCTAGACCCGTACTCCAGGAAGAGAGCATGAAAGATCATTGCAAATAAGACCAATACAAATAAAATTCTGATTCTGATGAATACAGAGACTGATAGAACAGAATATATGTGGATAAACTCAAACAATGTAAACCAATAATTCTCATATTAAATCTGGTATAAGGCTGTAAACCAGATGCACAGTAATTCATTATCCATAGTCTTAAATGAACTATACCTTCAAATCATCCAAATTGCTGAAAGTGTATTAAAATCAAATAAAGAACAAAATACATTTAACTTTTAGCCAATGTCAGATACATCTCTAGAAAGATATTTAAAAAAAAAAGCAAAGTCAAAGCTAATGATCAGCCTCAAACTCGGGCTGGGCAATATGGCCTAAAAATAAAATCAGATTTTTTCACACCACACCCGATTTGTTTTTAATCGATTTTATTAATTAAAAGGGCCACGGTCCTAATTCGCTGAAGGATGTAGAAGATTCTCAAAACTCAAGGTGCAGTTTCCAGGTCTATGGAGTCCTTTGTTTCAAACAGGCCACAGAGTCAAGACGTAAATCGTGACTCTGTGATCCATCAATCCTTTATTCACGGGCTCACGCAGGATACCCCAATCACCAATGCAGTATTTCAGGGGTAACTGCATTCAACACTGTTCAACAGTGAATCAACTCCACAGCACTCAACTCAACTAAACTCCGCTGGACCAACTCCACAGGACTCAACTCAACTAAACTCAGCTGGACCAACTCCACAGGACTCAACTCAACTAAACTCAGCTGGACCAACTCCACAGGACTGACTAACTTAATTTCTCACATACAACAGTATTAGAAAACACGTGGCAAGGGCCGGGCTATCGGAGGCCCTCCCATTGTTACCTGTAAACACAGGTCTATTTATACTTTCCCTATATAGTGCACTCATCGTATCCCACGATGCATCATGAAAAGTAGTATACAACCGATGGTCACTAACCAAGCACTATATACCATCAGCGCATTGCGCTGAAAGAAAAATGGTTCATGGAGGACAGAGCGCAACGCAACCTGTTGTACAAATGCGAAATTATTTTGTGATATATATCATATATTATATTTTATTAATTTAGGAAAATATGATTGAAAATGGTATTTTTTATTTTGCGAATGAGCTCAATATATAGTCCTCTATGAAGAACTTCCTAGACAGTGAGTAGGGAGTAGTGAATGATTTCGGACACAGCCTGTCTTTCTATGGCTCTGAGAACGTCATGTCTAGACCTGCCTGCAGACGTCATGGCAACGTCCTATAATGTCCTGCTGATGTCCCTTGTTTGCTAGGAAACAGTTAGCGGTAGTTCTGTTTTCTAATAAAAACAATTGCATACCCCGTTGTGATTAAAAATGTATCCATGGATGTATTATAATGGTACTTCCATGGTGCTAATCTGGCTACAGAACCACAAAACTCTACTTTCATTCTAAACACAAGTCAAATCTAACTACGATGGTTGCCGCTGCATGCTGCTCATTCACAAGAGCCATGCATTGCTCATACCCAGCATTGACATCCTTACCATATAAATGACTATGGATCTAGGAAACATGTAAAAAAAAACCAGAGTTGATATTTGAAAAACCTATAATATGAAGAATATGTTATATCTTCAACAGCATTATACGCTATAAGTCACAAATCACTCAGTCCTCGCTCTCCAAACCGGAGCCTGCCGCCTGCAAAACAAAACGTTTTGCCTTTGAGAACTCTTGGTCTTTCAGTCTTTAATGACAATGATATGGATAGTTGGTGGGTTAAACTCGGTGGTTCAGTGGGTGGGTGACTTGATGCTCAACTTGAGTTGAGCAGCTCTGACTCGCACTTGAGTGCTTCTTCTGAGCAAGTCCCCAGGAACAGCGCCATACTTTGAAGGCAATTTGACAAACTGTGTTACTACAACTTCCGGGTCCAACAGGGGTCCAAAAAGCACACAATCATGGGCTGTAAAATGGTGGATACATTTTTTTTTGCGTCACAACCCCTGTAAAATTCCTCGTTTCATGATCAGAATTTGATCCATTCGGTCTGATAACATTTGGAAAGTCTAGAAGAGCCACACGATTAAATTATTATAGCCCCATTCAAGTTAGCGGATGGCTAAACCGGAAGTTAGCCGGTTTGGCTCTGGTGTGCATGCTCTACTGACTTGGTGAATCGAGGGACTCAAAAACCCGACTCTTTACTGAGTGACTTATACAAACTCGAGTCAGTAAAAAGAGTCAAAAGAAAGTTATGTTATTAAAATGTCAACAATGCACCAATCAACGTGGGCCCCGCCCACATTTCCCACAGCACCATGTATATAAGGTCGCGTCGAGCAGCACTCGTCCTCCACGCTATACTTTCAGCAATGGAGGGTACACCTGGTGGAAAACTAGACGGCTACACCTACAAGCATATAACTAGAGTTATAATAACATAACTATCGTTCTATTTCTTGTAGGCTACGCCGTCTAGCCTAGATCGGCGCCCAATAAATGTACCCCTGCTGGACCCAAGTCACGGGACATACCAGACTCAAGACGTTAGAGTGACAAAGTTCCGCCATGCCGACACACTGGGGCAGGGAACCCCGAGCGAGCAGCTTCAGGTTCCTCCTATGTCCGCACTCAACAAGAAAGCAAAGGAATCAACCTGCTCGCCGTCTTAACACGCGCAACAGAGAGCATCCTACACTGTCAGAAATAAAGGTACCGAAAAGCCAAAAAAAAGGTACAAAAGCTGGTCACTGGCAGGGGCGAGGCTAGCCCATTTTTAGGGGTGCTGAAGCACCCCTAAAAATGGGCTCAGCACCCCTAAAACTTGGGAGTAAGAAATGTTATTCTAAAAATTATATTTGTTCGTCTTTGAAATTGTTAAATAATGTCCAAAACATACTCTGTAGTTTTTGGTTTGAAATGTATATATTTAAGGAAGAAAATGAAAAAACATCCCCGCTTAGCAAATGGTATCATCCTCTTCTCAACCATCCTTCTCCTCTGTACCTGCACCGCTCCGCAGCCCGCCCGTCGTCCAGCGCGACTCATGCAGAGTGAGATCTGTTTAGTTGTAGTGTTGTGAATCAATCAACTAAGTAAGTTGCTCTAAAGCTGTGTCTCACACTTCTTTCCTTTTACCTAGAGTTGTTCCGATTCTGATACCATATCGTGAGTGCTGGAGTCCAGGCACCGTTTACCAGTTAGCTCGGTAGCTCCGTTAGCTCCATTAGCACTACCGTCGAACTACAGCGGTCTATTTATTCAGCAAAAACAGCAGCGCCACAAGTACCTGTGTAGTGCGTACGTGTGTCTCTGTTGTTAAAGTTTATCGTTAGTTTGAGACTCATTTTAACAATCGGGAGTCATGTCAACATGACGTCAGGTGCGTCTTTTCTGGTGTGTGTGCGTCGTCATGGAAACATGAAGCCCTGCCGGTGGTGCGGCGTTTGGACCCGAGTGAAAACATACGTGTGTACAGCTGAAAAACGAAACAACATAGCACTGTATACCACCAGTATGTGTGAAAACACTCACTGTGGCTTTTTAAATAAATTGTTAGTTATTCATAGATTTATATCAGTTATTTTTCAGTTGTGTCTGACTATCAAACTAGACAATAAAAGAAAGTTAAATGTTTTTCTTTTTGTTGTATTCATTCATGTTTTACAGAGGATTTAACCTGAACCAGGCTTTGCAACAATAATAATCACACCACCTTCATGCAGGCGTAGTAGTATATACTAACTCCTAGCGTTACTGTGTGTGTGTGTGTGTGTGTGTGTGTGTGTGTGTGTGTGTGTGTGTGTGTGTGTGTGTGTGTGTGTGTGT
>JAOPJH010000016.1:9262377-9280024 GCA_027122575.1 Merluccius polylepis | reverse complement strand
AACATCTGAAGATCTGCGTACCTATTGAGTACGGATAGTGTACTATGTTGAAGTGTACTCATGGAAGTACGGATATCGGAACAGGGCCCTGGTTTATCCTGGGTGCCATGATTGCTCATGCACCACAGGTGTGCAGCCCCATCCAGCCCCAGAGTCTAATCAGTCTGACTCGGGCCAGGTGAGGCTGTTAACCAGCTATTAACCACACCCGCTCCACATACCAGTGTAGCAGTTGCCTCCTGCCAAATGCCACCTGCCAAGTGGCTTTTGTTGGGGCCCTCTTTCCAGAACAGAGGCAGATGTTGTAGAGAAATACTTTTATTGGAAAAGGTAAGCTGGTAGGAGCTGAGCAGATGGTACATGCTGCCATGTGACAGTGGCTCTGTTAACGAGTTTTGGGTGGGGCGAATTAATTCTGCAAATGCACTAAACATCAGAGTTTCACATCACAGCAACATGGAAAAACACGCAAATACAGAAACAAGAGCATGTTCAGTGTCACTTGTTGACACTGAACTTTTAATAAATAAATATTCTGAGAATTAAGATTGCTGATTTACACATGGTGAAGCGTTATATTAAAAGTTTCGATTTACTATTACCCATCTAGCTACTCACACCAGTCTGTTTTGATGTCTATAGGAGGTTCCCCTGCAGAGTATCCCCATCTTGCTGGTGGCACAAAAGACCGCAGGGGCAGTCCAGACGCAAGATATCAATATGGTATCCTCAACAACAACAGCAAATTATCAAACATCGTACAATGAATCAAGAACTTACAACGGCAGCAAGGTTGTAAGGGATCCATACAACCTTGCATCTGGCAGTGCAACATTCGACAGATACACAACGGACAGGTCAACAATGTTTGCCTCAAACATTTATGATGAAATAGCCCTTCCTGACATCTTCCTTGGTGACTACTACTCCCAGGTACTAACAATTGGTGTTCATACAATGGAGTCTTTCTAATATTGTTATAAAACAAAAATACATGTTTTTAGTCTGGTATTCATGACCATTTATTAACTCACTGAGAATGGACAACATGAAAGTATTTGCTCTAAAACAGTTTTTAGAGGAAATGTGATATAGCCAAAGACATATATACAAATCTTTAAAAAATGATTAAGCTCACCCTATTCCGATTTTGTTCCATTACAGAAAGCACAATGTGATCCCCCAATGAAGGACAGTCTGTTGGTCTACGACTACGAGGGTAAGGGCTCACCTGCCGGGTCTGTGGGCTGTGGCAGCCTTGTGGACTCTGACAATGACCTGCAGTTCCTTGATGACATTGGAGCAAAATTCAAGACCCTGTCTGAGATCTGCATTCCTAAACTGCCTCAGCCACCTACATACACAGCTGAACATGTTATCAAAAAAACAGTTAATCGCACCATTGAGACCCCTATTGTAAAGCCAAAAATAGAGCATGTGAACCAGAACATCAATGCTAAAACAACAACAACAAACCACATTTCCTCCTCCAGTAACATTAATATTTCCAAATCATCTAGTAGCACCTTAAGCACTTCTCACAGGCATGTCCAACCCCCATCTACCTCTAGCTCTCAAGTCACCAAGGTTCAAAACATTAAGTCTGCAACTCTTCCCCCTCCCAGTAAGATGGTTTTAGTACAGCAGCAACCTATTTACTATACGACCTCGCCTATGATGCAGCCTATGCAATACATTCCTGTAGGCCAACCTCAGCTTCAGAACATGCTATTTGCTGGGTCCCATGCAGGGTCCATTGGGGCACAGGGTGTATATGTAGTCAATGGATCTCAGAACCCACTCACTGGAATGGTGATCAATGATGCCAAAGGCTCTGGAGGCTCTTCAGTTGTCACAAATTCAGTCAGCCCCACAGTGCTTGGACATGGACTACCAGGCAGCCCTGGTAGTCCAAGCTGGAATCTAATGGCACCAGGTTCTGGTGGAGCCTATACACTTGTAGAGGCTAAGCTCAGTTCAAGTGGTGCACAAGGGTTCAGCCCTGTGTCAGCTCAGGGTACTTTACCCAGAGGGGAAATCCTGGTGAACGAGGCTACCAGTGGATTCAGCCCAACAATGATGATGCCTGGCAGTCCAAGCTGGAATCTAATGGCACCAGGTGCTGGTGGAGCCTATAGACTTGTAGAGACTCAGCTCAGTTCAAGTGGTGCACAAGGGTTCAGCTCTTTGTCAGTTCCGGGTACTTTACCCAGAGGTGAAATCCTTGTAAAAGAGGCTACCAGTGGATTCAGCCCTACAATGCTGATGCCTGGCAGTCCAAGCTGGAATCTAATGGCACCAGGTTCTGGTGGTAACTATATGCTTGTAGAGACTCAAGTTTGTTCAGGTGAGGTGCAGGTGTCTAACCCAGTGTCATCTCAGGGTACTTTGCCAGGAGGTGGCACCTTGGAGAAAGAGGCTGCTCCCCCTCAGGGGGCATTAAGCCAAGCAGCCATGGGCAGTGTATATGGCCTTTGGCCAGAACACACTATTAGTACAGCGGGGAGGGTGATTTTGAAAAGGAATGTAGGGGATGATTTGGTTGGGAATACAGGACACATAATGTTGGAGTCGGGCCTGGAAGTTGGGCCTAGTGCAGAGCAGTCAGGGGAACAGCATATTTTGGCTGGGGAAGGTTGTTCAGCTGACATAAGCCATTCGGTACCAGTAACGTTAATTCCACCTATAAATGAGTCAACTGCCAGGCACATGGATATGGATGAAACCGCACAAACTTTTGAGTCTTCAGATGAAAATGTAAAGAAAGAAATGCCACTTAATACCCCCATTGATTCCAATACAGAAATCTGTGAAGATCTTGAAAATGTATTAGAATTGAAAGGATTGTCTATAGCTGAGCTTGAAACACTGAAGGCTGATGATGTGAGTCATGTGGTCACAGAGACACCTCAGAATTTGACACCCACATCTGTCATTGCTGTGTCTGGAGAGTTTGAGGAAAACATTCAGGAATCCATGTCAGACATAATACTCCAGCAGTCAGACGCACACACACCAGGAGAGAAAAATACTGACCATGAAACTGTGTCCAACAAAGAGATAAACCAAATACCTGAAGAGATATATGATAATTTAGCAATAATTCAAAGTCCAATTACTGAAGAAGAGTTGATGGGCTTCCACAAAGAAGAACCAGAACTCTTAGTAGCCTCTCAGAATGTCTCTGAAGATTTATCTATTGTCCCAGAAGTGTCCACCACAGAAGGTTCCTTGGATTTGGCTGGTGTGGCAGAAGGCCCAATATTGCTTTCACCAGAAGATGAATTGGGTTTGCCTGTAAAGCACCATGAAATATTGGCGTATCAAAAAGCTGAAGAACTTGTAGCAATTAGTAGAGAAAATGAGCTCATGCCTTACATCCCTCAAAATGCAAATGATTCCTCAGCCTGTCCTGAGTCCTCAGGTTTATTGGCAGAGGACTCTGTTCACATTGAACATGCAGATGATAAATCAGAGGGATTTGAAACCGAGCCGAAGAGTAGACAAATTGTCGAGGATATGAAGGAAGTCCAAGGTTCATCTCTAACAAAAAATGAAAAACAGGAGCCTGTTCTATACACAGATGTGGGGGTAAACAATGAGGACACAGCAATGCTTGCGACTCCCTCAAACCAGATAGACACATATACGGAAAATGATCCCCAGGAATCTAGTGACAGTGAGGAGAATGCAATGCCTGATCTACAGACGGATCAACGTTTAGAAGAAAATATTTGCAAAGATCATGCAATAGGGTATGTGGATGAGGTAAACTCAAAGGCAACATCAGTGCCAAATCTGCTTCAGTTGAATACTATCTCAGATGATCACATAGAAGATTGTGTTAGTGATTGCATGCTAGCATCAGCTCCGATAATAGCTAATGAAAGCATTGAAGAAGAAGTGAAGGGTTCCATCAAAGACATGTCAATGTTAGAACAAAATCAGTGCACTGTGGAAGACATTAGTGATAGTTGCCACGAGAAGGTTAGCTTAGAGTTGAATATAACTCAAAACGTGGCGATGGAACCCGACATGCACTTACCAAATGATGAAGAGAAAGAAGGCAGTCTGACATTGAAGCTGGACTCCCCAGTTCCCCCAAAATGCTCAGGTATCCAAGATAATGACACTGAAATTAATAATAGTCAGGTTGAGGATTACAACACGCTGGCAGAGAAGCTTGATAGTGATGTTGTTGAATACCAGGAATTACCAAAAGAATTAGCTGCATCAGCATGTTGTCAAGAATTGATGAATTTGGATCAGGTGGGAGGTTCTGACATCAAATGTTTGGAGGATGAAGTAGGATTTTCTGATGAGGGGCCATCCATTACCATAGCAGAGGTTCCAGTGGACAATCAAAGGGGAGAACACAATCAGGTGGTGGCATCTGGCAATTATTCTGAAGAACAAGAGATAACTCGCGAAATAGACCATAACCTAGTGGACACAGATTGCATACTGGACACCGACATAATGACAGATTCACAGTTTGACTAAAGAATGAGCAGAAATGAGCAGTCACCTGTCCAGCAAACACAGAAGGGCTCAAATGTTTGCTGTCGTGCAACTTGTCCAGTACTTACAATTACTTCATGAAATTGTATTCAGCATATATGTCCCATTGTCATTGCCCTATAAAAATACAAGGCCTATGTCTAAAGGAAAGCATGTAATGTATTGTGGCAGTTGCTCCCTGCCACCTTAGTGGCTTTTGCTAGGGCCCCCAGGTAGATGTTGTATGAGAATGCATTTATTGGAGATGGCCAGATGTTTAAACGCCAAGCAGATGTAACATGCTGCCATGACAGAGGCTCTCTCTCCCGAGCGTGTGGTGATTCTGGTGATGGTTTATCCTGGGTGCCAACCACACACACTCCACATATACTCCACGGGTATGCATATTGCAGGTATGTGCCTGCACAGAGGGGAGGAAGTGGTAATAATCAAGCCTTCAAAAATCCATCATACTGCACGATTATTGTAGTGTTTAATAATTTACAATGTTCATAGATTTGGATTTGGTTTATCTGTTGATCAGCTTGTAGAACAAAATGTATATTCAACTATTTAGTGCTTTCCATTTCTCTTGTAAGATATAAGGCAATACGAATGTGGGGTTGGAGAAGGTGGTGTGGGTGTATTGTGACTTTATTCATATAATCATTGATTTGCTGGTCAAGTGTGCAGTGTATAGAGTGCCAGAGCATATTTTGCAAAACAAAACATGCAGTCCATTAACATTTTGCTATTACTCTAATGATTATGACTTCAATGGACTGATATGTCTGAATAAATAAGACTAGATAACTCCATTTAAAACAAACTTTTCAGTCATTTCCCTTTTTATCAGATGTACTTTAAGTGACCTTTTTCCATGTTTGTTTTTCTATTGCATTAGGTCACCTTATGTGTCCTGGGTGAAGTACTGTAACTTTGTTTTTAAATATGTGCCTTGAATAAAATATATAACTATGTTACACCTCTTTGCAAATCTTTACTGCATCAAATTTCAAGTTATTATTTATTATTTTATTTGTGTTATAATGACCTCTAAATTAGTAAATGACTCATAAATGACTGGTAAACACCTCCTACAAATTTGTATGGTGTCCATAAAGACAACGTTGAGTATGTATGTGAAACCTCTAGCTCTTTTCAAAGCTGCTGAAGACCGTTTAGCCCCGAGGATGTGACGCGATGCCATTATTAACGTTTCACTGTCACGCACAGCGGCCGGCTTCACAGGTAAACAAATGCCAAGAGGAGTGTGGATAACATAGATAATTCAGTGTTCATTAACTGGTTTTTCAGTGTGGTTAAGTCTTAGGTCATACATGCAGAAGTTACTATGGCAGTAGCAGTATCTGCTTTTGCTGACAGTTTCTTTATAGTCAGTGGATTAAAACTTTGATTTATTTTTAAAAATGTTAAACTAACATAACTTTCTGTTTGTTTCTATACCTATATATTTTTATATAGTTTGCCATACAAATAATAATAATAACAATAATAATAATACTCACAACAGGCGTAACTATGTTTTTTACCTTTTAATCAGATATATGGCTTTTAATTATACAATATAAGACCTGTGCGACCTTCTCACATTTTGTACCTTCCCCATATGTCATAACTCGCATCCAGATTTAAGTAAATCTTACTGCAATCTAGGTCACACAAAAACATTGGCAAAAACAAGGCTATTCAAATCTACATGTTCAAACCTGAAGCTGTGACAAGCAAACTTTAATTAAATCATTGCAGACATCAGTCATCACGTCAGTCATCACGTGGTCGGTCGCTGTAGTTTCTTGACTGGTAACTATCATTTAAACCCTAAAGTAACCACAGCTATTTGTTGTTCCTTTTTTACCATGGCACTGGTATTTCGCTTAATGGAAGACAACAATGAAAACACTACACTGTCATCAAGAGTATAGGCCTGACAGTCACAAGGCCTGTTTAACAAGGCATGAATCGTTAATCCCATGTATTTCATCGTTGACCAATTAGTGTGAAGTCAACCTTACCAATAGTGCCGTTTAGTTTGATTGCCACGGATACACTGGTTGCCAGCCAAAAATGGGATTACTTAACCACAATATCATTTGTTTTAATTTACCGTTGTGTGCACTATAGACATCTAATGATATACAGCCAAGGACTGATATTGATAAAAACACTGCTGGTGGTCTATGGCGCCGGGGGAGGTAGGTGGGAAAGCCCATTGGGTCCATTGCCAGATACTTGACTCCATAACAAAGCAGCATTCAGTCTCTGTATGATAAAACACTGACACTAAAAGGCTGTTAAGTACTGTTGTTTTATGATATGTTACACCATAGCATATTTCTAGCATATGATAACATATAACATATTTAGATGATGTTCAATGCAGATTGTACATTATATGAAGTTATATTGTCCTTTATATGCTTGTCGTTGCATCTGTTTTAGTATCCAATGTCATGTGCTACGTTATATCGTTATATCCTGCCATGAGGAATCCACTATATTTATATATCGATGGCCTCAAATGCACCAGGGGGATATAACTGGGTAGGGTATTTCTCACTGACGCCTCCTGAGTTACTGGGTAACTGGGGAGGCGGGGGGTGAGAACAGGGTAACTGTGGTCGTGTGTGTGCTGTCACAGCGACTCTGTCTGAGAGTGTGTGTGTGTGTCCTGGCTGTTGACTTAAGTAGCTGTGAGATCATGAGGCCACTGCTCTGGGTGCTTCTCGCCTCTTTTGCCCTCACCGGTGACACGGCCCCTGTGGTAAGAGTGAGTCGATATTTTGTTAGAAGTAAGGGATTATTATTATTATTCTACTGTTGTTGTTTTTTTACGTGTGCATGTTCCTTTGTATGGTATTACACACGTTTTTGTTTTGTTTAATTTTGTATTTCATGTTCCAACATAATTCAAACAAAGTCTCACGTCACAGTGTGCTTGTATTAAATAACTGAATGCAAAAAGAAAGAAAATAAGAATACATGTATACCATGTCAAACACGCGATGTATTGATGTGTGTTTATATCTCAATGACGATAGTGTGTGTTGGTCTTGGCATACGCACATTTAAAGAAAACTCATGCAATACTGTATATATGCAATTTCATAATGAGTGCAACATCATATATCTATAAACTTGAATAGGTTAATGTAACATCTTAAAGATATCATATAAAGATATAGATCAATTCTTTTGACCATTTCTGATGGTCATCATCTCTCTCACCTTTAATATTATGTATCTTTTTTTTTTTCGCCCACACATCACCAATGATACGCTCAAAAGAGCGATTTACAATATAATGTCAAACACAATACAAACGTATATTTAAACAAATGAACACCACAGTAGCTGGTAGCATATGAAACATAGCCAGTCTGAAAACGTCTCTCCCACACATCACGAATAATAGGCCTACTGTACAAAAACACAAAATGAAAAATGTTTCTACATGTTGTTTTATAACACTATGGCAACACTTGATATATTGAACGCACCACTGGAGACGAGCGCTGGACATCAGAGAGCCTCAGGTTTCACCCAATGCCAAGAGACTTCTCTTACTGTGTGAACTCTCAATGCTTTTAAAGTCCTCCCCCACCTGTTATATTAGATGATTATATTATTAATAGTATTTATACCAAATAAATAGTAACTTCGTAACTCAATCCAGAAATTCAATATTGTACAAATCTTATTTGTGTAAATGATGTATACAATCTTAGAAATGGTTTGAATTCTGGTTAGTTGGCTGCCTTCTAACACACTGAAAAGGTCGGCTTAACATGGCTTATTAAATTAACCCTAGTATTATTGTGTAATGTCTCTTTAGTGATTTTATTTTTGTTTTTATGGTTTTGCATTAAGCGGAGGAACTTGTTTTGGGTTAGCACAAGCCTGAAGGCTTTATCTTGCCACAGCACATTTAATAAAACAAATAATCAATAACTCAATCAAAACTGTAATAAAATGAAAGCTATTCACAGCACACATCTATCAATGCCACACAAACTTTATCGGTCGAATCAAAGTTATTTTCTCAGGATCGCTTGGGGGCGGTGAGATAAGTAGATGGGTCCAACAGGCTAAACTGTCATATGAGGCCAATATAGCAAATATAATTTTCCAAAACCGTCATTGATCGGGCGGCGGGGCTGATCGTTTGACTTTGATGCAAATTATAGTGCCCTTATCGGCGTGGTACCAAACTTTTTTGAGACCTGCTTAATGGGAATACATATGTCACATTCATCAGCGGTTAGGGGCTGAGCTATAGGCGTATATATAACACATTTGAATACAATACAATACATTAGGCATCCAGTTTCACTGTGGATACCTCATTATTTTGCCAACTAAAGTTTTTTTCCAAAATCAAAGAGGATCGGTTCTCAAACTGTTTAGGAGTCAAGTCATTAATTGACCACTTAACTTTCAAATGTCTAAAAAGGTGTACATTTGGCTTTGGGCTCAACACACTTCAACCTGTTTAACAATAAGTCCTTAAAATATTAGCACAAGTCTTAATACAAACAGTCTGGTGGTTTTGTTTGGTGCACCAGGATAAGCAGGAGTCGGATACCAAGTGTCCCCTCATGGTGAAGATTCTGGACGCAGTCAAAGGAACTCCAGCCGCCGCTGTGGCACTCAAGTTGTCCAAGAAAGGCATTAATGGCGAGTGGACACACGTTGCCAATGGGTAGGCATTAAAACACAGCTTGTTCGGGACTACTTTAGTTTGTTGCTTTCTAGAGGTTACACAGAACGGCTGTAGACATCTAGGCAGATTTTCATGAATTGTTAAGAATATGTGAAAAAAACAACATTTGAATCACAGAGTAACAAGATAGGCATTCATTGCCATTTTTTAAAATCTAAAATTGACATTTTAAAGACAAACAGGAGATGATACAAATCCATATCCACCTGAACATCCCACTGCAGCCTGGACACTAAATTCACAACACCTTTCTTGCATGTGTTGTGTCATGTGTCTATCGCTGTGTTGAGCTTCTACTGTTCCACCAGCCATGACTGTGTAGTCATTTTTTTATTGATTATTTTTAATTTTTAATTGAATTTAGGTTAACAGTATATTTTAAGTTTGTTTATGAGATTGCATTGCATTATCTGGCTTCTAGTCGCTAATATTTCTTGTTAAACAACACAAGATTTTAAAAGAGACATGTTTCCGTAGCGTGACAGACGTGACCGGGGAGGTTGACAATCTCATCACGGAGCAGCAGTTCCCCGCCGGCGTGTACCGTGTTGACTTTGACACCAAAGCATACTGGGAGGCTCAGGGCTCAACGCCCTTTCATGAAACGGCGGATGTGAGTATTACTATTCAACGTTAACAGATACTCAACAATATTAACAAAAATAATAGGAAACAATCTAAAGCGTACATTGAACGGTAAGCCAAACGACTCTATGAATTCATATGGCAATGCTTCTAAATACAACTTTACAAACATACTGCCCAATAAACCTCTTCAATGGGAGTAGCCAGTTTTCTCATGCGCACACTTGAGACTGACATGCTCACTGAATTTAGTCAAACTGCATCTGGTTTAATCTTGTGTTAGTTGGCCAGCCCAGGACATGCTTAGTCAACGGCCTGGAGTTCATTACCCTAAGTGTTTTTCACCACAGGGGGGGAAGACGCACGTGGCAAGGTTCAAGACACACTTGTTGACATTAGTCATGGCATTTAGGGATTTAGGAATCAAGTCCTAATAACAAATTACTCACCTAGTAAATATGTTTTTTTTAAAATCTTTATTAATCTCACATGGGGAATTTTTTAAAACAAAACTATCTGCACAGATAATCTAACCGTTCTGATGTATATCTGACGTGAGTCACTCAGATGTGACTCACATCTGAGTGACTCACGCCGAGTGCTTTCTTTCAGGGAATGGAAATGGAGAGCGAGTAATCTATATAATGCATATTTAAATAAGCCAGGCTGGAGGGCAGTGAACTATCAGTACAGATTAAAGTACAACCTTGTGTTTGATACTACTGTCCCCGGTTCTCCCGCAGCAGAATGTGAAAGTAGTTCCCAGAACAGCGTGGCCAAAAGTCACCCGCTGGATGTTCCCTCGCTGATACGTATGAGGCGTTCTCCTGTGTGTGTGTTTCTCCGTGTCCAGGTGGTGTTTGAGGCCCATGGTGGGGGTCATCGTCACTACACCCTGGCCCTGCTGCTGAGTCCATACTCCTACACCACCACCGCTGTCGTCAGCACACATCAATGATCACCACCACTACAAGACCAGTGCTAGGAATGGGATAGCAGTTGGAGACGCCTTTATAGTGCTTTGAACGAAAGCTGTAGTCTATGTTCGATGTTGTTGATTGTATAAATAAAAGTGCATAGACCAACAATACGCAGCAGTCATTTGAACTTGATTCTAATAGGAGTTATGTTTATTTTAACTATTGTTAAATCCTAAGTATTTACATTAGTTGATATACTATGACTAAAGTTAGTTTGTAATGATCCTTGCTCAAGAAAGCTGTAATTTACACTGGGTTTGACCACAATTTAAGTGTTTATTGCAATCGCTTAGGATGAAGGTGCTTATTAACATCATGAAAGACATTTAATTTGTTGCTATTTGGTCGATATTATATATGGGGGCTATTTTTTCTAAATTAGTTTCTGAAAAATGTGAAAACCAACAGAATCATTTTATGCATTATCCTTAAACACAAATTACAATTAGATTACGAACATAATGTAGATTATGTGTATTATACAGCTGAAACGGGCATAATATTCATGCTTATTTGATGGCAGCTAATTAAAGTGCTTACCTTGCCATTGCTGTTACATGGTCACATGGTGCGAATAATCAGCTGCTCCTGCATAACATCACATGACACCATACCTGTAAGTTTGCTGCCATCTAAAGGATAAACAGGCCTAGTTCAAACAGGTAGGCCTGGGTTTATTCAATATCACTTTACAGAAACACATTACATTGCATCTACTTCAAAACAAGTCACTCTAGAGACTATTTATCTTTTCTCAATAAATAGTGAATAAATATCACCACAGCCTCCACATATCACTACAATGGACAGGTTGTTGAGTGTTCAAATGTTGGTCAACTAACATGTGGTATCAATTCCATCCAGTTATAATATTTAACAAAGAAATTTGAAGTTTCCAAAGGTCAAAGGACTGAATGCGCTCTAGAAACCACACCTGATGCTAGGTAGCACACAGAGGAGGCACCACCCTGTCCAAAATGGCTGCCCATTCATTTGAACCAAAGTTGCTCACCACTGCATGCAATATTTGTTTTCCTCGGATGGCAAAGGCAAGTCCCACCCTAAGCTCAACCATCTCCAACATAATACCTCAACCATCTCTAATAACTAAACTTAACCATCTCTAATAACTAAACTTAACCATCTCTAACCTAATACTAAACTCACCATCTATTAGATAGTTTCCTAAATACTCTTCACAGAGGTGTGCTTTTGGCTGGGTGTGTATGGGGAAAAGCTTCCTGTGATTTCCTGGTGCAGTACCACAGCTGGCCAGCAGGCACCTGGTGCAGCAAGCCACGTAACCAATCTCCTTATGTGTTTGTTTATTTTTATTTTTATGGTCTATATTTTTATGCAGGCATACTTTGTTATATTTTCTTTGTTATATTTTCTTTGTTATATTTTTTGAATTAAATGTATCCATGATTCTAAAGATGTAAAAAACGAATGTTGTACTCGGAGTATAGTATACACCGCGTAAGTTAGTAATGTGAAATATACTGTAACACAACGAGCCCTTAAAGTTTAAACAGCATCATCAATAGTCTCATCAGCACCATCTGTCACTGAAATACGTGACAGTCACAGGGAAGGACGGAGCGCTCAGTACAGAAACGTCCCACTTGACCTGAACGCAACAGCGCCGTTAGTACTTGGGGTCCATTAGCCGTTAGCCATTAGCTTGTCGTGGTTTGGGGCTTTAACGAACATTGTTTTTGGTCGGCCAAAAAAGTAACGTAACGCAATGTAACGTATGTCTGCTCTGTTTTTGTGAGTGGCCACGGTAACGCAGACAGACTACTCACAGCTTACTTAAACACCGGCATTAAAGGCGGTTTCTACGACACTTCCGACCGCACATGAAGGCAGCATCATGGCCGGCGTCAGCAGCAGCAGCAGCAACAACAATAACAGTACGTCCACCTGACCACGTCTACCTGAGCACGTCTACCTGACCACGTCTACCTGAGCACGTCCACCTGGTCACGTCTACCCGAGCACGTCCACCTGAGCACGTCTACCTGAGCACGTCCACCACCAGGTGTGGAGGATGCATGCCGCCTACGCCGAGGAGGTGCTGCAGTTGGCGGCGAGGACCGCGTCCGCCGCCCGCCGGCCGCTGGCCAGCCTGAAGAGGACCTGCCTCCATGTGGCCAGCAGGCATGTGGCCCACATGGACATGGAGGCTCTCATAGGTCTGGTCAACTGTTATGGTCTCCTATAGGTCTGGTCTCTCATAGGTCTGGTCAACTTTTATGGTCTCTCATAGGTCTGGTCTCTTAAACTAGTATGGCCTCTCATAGGTCTGGTCAACTGTTATGGTCTCCTATAGGTCTGGTCTCTCATAGGTCTGGTCAACTGTTATGGTCTCTTATGCTGTTATAGTCTCTTATACTGTTATAGTCTCTTATACTGTTATAGTCTCTTATACTGTTATAGTCTCTTATACTGTTATAGTCTCTTATAGGTCTGGTCTCTTATACTGTTATGGTCTCTTATACTGTTATAGTCTCTTATAGGTCTGGTCTCTTGTAACATTGTGCCGTCCAAATTGACGAGGACTGCCCTAATCCACCACAGGGCTCCCCGTGTCTCTGGTCCAGGACCTCCTGCCTCACCTGAGCATCTATGACCTCATTAGACTCCAGCCAGCGCTGAACCAAAGAGGTACGCTGCTGAGATGTTACATACATAACCACCACCAGATCCAGACCCACACGGGTCTGGACCTCCACACTAGACCCACACTAGACTCACACGTGTCTGGACCTCCACACTAGACCCACACGTGTCTGGACCTCCACACTAGACCCACACGTGTCTGGACCACTCAGGTCCCAGATCACCTGAAGGTCGTCATTTACAATGAGAAAACAGATTAAAAGATGTTTTGTACATCACACACTTTTTCTTTTAAATAATACAAAAAAATAACAAAATGTTTCTGACCTACCCGTGTCGCCGTGGCAACATTAAATAAAGTGGATTTTACACGGTAGCTTAAGTTTATTTGGATTACGTTACATTTGTACTTAATAATATTAAGATGTCCTCCTGACTGTTATTTGCGTTACATTTGTGTTTACCGACTGAATAACTTTAATTTGTTGTTCTGTATTTGTGTCATTTCAGGAATATCGACCCACTCCGCCTGGGTTCTGATACTTCAAGACATCAAAGGAGCGCACCGCGTAAGTCTAGATCATTAAAAAAAACGATATATATATATATATATATAAACTATAAGGTAAGACCTGGCCGGTCTCACGTCTGCTCTCCTCCTGCTCTCCAGGTTCTGGACTTGCACTCAGAAGACGGGAGCAAGCAGGAGGCCATGGACACGTGTTTCCAGCTCATGTTTTACGGCTTCAA
This sequence comes from Merluccius polylepis, assembly GCA_027122575.1. NCBI lineage: Eukaryota > Metazoa > Chordata > Actinopteri > Gadiformes > Merlucciidae > Merluccius > Merluccius polylepis. The sequence continues at coordinate 9,265,840 of JAOPJH010000016.1, read as the reverse complement.
GTACAAAGGCGTCGCCAAACAAATCTTCAGCGTGAACATCACCACCTTGTTCCTGGTCATGGCGAAGTACATTAAGCGGTTCTACCTGCGACCCTCCCAGTTCCTCCAGACGTTCGCCAAAGAGCAGAGAGCTCTGCTGACCATCTTGGAGGGCAGCGTCGGCGTCGTCGACGTCAAACACCACAAGGATTTGCTGAAAACCGAATCGCAGTTTGCGTTGTACGTCCTGCACCGGCTCGTGGACCACGGCCAGGCCAAGGAGCTGATCATATACGGCCTGGATCCGGCCATGCTGAACTGGATCCTGCAGGACCGGGGATCTCAGCATACACACCACCAGCAGCAGCAGCAGCCCTCGGTTCACAGGTCCGGCTTCGTCGTCAACCCAACGGCGGCGGCGGCGGACAATAGTGCGGACGCCGAGGAGGAAGGAGGCGTCGCGCCGTGCAAGCGCCCGAAGTTGGACGTGAGATTAGGGGAGCAGGAGGAGGCGGAGACGCCGCGGTCCCCCGTGGAGCCGGAGCTGCTTTGTCAAGCCTTCGCTCTCTACGGCAGCTGTCTGTCCGGCTCGTGTCCCCGGGGACAGATTTGTTCGTTGCAGATTCGAGAGTGCGGACGCAGCACGCTGGGAGTCCTCGTTCCTTTTCTACCCACGTGGCTGTGCCTCCGGTCTCTGACCATACAAAGCTGCTGTGAGTACAGAGATCTTTTACTCCCGGAGCTAAAATGGTGAATATCTGGAGTAGGGATGCACTGATAAAATGTTTTTCTCACTAGGCACTCACTATCGTTTACTTAATCCAACCGTTAGTTTATACTACTACTTACTAACTCTTTTCTGTAAGCACAAAAACAAAACGCTGCGTTGTGTTGTTTTTCTGTTTCTGCACACACAGGGATCTTCAGGGTGACCGAGGTGCAGCTGTTGGCCACGTCCCTCAAACAGCTGGGCCAGACGTCCAGCAGCTCCCTGGTGGACCTGAGCGTGGCCGTCCTCCCCCAGACCGCCCTCATGGAGCGGCTGCTGGACGCCTGCCCCGGCCTGCACTCCCTCTCCCTGGAGATCCATCCGCTGGAGGTGGACCCGGGACCGCACGGGACCGGGGTGAGCAACGAGCCCCCTGTCCTCCAAGGTGAGCCGAGTCTCAACAAGGTATTTCATTTAGTGATCCCAGACGGGACATTCGGGACAAATGTTGAGAGAAAGAAGAAGTAGCCTAGCTAGCTTAGCTCTTATATTGAGAGTTCACACAGCAAAGCTGATTATTGTTTCCAGTCGAGTTGTTTGCCTACAATATTTACAACAAGGAGAAGCGATTCTATCATCATGTCACCGTCTGTCAAATGTCGCCTTTCTTTCCTGGTCTACGTGCTTTATTTATTTTACTAAAACAAACCATGACATGCTTTCTAACCCCTTTGGACAGAGTTGTCTCTAAAGAAGCTGTCGGTGAAAGTCCCGCAAGTGTTGGCAGACATACACAGCATCACCGCCGTGTTGAAGCACTCTCCGCATCTCACATCCCTCCACATCTCCGGGATCAGGCTGCCCACGTCCTCCTCCCACCGTGAAATCCTCAGTAGCATCGCAGGTACCGTAGTTTTAGCGCTGGGCCTGCGCTGGAGAAAGGTCCGGCTCTACTCACTATCATTAACGAAAACATGAAATGTGAAAATTCATGAGACCCCACCAGACTCTGACTCTGAACATATTTTTAAAAAGTGTGTGTGGGGGGGGTGGGGGGGGATTCAGGGGTGGAACTATGCCAGAATAGCATCTGACTTGTAAAACATGATTGGTGGATGAAGTCAACAAACTGCTGTCCGTTTAGAGTTCAACCACCGCTTACGAACGCTTCACTTGGAGGACGTTAACCTGGCGGACTGTCACCAAGACATCTTGAATCTCCTCAGGAACTGCACGTTGGAAGGTAAGGGATTGCTCTCTAGGACAACATACTCCAAGAAGAGACATGAAAAAAATGTTTTCGTTTGAACTTGCTGTCAAAAGGTTGAACGCGAGTAATGTTTCAAAATGCTAATTACATAGCAACTGAACTGCAAAGGAAGTAGGAGACGAAACATTGACGTCTGCTTGTTCCCCCTCGTCCGTCCAGAGTTGTCGTTGAAGGATTGCCGGCTGCTCGAGAAGTGCAGCGACAGAGAGTCATATTTACAACAGCTCATGGATTCCCTGAAGCAAGTGCGCTCCCTCCGCTCCCTGTGCCTGTCGCAGAATCGCCTCGGTAATCACAATTCAAATCGAAAAAAAAGTTTTCTTGAATAAAGTTAAATCATAAAGCCTGGTGAAGCCTTTTGAGTTTCCAGTACCATGGCGGCATTTGCAGCAACACATACCAATTACAAACTGTACTTTCTGTCACATGCATGAAAACCATGTTGCTGTAAACCTTCGGCAATCATCTTTATAAATGTTATGATCACATTTTGCCTGGTGAGATCATTTTAAACAGTAGACAACAGAAGTCCTCATGTCTGCTTGCACCAACAGCAAAGAGCGCCCCAGCGCTGGCAGAGCTCTTCACGGGATCCCCCTCCAGTGCAGTGAAGCGGTTGGACATAAGGTAAGTGTGGGAATTATCCTTTAGAAAGGCTTTATTAAAAGAGGGGGGGGGGGGGACACATGTACGTAATGCAATGGTAGTAGATTGCTGAGCAGGGATTGAGAGTCCGCAGCGTTAATTGTGATTTCATGCCAAAAAAAACAACAAAGTTGGATGCACAAGGAGCGTCCATGTGGCGAGATGAGGTTTAGTTTCCACGTAATGGAAGCTCTTTAGTGAACGGACGGACAAGGAGGGCTTCTCTCGGAGAAGATGTCTTCGCTTTACTCCCAAGCAGATTCGTCGAGAGCTAAGAGAGCCACTTGGTTATTTCATCTGATTGGCTGGAGTTTTCTGAACAACGCAGAAGGCCCATATGTGGAAATCAATGGCTGCCCAGCCAAGGCCAGAGTGATATTCATTGTGAAACGCACAAACTTGAATATCTGGATGGTCTCCCGAGGCGACGACAGGAGGGCAGGGGTGGAGCGCACTCGCATGGTCCGGGTTCACCTCCGCGCTGCAACCTGATTGTTTCCAGCCGTGTCATTATTTAAACTGTACTCCCGTCTCTTGTCCCCCGGACAGCTCCAACTTCATCCAGCCGGCCGAGCTGCTGGAGCTGGGACAGCGACTGCGGACGCATCCTCCGCCACAGCGGCTGACCCTCGACCTCAGGAAAAACCCCTGGGACCGCGACCGGGAGACGTGGCACGACGCGCTCCGGACGCTTCGTCCGCTCTGTGACTTTCTGACCGATGGATGGAAATCCAAAAACACAATGGCTGACCACATTAGCAATATGTGAAACCCAACACCGGTTGCTAAATATGGCTGCGACTCATAGTGCGGGGGGGGGGGGGGGGGGGGGGGGGGGGGGGGGGGGGGGGGGGGGGGGG
>JAOPJH010000016.1:9237258-9249985 GCA_027122575.1 Merluccius polylepis | reverse complement strand
CACACACACACACACACACACACACACACACACACACACACACACACACACACACACACACACACACACCTGCAGCAAACAACTTGCTCGATCTTCACAGGGAGATACTTGGAGAGAATATCCGACGTTCTCCTTATCAGGCACCTGTTGTGAAGAGAGTTGTTGTTAACAGATGTAAATGCTGTATAACAACGGTTGATACAGATAACACGTATGTCACATGTAACATGTCTAGGTCGACTACAGCAACAGTTTCTCTTTATTCATTAAAATGACTATAAAAAGAATAGCTGCAGAATGTTATCGTTGCAAGGGAATTGCAGTGGAAGCAGATGGACATGTGTCTTCATGTGAACTGATGGATCAGACAAACATTACATCTTATTTCCGCTTTTTAAACCTGACACTTTTACTGTTTATTTGCGTTTCATCTCAAGAATACATTAACAGCAGTAACTACAGAATTTGATAGAAGACTGTTTCCAGTCATACATTCATATGCCTCCCCCACCCCCATCTCCTTAGTGAACATACAACTATAAAGTCATTGCTAAAATGGGCTTTGTGATTTCATCTTTTTAAGCTTACCTGTTGACGATGGTGATCAACTCTTTGAGTTTCTCCTCTCCAGCTTGTCTGTCTTTATCGCTGGCATCTGCATCTCTACCCTTCAAAATGGGAAGCTCAAACCGCTTTTTAAACTGTTGGGCTGTACCTGCATGGGGAGGGCGGGGAAAAGACAGAAAAAAGGGATTGACAGGATTCAGGAAAAAGAAAAAGTCCTCCGGTGTGCATTTCTATCAAGCATTGCCACTTACCAAGGATGCCAGCATTGACAAAGTGCACCAGACTGAAGTACTCCAGCAGGTCGTTCTGGATAGGGGTCCCAGATATAAGCACTCTGCGCTGGGCGCTCATAGCGTTTAGAGCCTGGTACGTCTGGTTGTCAGAGTTTTTAAGCCGATGACCCTGCAGTTTGCAGATTTGCACCGTTAAAAATGATCTCCTGAATAAAGCAATCATTGGAGCTGGTACTGTGGATGTTTGTAAAATGGCAGTGAACAAGTTACCTCATCGCAAATGACCAGTCCAACCTTTCCCTTGTGTAGGACCTCGGCGTGAAGCCGGAAGGTCTCGTATGAAATGATGAGTATTGGCGTAGGCACTCTCAGACCATGCTGGCACATGAAGCTCACTGGAAACCACCGCCATCAAGCCGATGTAGAAAGAGGGACAACGCCAGTGAGCACAAAGCCAAACATTTGGCTTTAAAATGATAAAACTATGGGTGACATTAGAGCCACCACATCCATTTCAATGCTTATCTGTTATTTCTTTTGCAAAAAGCCTTTTTACAGAGTGCCAAGATGAGTCTAGATTAGAACAAAATATGGTCTAGTCTGTAGTTAACATTTCAACAATTGGTACATTTGGAAGGGCTGAACAATTAATCGAGATATTATCAAAATCGCAATTTGGCCAAGTGCAATATCCAAATTGCAGGAGCTGCAATTTTTGGATAGGGGTAAAACATGTAAATGTCAATCAAAAAAATATCATTCCCACTCATTATATCACAATCGCAATATCTGTCAAAATAATCACGGTATGATTATTTTTACCATATCGTTTAGACCTAATATTTGTATGAGACAGAACAAATGCCTACCTAGCTGTCGGTCAATTTCTTCCTTTGAACCTCCATCGATGGCAACTGGAGTGAGCCGGCCTCCCAGCCACTTGCCCACCTCGTTGTACCAGTTGCGGACCAGGCTGGACGGGGAGACCACGATGGCCTTGTCTATCTCTGGCTTGGCATCGGGGCTCTGGCGTAGCAGCGTCCACAGGAGGGCGATGCACTGCAGTGTCTTGCCCAGCCCCATCTCATCAGCCATTATGCAGCCATAAGAGTCGGGAATCCGCCTCCCCGTCACACAGTCCCACAGAAACCTCACCCCCTGAACACACGGTTTAGAGTCCATACTTTTACATTGAGAATACAGTGTACGTTAGTGAAATTAATCTTTTTCTGCTCAGAGGGATGTATAGTTAAATAGAAATAGATATATTTTTATATTTGCCTGTAGAAAGCACCATATGAAATGAATATGTGACTGAACAGTTTTTTTTGACCCAATGACTACGGGTGCCTGCGCATTCAACATTAAATGTGTGGGACCGTGTTTGAGTGGCTTTACCTCTCTCTGGTGAGGTCTGAGTACATTTCCCAAGACCGGATCCACAACTACATGCACTGGCATTTTCTCCCTGGAGGTTAAAGACACAATTAACAGAAAGTGACGGTGTATATAACATTAAGAGTCCTATAGTAGTCCTGTAGTCAGCCGTGTACTTTACTCACTTGTCTGCTTTAAGCATGTCCTGAGTATTCAGCGTCGGGGGCTCATACAGAACCAAGGCACCCTCCGCAAACGGGTCATGAAGCGCACGCCTTACTCCTGCACGCTTCAACCCTAGCGCCCTGATCCCCAGTGAACCTACAGGTTAAAAAAACACACGAGATCAGCATACCGACAGCGGTAGACAGTATCACATACAAAAGGATGTGATACTGTAACTCATACTATGGCAGCTCAGTGATCCTCACCTGTGTAGTTTTGAATGGGAATCTTGAACGGTTTGGAGAGGATGCTGCGGATGAACGCCTCCTAAACGAACATGATGATGGAAGTCAGTGAGGTTTGTTGGATAATCATAATCATCAGTCATCAGTCATCGTTGCTGAGACAAGCTGATCAGCCCCCCCATCCCATCCTCCATCCTCACATGCTGGCTGCCGTCGACACACAGCGGCCTGCTGGTGAGCTGCGTCAGGGCCTTTCTGAAGGGGTCCACGTAGCTCTCCCTGTTCTCCCCTTTCTTCCTTTTGTCCTGTGGGGGGGGGGGGAGAAACGGAAACCTGTATAATAATCACCCCCAACATAACAGCAAGAACACATCATTAAAGCAGAGTTAGCACTGTTCAGTCCAGACTTCTGCTCTTTTTTCATACTGGGATTTCCCCATGGAGCAACCTGCCCCTGCATATTAAACAAAGCCAAACAAATTGACATTTTTAAAACCAATGTTAAGGCAGCGATGTGGGAGGGTTGCTGGTTCACTTTGAAGGGAGGGAGTTTGAACCATGGGTGTGGGGGGGGGGCAAGGGGGGACTAGTGGGTTTATGTTTGTTTGTATGTATGTTTGTTATGTATTGTTTGGTGTCCATCGAGGGCCACATTGGAAATAAGTGTTGTAAGTAATGCTTTTAAGTGCTATCCTCTGGGATTATTGTATCTTGATACTCCTTGGAGTTGTTTTGTACTTTTAAATTCCTATCAATAAAAATCTATCAGTCATAACAGTGATATTTATGCATGGTTATGAATCCCCGTGGGACGGTGGCTACCTGGTCCGGCCTCCAGTCCTCATCTTCGGATGAATCATCCGCTTGCTTCCGCTTGGCGACCTGGCTTGGAGCGAGACTCCTCCTCTAGGGGTCAGACAGGTGGTGGGGGGGGAAACAATGGTTATTTATTTCCAAATCAAATCAATCAAGGTGTCAAACGTACTACACGATAAACATGGACTCGGTGTGCTTACCATGTTTGGTGTGGTGTGTCGTCACTGATGAGATGTTAGCATGGCTGCTCCTCTCTCTCCGTCCGTAAACCTTGAAGCTGACATGCGGGTCATTGTTGTGTTTACTAGAAAAGTAAACACGTTATGTATGTCCGTATTCAGTTGAATGTCAACATTTTACATTTTACCTAACTCTGTGTGTGAACTAACTTAAGTGTGTGCGCTAACTTGGTGTTTTAGCTAACTACTAGTATGAAGCGCAACCTAGCAACACCGGAGGAGATTCACAACTCGCGCGCAGTGTTGTTGACACGACTCTACGGAAAGTCTGGAGGAACAATAGACCTTAAGGGACGCGAAGGGTAAATTGTGTTTGACCTAGACTATGGACTATGGTCTTACTGGTGGGGTGCAGAGAATCTCCTGATCATCTGGTTATTTCCTTTGTTCATAGTGATGAGAAGTATTACCCACCATCTCTCTAAATACCAGAGGAAATACTAGTCCGATGTCATGCTGTACTTACAATTCCTATAGAGGCCTGTTTCAGTTCATATTGATATCACGCACACTAGCTAGAAATACATACCTTTAATAATGCCTTGAATAATAGGACATTTATAATTGTGATTATATTGACTTAACATAACATGAACATTACATACATTAACATAATCATATTCATGGTTTGGTATTGGCCTACTATAGGGAGAAAAACTAAACCAAAGGAAAAAACACATCCTAAATAGCTTATATCTGCTTTATTGAGAACGTTTGAATTGAGTTATGTATAAATAAAATAATTTAACCAATAAATACTACTACAAATGTACAGTACGGCAAGTGATGCATAGCATCCTACAAAACTTAGGGTTTCTTGTTGTGCTGAAAGATAAAGGCTTTGGAAATGATATTGTTTCCACATTTACTTTTATGAATAAAGATAGATTAAAAATGTACTCTGAATTGTTTCGTTAACATGAACATTGTAAAACATCAGCCAGAAACACAGAATGTTTCCGTTCTCATGTTGTTACCCAGTTAGTTAAATGCACATGCCAATGACCCCTTTCAGTCTATACTTTCAGGTATTTTTCATGTCTAAAATCTTGAGATTGTTTAAAAATGTTGATGTTGGAATAAAAAATGTGTGCTTGATCATCACATGTGCCTTTGGCAGCTGGTTTGGAATAGGTACAACTAAAAGCTAAGGAAATAATATGCTTTTATAACTGTGATACCTTCCTTCATAATGTCACTGAATGGAATAAACCTAAACAATCACAAGGTACTTGCAATATTATTCTGGTATGCAATAAGAAAAACAAACATGATCTCCAATGTTTAACTTTCAATTCAAATTCAAACCTTATAATGATTGTAGGTGATCCACAGTTTCAGTGAAATGCAATTCTGTAGTTTTTATGTTAATTGTATTGATTATTGTAAATATTAAGTGTAAAAAATGTTTTTTTGCACTACCAATACAAAAATAAAAGTTTTATTTGCTGTGCTTTTAGCAGAGATCCCTCAAATGTTGTTATTTGATATAGGACAGTATGTACTGCTTTTTCAGGTTGAACAAACTCTATTAATAAAAAATAACATTCAGTGCACTGAAAACATAACACAATACAATCAACTTCAAAGGAAATGAAATTACTAAAAAATAAAAATAGAGAGTAGAATACAAACATATAAGAAAAATAGTGCTTTACAATGATGAATTCATTGTTGCTGACTGAATAATATTGAATGAATAATAGAATAAAGTGGTCACTCGACAACAGTTATGTCAGATGGGAAAAATAGATAACTTTGCATATATATATATATATATATATATATGTATATGTATATAAGAAGAGCTCTCTTCCAAAACGCAATAAACACCAAATTTAAAAAAAGAGTTTATTATGCCATTTGGTGTGCACTGAACCTATTCACTGCTCCATCAACATTTCATGCCAAATCTCTATTTTCCTTGTTTAAAATGTACTGCAAGATGCCGTTTCTATCCAAAACATGTGTGGGTCTAGGTAAAAAATGTATTTTCCTGAAAACGGTCAAATTTAATGGATTTATTGCGTTTTGGAAAAGTGCTCTTCATATATATGTGTTATTATCATATGGGCACTGAACAGTTTAGAGTTGTTAGGTTTCTTTCATGCATTCTGTTTCCTTCTGACTGGCTCTACTTAATAGCGTTTGGTCTCCAGAGTTTAAGTTGAATCACATTAAATCACAAAAGTAAATCTTTGTGGTTTGAGAAAAAGCTTTTACTTGTCATTCGTATACCTACTTTGTGGCTTCTTTCATGAGCAAAATGACCAACAGAAAACAGTCCTTGACCAACTCGTCAGCAGTGACCATAGCCTGTCAAGCATGTGTCAAATCAAAGCACTGCATCACTTCAGTCGTAACACTCATATCCATCCAATTACTCTATGAAGCTCTGAGGACATCAAACTCCTCACAAGGGATTTCTCACTTTGCTACAAGTCAAGACTGATTTTACCTACTGGTAAAATGCTTTGCTCTCTCACATTTATGGTTTATGGTCCTGGCAACTGCACACTGGGCATCAACCTCAGTCCCGAAACACTAGACTGAACCCCAGCTGCTTGGACGGGTGCTGCTCGTCTCGGGGGGGCCGGCACGTCCATTGCATCCACTGCTTCTCTTGTTGTGTGCAGTGTTAGCCAACCGGTGTGTTATTTAGACACGCTTCCCCGACTTCTCATCCCACACAGCTGCAATTGGCCGCTGAGAGCCTCCGAACGGTCTGCCAGATAGTCCGAGCGTCCATGAAAGACACGGTCTCGTAGCGGTTGGGGCGGCAGCAGGGGTGGGCGCTGACCTTCCTGCGGGACACACTGCCGCTCTCCATCATGGCCTTGAGGGCCAGGTCGTAGTTCCCCCGCGCGCCCTGGCACGTACCGACGCAGTACTTGAACAACACTATCTCGTCCGAGTCAAAGCCGAGGCCCAGGTCCCGGACGCGCATCTGCTTCCTTTGGATGCGGCAGTCCCGGTAAGACGTCAGCTTCTTGCGGGCCGCTTTCCTCCGGGACGTCCTCTGGGAGCTGGGCTCCGGGAGCGGAGACCGTCGCCACCTGCTGCCTTCCTCTCTGTCCAGCAGAGGGCGATCATCTGTAGGCATCATTGACACACACACAAAAAACACAAGTCATGGACAACATGTTATTCAACATAGACACCCAAATTGACCACTGAAAATCAAGTCAAAATCTTGATTTAGACTTATTAGTGTAGCTGTATCTGCAAGACTAGACCTAAATACCAAGCACACAAGAACAGCATGTAAGAAATGTCCTAACCCTAATGTGTTTTTCGCCCCGTCTGTGTGTCTGTGTGGAGGATATCGCAAAAAATTGAACACGGATTTGTACCAAATTAGGTGGCAAGGTTGATTATGGGCCAAAAGGGGGGCGTGGCAATGGGCGTGTCATATCAGGGTTAGCCCCGCCCACTTCCTGTTTTCTTGAGGATCTCTAAAGGGGGCCTTGTGGGGTGTCATCGGACTCAGCTCAGAGCAACCAACCAATAAACTACATATTTTCAAACTCATAATATTAATATGAGGCTAGATTGATTAAAAATCTCAATTCATTGTGAATGTATCGTAGCAGCTCTGGTTTGTATGCCACTTGAGATAAGGCAGGAGTTCATGTGATTAAAGCAAAAGTAGAAAAGAGCAAACACTATTGTTTTTTATCTACTTTCACAAGCTTGCTAAAATAAATAGATACTCTGCAATCTACTGCATGTTTTTTTCTCTGCATTGCAACCAACCGCTAGGCAGGGTGACCCATAGCACTAAACAGACTTGTCTTGGTTCATGCCTCGTCACTTAAAGGAAAGGCTGCAAAATAATTTTGCACGAAACCCAAGTGCCTTTATCTTTGGGGCATTTTTATCCAATAGTATAGGTCACTATGTCTCCGCCCGTCCTCGGAGATTGTGCAAACCATGTGGTGCAAACCTAAAACCTGTATTGTACGTGTGCTGCATATCAAGCGGAGATCTCTCGTAAACCGCCCCTACGTGTAAACAGGGTGAGGCAGTTATGAGCACGTTGTAAACAGCAACACATGAGTTTTGAAATCTAAAAACTATTTTTAGAAAATTGTATAATCAACCAATTTCTGTCATGTAAACAGGGCCTATATGTACAGGAAGCTGCATGCTTTAGTTCTAATATAACATATTGTCACACAATCTAATTAGGTAGACTGATTTTTATTTCTTAAGATCATTTAATGTTAAAGATATAATTGTATAATAGTTTCAATATTTAAAAAAAAACAACCTTATTAATGTATTTGTTTAGTATGTAGGACCCTGATTGTTTTAGGACTTGATATTTCCTTAATCCTTTGTACAAGGTTAATATCCCATTCACTTCTATTGAAATAAAAATCTGGATGTTCTTATTTAATCTGATCCTATTACATTTAAACAGACATTGTACTACACTTTTTTTGTTACATCGTTTTCCACATGTATTGTCTTTGTGGACATGCATGTCCACCTTTGCCCAACAGGCCATGGTTGCACAGTACAACATTAAATGTTAATGCCATGCCCCTGGCTGTCAAGCCGACCGGACGATGATGAATGACAACAATCAGCACATTGGACTGGATATTTTAACCTTGTCATACGTGGGGGGCCGTTCTATGTGGACCAAGGCTATACATGTGTTATGCATTGTGGTGACAGCTCCCAGGCATGGCTCAGGTTATATTAGTCATGGTGGGAGTGACTATGTAATGATCACTACCGGTTGAAATGTCTACATAGAACAAGCAGCGTGGCAAAAATGATTAGGAATACATTGAAGAATGTAGTGAATGTCGCCATCTAAAAACATCAACAAAAAAACCCTATGTTTCAAAGGTATGGTACATGATACAATACAAAGAAGGACAATTAAGTTATGTGTTTTCCTGTCTAACTAAATGTACTACGTATTGCCTGTGCAGAAATTAAGAAGCTTTCAGTGAACCCCTTTACTGGACCCCTCAGACTGCTGTTAATATGCACTTATTTGCTGTCTTGTACTTGTACGTTGTATGTTGACTCACACGGCCTCATGCACTGTAACCTTGGGCCATGCAACGGAAAATTAAAATGAAGTGAATTGAATTTGAATTGAATTGAACTGAACTGAATTTGAATTGAAGCAGCGCTCACCAACAGCGGGCCAGGGGGCATGGACGTTGTCCACGTCTCCAGTCAGCTCCTCCACCATGGCGTCGTTGGCAGCAAGTCTTCTGTAGATGTGGACGAGTTCTGCTGGTGTCTCCTTCTTGCCTTGCGGAAACACGTCCTCTGCTAGTGTGAGCAGAAAGGCCACCAGCCAGAGCATCACCTAGCAGCACCAGGGATACATCACAGTCACTACTAATCCATGGTCTGACTGAAGGTGAAGCGTTCCAGTCGTCGCTGCACAGAAATCAACTTCAAGCAGCTTACTTGTTCTTACATGAGCTCATATATCATTATTTCTTTCCAACATGGAGTGACGATGGGATTTAGCTTGTGGTGGATGCTAATAAGTAGCTGTCTTTTGGCCAGCACAGCTGTAAAATGACATGAGAGTTTAAATTAAGGTTGTTGCAGGTAAGATACATTATCTGCCTTAAAAACAATAGCATTGGGGCAGCAGGGTAGTGGCTTTGCAGGATAGTCTGCGACTAGGACCAGTGGTCTGCAGCATGTATGGCGTCCTTGAGCAAGGCAGTGTAACCATGCACCCTGATGCACTATATCTGTATCTAAGGGGTTGAATTCAGAGAACTCATGTGTACTTTTGTTGTTTTGTGCTATTTTAGCTCTAGTGTTGCATTTGGAAAACACACGTTGAAATGTCCTATAACCTTATTGCACCACCACTAATAAAAGATATAAAATGATTGAACTGACTGATTCTTATGTGGCTACTCTGCACTTGTGGTGCAGCACTTGGACCTCCTCCAATATTGATTGTATGCCAGGATATATATATATATATATATATATGATTGAAAACGTGAACATACTTTTGTGTTTGATTTGGTGCTGTATTATTCACCGCCCTCGGACGGTCCACCGTGAGCCAGACATTCAGGATTTAGGTAAGATTATCCCTGCTTTGACATGGAAACCGTTCAGGCCGCGGGCTAACTGCCTTTAAAAGAGGGGGTGATCTCCATCATGACTACATGTCTGATGGGAAGACTGCAGGCAACACCTAAGCGTCTTTAATTACTAAACTGACATACGATACGTATCTGTGCACCGCTGGTGAGGTTAATATTTCAGGGGCACTTACAAAAATGACCGTCTGCTGTGGCTACCTGGCGGTGTGTCAAGGGCCCGGATCAGATGTATGGCTCATGTAGTGGAAACAAGACAATGCTGAAACATATATGTACCTGCTGTTTTACAGGTGCATGGAGGCGGCGGCACACTGTAGCAACCTGCAGTCTAGTCCTCTTATGGTTCTCATTGGTCTTTTCTGGGTAAGCCCAGTCTTATATATTCATTTACCCAACTCCAAAACAGTTGCAAAAAAAAAAAAAGCTCACATATTTGCCATAATGCAAATGAAATTATATTAGCATACAGATTTTTTAAGTTTCAAACTATCTGTTCATAATTTTAATAGCATAACGAAGAAACGTGAGCTAATATATATATAAATATAATATTGAATAACAATAGGGATCCACAGTTTTACTGTGAATACCTAATAAAAAAAACCACTCCTTCATTTGAATACAAATTGATTAATAAGATATTAGGGATATTTGAACATGTTCTTGCTAACAGAATTTGCAACACATCCAATGCTGACAAGAAACATCCCTGATTTATGTCACTGTTTGTTTAGCCTCTATAGAGGCTCAACAAACAGTGACAGAGGCTATAGCCTCAATCTATATATATATATATATATTTCAGCATGCCACCTCATCTGTGAAAACATGGTGGAGGTATTTGTAATGACTTAGTTCAGAGACATGAGTTTGGTCGTCTGGCAGCGTAAGGTTGCTGGCTCCCTAGGCTCCTCCCGGCTAGACTGTTGACTTGATCAACGCACGCAAAGGAAGCGCTTCCTCACCATGCACTGTTGACACTGGCATTGGAAAATGGAAGCACTTCTGCAGTAGCCAAAGGTTTTCCAAGCAAAAACATTTTTCACATTTTAAACTGGTCAAGTTCATCCCCTCTCCTGAAAGATGCATCATTTCATAATAAACACTAACATCATTTCAGATGAAAGGGTACCCGTCTATTCCTATACTAGTATTTACATATTTAGTCATATTTGTCTATATCTACTTATATTTCTCACAAAATGTAGAGCGCAATCCCATAATATTAGAGGCTGAATGCACAAAGATTGCTTTAAAAGCTCTAAGGATGAAGGCCTTTGTGTTCTTTCTTCATTAGCTTAACATAAAGAAATAGCTAATAAACTGATGTTCAACTCTAATGGTCATACAAGTACATAAATACACACATGTAGGCTACACATATACAGTATATGGTGCACATTCAGATGTATACGCCCTAACAGTATTATACACTGCAGTGAACCTACTATACACAAGATATATCCATGGGTGATATTTACCATTCATTTACCATGTATTTGGTAGATGCTTTTATCCAACGTGACTACTGGCAGCGGGTTATAAAGAGGCAGGCAGGGGCAGGGCATCTTCCTCAAGGATGCTCACAGGTAGACTCAGGCTGTTGGGGAATCAAACCCAAACATGTCAGCTGGGAGTGAAACACCCAGTAATAACCATACTGCGAATATTGACTCATTGTGATCAGGTAGGCCTATATTAATAATATAGGCCTATATTAATAATATAGGCCTACCTTAACTCTGACATACAGCACTACATAATATAATATTATGTAGCGCTGTATGTCAGAGTTAAGGTTTTTAGACCCCCTGCCATTTCCTCAATAGACTAGCTATGTGAAATGACCAAACTAAACAGCATATCTGGCTTTTAATCATTGTAGTGAATAGTTCGAATTAAAAGAACAATAGTGATCTTGAAATATTGGTTAGAAATGAATTAGCTCATTGTTTATTAGGTATAGGTATACTGTGTATTGTATGGTAATAGATAATATAGAATGAGTAATCTATATGTGATCTAACCAGTATAGATCACATCCCAGCCCATGATGTCCTACAGACAGCCAGCAGGCCTATGACTGATACTGAAGCTGATGTTGACTGTTGAGCATAATCTCATTATTATTAGGTTATTATTATTACTGCTGTCTGAATCAGGAAAAAAGCAATAACCATAACCTTTTGAAGTTAGTTAAAAATAATAACAATAATAATAATCATAATAATAATAATAATCTCACTTGGCAAAGTTTGCTTCCTTGGGTTACTTTCCAGTGGCCAACAATATACATATAATAAACTATAATATCCATATAATAACCTATAATATACATATAATAACCTATAATATACATATAATAACCTATAATATACATATAATAACCTATAATATACGTATCATATACATACAATAACCTATAATATACATCTAATAACCTATAATATACATATAATAAACTATAATATACATATAATAACCTATAATATACATATAATAACCTATAATATAGGTATAATATACATATAATAACCTATAATATCCATATATAAACATATAATAACCTACCTTAGCGATCCTGCCCACGAGCAGCCTACAAGTAAACAAGTAAAAAGTAAGACGTCCACCTGGTCTTAAAGTGATCCGCAGGGTTGTCTCCGGGTGGACTCCCCGGGTCCGGGTCCTGGTTCCGAACTTCCTGGGTCCTGGGTCCTGGTTCTGCCCCAACGGTAGGTCCGGTTGGTCCGCTTAGCGGGTCGAGGTGTTCAGAACCGGACCCGGGTGCAGCAGCAGAAGCCCAGAAGACCTCCTCCTGTGTGGAGCGGAGACCCTGCAGACCCTGCGGCCGGCATGCGGAGAGAGGCGGCCGTCCTGGAGGTGGAGCCGGCCTGGACCCGCGGCAGGTGTGTGTGTGTGTGTGTGTGTGTGTGTGTGTGTGTGTGTGTGTGTGTGTGTGTGTGTGTGTGTGTGTGTGT
>JAOPJH010000016.1:9227032-9237158 GCA_027122575.1 Merluccius polylepis | reverse complement strand
AACAGAGAAGGCTGCCTGTCCAAATGCTGAATAGCGAAAGGGTACAGTGCAGCTATGTACAGAAGCTATTCTAGTGGACCTTACAGAGCCACGGTAACAGACAAACTCGCTCAAACAGGTGGGGGCCAAGCTTTTTAGGATTTTGTAAACTGTACATAGATTTGAAAATAAGTTTTCAAAAGTTAGTAGATTGTGCTTATGTAGTATGTCACTGTGGTGGTACCTAAGTGGCTTTTTGTCAAAGATTTTCAGGGCCTGTTTGTACAGGGATTCTAAAGGCCTAATTGTTGTTTGACTAGCCTGCCCCCAGCAGGTGATACAGTATGAGATATGTGAGAAAATAAGAGCATGTAGAAATATCTTAGCAGCCTCTGTTGATAGAGAGGATCTGATCTGTCTAAAGTTTGCCAAGTTGTATTTAATAGTTTTTGTCATCTTTTTTTTGAAGCTCAGATTTGAATCGAGCAGCACACCAAGATATTTGAATTCAGTGACAGTCTCAATCTGTTCACCATTAATGCAGATGTTTACATCTGAAATGTTCAGTTTGGTTTTGGAGAAGAACATGCCTTTTGTTTTGCCTACATTCAAGGTAAGACAGGATTGGTCTAGCCACTCAGCCACTCCAACCAGGGCATTGGTTAGTTTAGTTGCAGCTTGTTGAGCTGATTTTGCATGTGTGTACAGGACAGTGTCATCAGCATAGAGTTGTACCTCTACGTCATGACAATACTGTGGGAGGTCGTTAATGTACAGACTAAAGAGTAACTATCCTGCAGCACTATGTAATACTTGAGTACAAATTTATCTCTTTATCATTCATACCCTTTATCTTTTTCCCATTGTTTAGTTTCCATCTGTAATTATTGGTTGTTTGTTGTTTTTCACCCCACTAGATCTATCAAGCTATGGGGCCAGTTTCTATTTGCCAGAAAAAGTATGCATTAAGCACATTGCCTGGCAAGCTTTTATTTTGTTTTACGAGCTGCACAAGTGAAGGACATGTCTGAGCACTCACACTCATGCTCGCTCGCTCACACACACACACACACACACACACACACACACACACACACACGCTCACTTGCTCACACACACCCACACTCACAAACATACGCTCACTCACACAAACACACACTCTCTTTTACACTCTCTCACACACACACTCACTCATGCTCAGAGAGAGAGAGTGTTTTATCCTGGCTGATAGTCCCCTGTGGCCCAGGTATAACACCTAGCTCAGCTGTGCTCAAAGCGTCAGAGAACATCCGCCTTTATCCCATCGTAATGTTCCAATTCAGCCTTTATGGCACCATAAACACACTGTGGGCCGGCGCTACCGTGAGATTGCTCTAAGTGGTCCGGGGGGCTTCATGTGTTGGACAGAAGAAGGGTTAAGGTGAGATTTAGATGAGTCATCTAGAGCCCATGAGGAGAGGAAGGAAATGAGGGAAGGAAGAAAGGAACAGATGTAGGGATTGTGGGAGTGAGGAGAAACAAAGAGAAAATCAATGGATAGAAAGAGATCTAAGTGAGAAAAGATGGTTTATGGCTAATTAAGAATTGGAGAAGATAACAAAGGAGGTGGAAAACAATGGCAATGGGAATACAAGAATAATGGACTCACATAGTAAAGGTGTAGTAACAGAGAACACATAGAGAGGTCTTATAGGGAGAATTTCAAATACAAAAATAATGAAAGCCAAGCAATACAAATCAGTAAGAAAAAAAAGAAAGCTACGGACAAGGTTAATCAGTTTTCTTTCTGGCTTTTAAAAGTGCACATAGACAATGGCAACGGCGTGAAGTTTTTTAAGACGGCTCGGCTCAGCTATGTGCCGGAATGGGCTGAAGGTATTAACAAAGGAGGGGTGGGGTGGGGGATGAAGCGAAGGGATAAAGAAGCCACAGCATTATAGAGCAACATACATAATTCAGCGAAGCAGTGGGGATTGTGCTGAGGTGGGCGAACCGAGGCTCGTAGATGGCTAATGATGGTGCTAAAATGTCTTCCATGCGCCTGATGCAGCACTCTGTCACGCGGCAATTACTTTGTGTATGCGTCAGCGCCATTAATATTATATTATATTGTCACTATGATAACAAAACAAGAAGTGGAATTAGCACCCTCTTCAGTCATCAGGGCATGTGTGTTTGCTTGTTTACTTTTGAGTCAGCAGCCAATCATATATTTCTTCAGCCTGCGAAAATTTAAATGTATCTGCTGGATTACAAGGCGCCATAATTAATGCAATCTGTCTTAGCGTGTCATTCTGTCATTCTGATGCCAGGGGCTGATGATGAATAGATGATCCTTTTGTGTTTAGTCTCAACAACATATCACACTGACGATGACATTGATATTTCTTTATCATCATTACACCGACATATCCAGCTAAAAAATACATTTTAAAATCAGCATTGCACTGGGTTAATCTATTTGTATCACCTAATAAATTTGAATTTATTAGGTGATACATTTTTGTTGCTTTTGTTGATAGTTATGACTGACCTGAGCAGTCATAACAATCTACTACGATTATCTTCTATACTACCATAACTATCTTCTACTACTACTACTACTACTACTACTACGATTGCATAACTATGATTATATTAGCCTTGATGTCAGACAATATGCTAGATTTTCAACTATTTTTAATTCAGTTGCCTTAATACGTTCCATTACAGTATTACCTTACAGAGCTCTTCCCTGAAGTGGTATGCTATTAGGGATGTGAACAACAATTTTTCATGGTCGAATAATCGGTGGGTGGTATGAGCGAATAATCAATTATTACGGATTCGGCAATAGGGTCAGGAATTGCTGGTGCCGAATGCGGTAGAAATGTTCTTATTTGCGGCGCTAAATCTTTGCAGTTGCATTGCAGTACCCTAAATATTGAGAGGTGCCAAACAGCTAATAATCTATTGACGTTGCGGCCAATATCAAACTGAATCGAGCCGGCAGAGACCACTGCTGCAGAGTCGCGTTTTTAATCAACTGTTTTTTCTTTTTTCTGTTGTTTTTTTCATTTTCATTTCTGAAGCAGTTCAATTTGTTTAAACAAATGCGTCATTTTAATAACTCAAAGGACAAAACTACAATATAATTTCAAATCCACTTACTACTACTACTTAGTGGTAGAGTAGTAGTAGTTGTCTAATTGCATAGATTACTATGTTTATGATCATAGAAGAAAAAAAATCGATTTTTGCCATCATGAACGAATAATCGAATAACAATGATTATTGTCACATCCCTATATGCTATTACTTTATTTAAAATGATAAAGAAGAATATGAGGGCTATTATTGTGTTTTTTTCAAGGCATTGTTATTGTAGTCTGAGGCTTTATTAGCTGGCTTTGTTTACCGTTAGCTCCTCGGGTCAAACCCATTAGGCTTCTCCATTAAGGCAACAGCGGTTTCTTTGAGGTGAAAGAAACCATTGGTGGTAAATGCTGACAGGGCAGTAATTAACAGATAGTGGTTCGGTCTTTAATCGCTATCGGAACTTAGTGGAACCACTTCTCTTCTGCGTATAAAAAGGCAAACATTTGGCTATCTGTTTTTTTTTTCTCGCAAGTCGCAGCATCTTGAAAATGTCAAATATCGATACACACTGATCAATGCTGTCGACAGACACAGAATCGGCTTGATGAAGCTTAATAGATTCACAATTCACGCATCTTGTATATCTGTCATCTTGTGACCATACATCTGATAATAGCTGAAAAAGACTCAAAGACAAAAAAAGACACTCAAAGACTCCTGGTGTTCTGCCTTTCTTAAGAAATGTGTTGTTTTCAGTTTATGTTCATGTGCATCTTACTTTAGCTTGGTAAATACTGCCACTCTGTGGTCAAATTGTGATACTGGCGTCAATATAAACGACTGCGAGTCTACTTTCGTTCTCTTCCTGATTCACTCTACAACGAAAGACCACGCTGTAATATCGCTCCTGCAATCCTATCGAAAACACGTTGAACTTTGGAAATTATTTGTCTTTTTACTGTGCTGCCCTTGCAGTGCGTTCCAGTCTTGCAAAACTAGACAGGTTCTTTACTGAAAGTTCTTTTCCTCATAAGTTTTGTTTGTAAAACTGTAACAAATACAGAAAGAAAAGCGTACATGAGTTTACATGTCTTGCATCATTGCTAACACACGGAATCACAAGAACTAGCATTGCTAATCAGATTACATTTTTAAACTTAACTCGGTCAGAATCTTACGTATTTGACGTAATTCTTGTAAGTCTTAACACAAACTAGTATGAAATCATATGACATTTACTTACAGACAAATAATTTCCAAAGTTCAACGTGTTTTCGATAGGATTGCAGGAGCGATATTACAGCGTGGTTATTCGTTGTAGAATGAATCAGGAAGAGAACGAAAGTAGACTTGCAGTCGTTTATATTGATGCCAGTATCACAATTTGACCACAGGGTGGCAGTAAAGAACCAAGATAAGAAAGCCTTGTGTACTGGATTCAACTTCTTCATAAAAAGTGTTAGCTTAGCTGTCTAGGTTTGCAAGACTGGAACGCACTGCGAGGGCAGCAGAGTAAAAAGACAACAGCTCAATGACTTCAAGCTAACAAGATAGCTCAGGAGAATGTCGTTACACGGGGACAAACCGAGGGTGGATGCCGTCGAACAGCCAAAGGGCGCGGCAGCTCTAGAGCCACTAGAAGACGGCCACGAGGCAAATGTGAGACAAAACCCTTTCAGAACACCCGACTCCCGGTCACAGATATCCAAAAGGTCCGGCGGATGAGCAATATCGTCAGCGGCTGCCAGAGCGCGTGCCAAGTCAAAAGCAGCACAAGCACAGGTGACTTTCGCTGAAAGAGAAGCAAGCATGATGAGGCAGAAAGCTGAACTCGAAGCCAGTCTCCACATTCTCATGAGCCAGAAGATGGCTGCTGCTGCTGAGGCAGCAGCTGCAGCATACGAGGATGAGGAGATTGAAAGCGGGGGGAAGCGCTATGAGCCATACCGTCCCGGGTAAGCCCTTCACTGCGTATGAACGTGCAGGCGACTACGTCCAACAGCACTCAGCAATGTTCGGCAGAGAACCACCTACACCACTGCATGTGTTGCTGGACGCCTACAGACCACCGCCACCAACACACGCGCCGCTGGACTTCCACAGACCACCAACACATGCGCCGCTGGACTTCCACAGACTACCCCACCGATACGCTGGAGCAGTTGTTCACACAAACCCAAAGCCGGGAGTCAGCAACATAAAGAGAGAACAGCCAAGCGAACCGTCTCCATTCAAGCCTTGCCCACAGCCACCTCGTCCATCCCCCACTCCGAACAAGGGACCCTCCCCCGAGCCGCCAAAGAAGAAGGATACCTACAGGGCCTTGCCTTTTTGGATACAGCTCAAGGAGTGAACCCGATGGTAGAAAAGCTACCCTACAGCCTACAAGAGAGGTAGATAACCATGGGATCCAAGTTCAAAGAAGATCACGGAGTAGCCTTCCCTCCATTCACTCTCTTCTCCCAATTCGTCCGGCGACAGGCCATGGTGAGGAAAGACCCAAGCTTTGCCTTCAACACCTCCAACAGCAACGTGCCACTGAAAGCAGCCGTGAAGCCCGGCTACAAAGCCCAAGTAAGTGTGCACAAGACAGGAGTCACACCCAAATCATATAACAGTGACACCAGCTCTGCGGAGAAGAAAACAGGTGACCCAGACGGTGAGTGCCCAATACACAGGAAGCCTCACCCACTCAGAAAATGAGTATTCAGATTTAAGCCTATAGAAGAACGTAAAGCTTATCTGAAAGATAATTACATTTGTTTTAAGTGCTGCAGCTCAACACAGCATATGGCAAAAGACAAAGGCAAAGCATCAATCAAATGTGACGAGTGCAATAGTGAGAGACACATCACGGTTCTGCCACCAGGCCCTCCTACATCCAGCGGGCGAGCTCACACGGAAAAGGAGGAAAGCGGGGAGCCAGATGAAGACGCACCCACAGTCACATCCAAGTGCACAGGGATATGCGGTAACGCAGACAGCCCACGCTCATGTGCTAAGATCTGCCTGATCAAAGCCTATCAAGCCGTTAAGATGTATGCTGTGCTGGATGAACAGAGTAACAAGTCGCTCGCAAAGACAGAGTTCTTCAACCTCTTTAGTGTCAAGGCCAGTCCAGCCCCATACACACTGAAGACCTGCGCAGGGACAACAGAGACCTCCGGCCGACGAGTCGACAACTTCATGCTTGAATCTATGGATGGAAAACGACAACTACCCCTCCCCACACTAATTTAGTGTGACATGGTGCCGGATGATAGATCTGAAATCCCGTCTCCTGACGTCGCAGAGCAACACTCCCACCTCCAGCCAGTGGCGAACAAGATTCCAGCTGTGGACCCGGACGCACCCATCCTCATGCTCCTGGGAAGAGACATCCTCAGAGTGCATAAGGTGTGTGAACAAATCAACGGGCCACACAACACTCCATATGCCCAAAGGCTGGACCTGGGCTGGGTCATCGTGGGTGTTGTCAGTCTGGGGGCAGCCCACAAACCAGCCCACAACAAAGTCAATGTGTACAAAGCCAACATGCTGCAGAATGGACGAACATCCTTTCTCATTCCCTGTCCAAACAACATCCAGATAAAGGAGTGTCACAACAGCGCACCGCAGCGACACAACCGTCTCTAACCCCCCTGTGATGAAGACACAGGCCGGGCAACAAGCACAGACAGCCTCGGCCACACAGTGTTCGAAAGCTCCAGAGACGACAACAAGACAGCGTTGTCAATGGACGACAAAGCGTTCCTGACCATCATGGACAGAGAGGTCTTCCAGGACGTCGACCACAGCTGGGTAGCACCCCTGCCATTCTGGTCGCCACGACGATCTCTTCCAAGCAACCGGGAACAAGCAGTCAAACGCCTCTGCTGTCTCAGAAAGACCCTGGAGAAAAAGCCAGAAATGAAAAGTCACTACATAGAGTTCATGCAGAAAATGATGGACAACGACCAAGCGGAACGTGCGCCACCACTAGAGGCAGGTAAAGAACACTGGTACCTCCCCACATTTGGTGTTTACCACCCAAAGAAGCCGGGTCAAATAAGAGTAGTATTCGACTCGAGCGCTGAATGTGACGGCGTATTCCTGAATGATGTACTCCTCAGCGGCCCAGACTTGAACAACACGCTGCTGGGAGTGCTTCTGAGGTTCCGCAAAGAGCCAATAGCTGTTACAGCAGATGTGCAGCAAATGTTTTACTGCTTTGTGGTCCAACGTGATCATAGAGATTACCTCCGCTTCCTCTGGTATGAAGACAACGACTTAGACAAGAAAGTGGTGGAGTATAGAATGAAAGTCCATGTATTTGGAAACACCCCTTCACCGGCCATCGCCATCTACTGCATGAGACGTGCTGCCGAGAAAGGTCAAACAGAATACGGCTCCGATGCAAGACAGTTTGTGGAACGTCAATTCTACGTGGATGATGGGCTGACATCTGCCGCCTCCCCTCAGCTGGCAGTAGACCTCCTTATGCGAACCAGACAGATGCTGGCAGATTCCAATCTGCGGCTACACAAAGTGGCATCGAACAGGTGATGGAGGCCTTACCTGAGGAAGACCGCTCCAAAGACCTGAAGCACCTGGAACTCGGCGTCGATTCTCTCCCCCTCCAGCGAAGCCTGGGCCTCTCCTGGAACCTGGAAACAGACAGCTTCACATTCCTGGTGTCCCGAGAGGAGAAGCCATACACACGATGGGGTATCCTGTCCACCGTAAATAGTCTATACGACCCCCTGGGGTTCGTTGCTCCCATAATTATGCAGGGGAAAGCATTAGTACAGGAACTCTTATCAGAGCAAGGCTGGGACACACCACTTGACACCAGCAAAGAAGCAGAGTGGAAGACGTGGAGAGATTCACTCATAGCCTTGGAAGACTTACACATAAAGAAGTGCTATATCCCCATTCTGCTGTCTTCAACACAGAGAAAAGAGCTTTGCATTTTCTCTGATGCGTCGACAGTGGGGATAGGGGCTGTGGCTTACCTGCGAGCAACCAATGCTGACGGCGAAGCACACGTGGGATTCATTATGGGGAAGTCCAAGCTGGCTCCCTGGCCTGCACACACCATTCCCCGCCTTGAACTATGTGCAGCTATGCTTGCCGTTGAAATGGTGAGCCGCATAAGACGATCCACTCACCCGGACCAGTGGTCCTATGTCCCCACGGACCGAAATCCTGCGGACCATGTGACAAGGTACATGCCTGCAACACAGCTACAGGAAAGCAGCTGGCTCTCCGGGCCCAGTTTCCTAACACACACCAACCCAGAGGAATCCTGGGAGTCTCACAGCTTCACCCTGGTGGAGCCCAACATAGACACTGAGATCTGACCTGAGGTCACCGCTTTGGCTACCAGGACATCGGATGCCCGGCTGGGAACACAGCGGTTCACAAGATTCTCGAGCTGGAGAAACCTCTGCAATGTGACAGCCAGACTCATTCACGTCGCTGCATCTTTCAAGGGAAACACAGCCAACACAGAACACCATGGCTGGAGCCATTTCAGAGACACACTCACCACAAATGAACTGTCACATGCAAAGCGTGTGATTATCCATGCTGTTCAGCATAAGGCCTTTGAAGAGGAACTGAAGCACCTTAAAGAGGGTAAGACACTTCCCAAGCAAAGCCCCCTCAAAAAGCTCAATCCAGTGACCGACGAAGACGGCCTGTTGCGGGTCGGAGGTCGTTTGACATCCGCTCCTGACCTGTCACGTGAAGAGAAACACCCACTGCTTATCCCACGCAGACACCACATCGCCACTCTCCTGGTGAGGTTTTACCATGAGCAGGTGGTGCATCAGGGGCGACACATAACAGAGGGAGCCGTCAGAGCAGCAGGCTATTGGATCATCGCCGGTAAGCGTCTGGTGTCTTCTGTCATCCACAAGTGTGTGACCTGCCGCAGGCTGCGTGGGCAGTTACAGGAGCAGAAGATGGCAGACCTACCTGCCGACAGACTCACACCCGAGCCTCCGTTCACCAACGTAGGCCTTGATGTCTTCGGGCCATGGGCCATCACAACACGGAGAACAAGAGGAGGAAGTGCAGACAGTAAGCGCTGGGCGGTGATATTCACGTGCATGTCCACCAGAGCAGTCCACTTTGAGCTCATCGAATCCATGACAACCGACAGCTTCATTAACGCCCTCAGAAGATTCTTTGCAATCCGTGGCCCAGCCAGACTTCTCCGCTCGGACAGAGGGACTAACTTTGTGGGAGCCTGCAAAGAGCTGAGTATTAATACACAAGACACAAACATAACAACCTACCTCCAAAGCAAGGGGTGCACTTGGGTTTTCAACCCGCCACATGCATCTCATATGGGGGGTTCATGGGAAAGACTGATCGGTGTCGCCAGACGCATCCTGGATGCCATGCTTCTTCAGCCAGGACACACCCGCCTCACACACGAGATCCTGAGCACTCTCATGTCTGAGGTGATGGCAATCATGAATGCCAGGCCCCTGGTCCCGGTGTCGTCCGACCCCGATATGCCTGCAGTCCTCACCCCAGCGATGCTGCTTACCCAGAAGATGAGTGCCGTCTCCGCCCCCTCCGGAAACTTCCAAATGGCTGATCTACATGGGAAGCAATGGAAACATGTCCAGTGCCTTGCGAACACCTTTTGGAAGAGGTGGAGAAGGGACTACTTATCAACACTGCAAGGCCGCAGAAAGTGGACTGAAGAAAGGCCAAATGTCAAAGCTGGCGACGTCGTCCTGCTCAAGGACAGCCAGGCCCACAGAAACGAATGGCCTGTGGGAGTAATTGTCAACACTCTGCCGAGCGGTGACAAGAGGATCCGTAAGGTGGAAGTTAGAATAGTAAAAGAAGGAACTTCTAAACTGCTTTTGAGGCCTATTTCAGAAATTGTAGTGCTCCTTTCGGAGTAATTTAGAGGACTTTGGTTGCCACAAACGTGTGTACTGTTGTTTAACGATTTATAGTGGCATAATATAATTATACCAAGCGGGGAGTGTTCTGCCTTCCATAAGAAATGCATTGTTTTCAGTTTGTTTTCGTGTACATCTTACCCTAGTTTGGTAAATACTGC
>JAOPJH010000016.1:9200509-9225300 GCA_027122575.1 Merluccius polylepis | reverse complement strand
GTGTGTGTGTGTGTGTGTGTGTGTGTGTGTGTGTGTGTGTGTGTGTGTGTGTGTGTGTGTGTGGGTGTGGGGGTGTGTGTGTGTGTGTGTGTGTGTGTGTGTGTGTGTGTGTGTGTGTGTGTGTGCCTGTGCCTGTGCCTGTGCGCGTGTGTGCGCGCGTGCGACTGTGTGTGTAGGTGTGTGTAGGTGTGCGTGTGCGTGCGCGTGTGTCAACAAGAAGGTCCAAACACACACGTGCCTACTGGCTCACACTCCCCATTCTATTTCTTTATTTTCATTTCTTTCTTCATTTTTTTTTCAGTGACGATGAGAAAAATAAATAAATAAAATAAAATAAAATAAAAATTTAAATTTAAATTATAAAAAAAGTATGACTTTTACAAAAATTGTTCACTACAAGCGTCACCTCAGTCACCTGGCGCCTCTTGCGGCGATGGTCTCCTCCAACCTGCTCCCTGTGTGAAGGATTTTTACGCAACCCAAGCGTTCCAGGTGGAGCGGCCCATGGAGGCACGTCTCATTACCCAACGCTGCACGCATGATACGGCGTCCCGGTGACAATAAGGCTTTTATATGACCCCCATGGGCTGTGGGTCGGGTCGCTAGTTCTGCACAAATGGCGTAGAGAGAGAGAGAGAGAGAGAGAGAGAGAGAGAGAGAGAGAGAGAGAGAGAGAGAGCTGGGACAATAATACAACGACCCGCTGAACTGGCTGACATGACTTTGCAATTATTACAGAAAGGCAGCGAGATAAGGGGAAGCCCCATTACACCGTTGGCTTGCGCCGCCAAAACGACCCGGAAAAAAAGCGAAAGCCGGAGCAAATACTGCGTAAAAAAGGGTAAACCTGATAACCTGCTAATATACGTGCAGCAGGTATGACCAGGCGGAGGCGGCAGACCCTCCGGCTTGGCTCTGCCACAAGGGGGGTTATGGGAGAGGCGCCACACCTCATGAGGCAACTGGCGGTGGATTCGAATCGGCCCCCTGAGGCAGCGTTTCTACGGCAACGGGTAACGAAGTGCCCATGGTGCACAGGTAAGGGGCACCGAATCACCACTTGTTATCCCTGAGAAACTTTGATTGGTGATTATCTTTCTCTGGTGACACCTACTCATCTGCTCGGGATGAGGGACCCTCTTGTCTAGTGATGCGTGGGCGGTCCCAACAAAAGGACCAGGCAGCCGAGACGGTCACGGTAAGAGCCATCTGGACAGCCACTGGTGATGATGCCCTGAGCAACTCCTGTGGGACCGGGCCCTGCTTACGAGTCTGAACTTGTTGCCCAGTTTTGTCGGTTTTATGGCTGTAAAAAGATTTGCACCGTTACATACCCCCCCCCCCCCCCCAAGGGAGTGGGAGTCTGGGACAGTGAACATTTAGACACACATTACTGTTTCCTGGGGTCCCTATAGGGGAAAACAAACAAAGGAGATGGTCGAACCATCTGCCTATGTTATGTGATTTCAGGAGCTGAGGTGTTGAGACCCCGGATGGACCTGGATGGACCCGGATGGACCCGGATGGACCCGGATGGACCTGGATGGATGGGTCTGGCATCATCACAACAAACTGCTGTGCTTAGAGCATGACAGAGTTTGGTGGCGGTTTTCAAATGTGTGTTTCAGATGTTGTTGGCCATACTTCTGACAGGATTTGCGAAAACTTTAATTTACGTCACGCATTTCGTTGCTCTGATTGGTTGTAGGTCCATCCGATTTTTGCGTCCAGAGGCGTTTCGCTCTGCGCCCGTTGATAACGCCACTTGGAAATCAGAAATGAACCGAGAGGTTCCAGACTAATACGACAATTTGCGAATTGGTCTGGTGATGCCAGGCTAAGTGGTTTGTGAAGGAGCTCAGGAATTCAACATTTGACATGTTACTCTCTATTGCTTCTGTAAGAGGAGAGCAGCAGATGTGAGTCAAGGGTCAGAGGAGCTAGCCAGGGGAGGAGCTAGCCAGGGAGGCTACTGGACACCTCGCCAGATCTTCTCACAGGAGCCAGCTAAGATGATTGTACCATGCATGAAGAAGGCGATCTCTCAAAGAGTTATAGTGATATAGGGCTATTAAAGACATTTAAAGATATTTTTCTCCAGGTTTATGGAGAAAAGGTCAATAATTCTATTAATTTCAGAATTTCTTCATATTTTTATTTATTTAAAATAATATAATTGAGTTCAAACTCATATTTGGAAATGTACTGTTCATCTGTATTATTGATTTGTTCCTTCAACCGTTCCCACTGTGCGGTACAACTGTCCCAGGGTCATGTTTACAATGTTAACCAAAACCGTTTCATCAAAAAAATATAAATTGTATGTAGGGGACATTGTTTTAATTAAGTGGTTTTTAGTTGGAGTTGCAAAAGTTTTTGAATAATAGACTCCTCTCCAGCTTACCTTATTTAGCACAAATGAATAAAAGCAAGGTAGTGATCAAGGTAAGGTAGTTAGGTAAGGTAATGATGCGTGTGTCGTCTAAAGATCAGTCACCTCAACATACTGTATGTCCAGGCTGTGACCTCATAGCAGGGAGTCCTGTCTTCAACCTTCACTGTCTAGGCAGCCCACATATTTAAACCCTGGCCTCAAAGAAAACACACGGTGACTAACCAAAATGAAAAAAAAAGCAACATTAAATGAGGTGTACATTTAAGACAACCAAAAAGAAGTATATTACAAGCCAACTGCCCTCTGGTAGCTCATTATAGTCACATAAGGCCTCCTGGAACAGCAATAAATCTGGTCGTCTCTGTGGACTTTCTAAAACTATGAGTTATAGGTTAAAATAGAGATTGATGTTTGAAATAATTTAACTTCAATACCCATTTAAAGTCAATTTGGCCTCTGACAGAATGATGTATTTCCTTAGCCCATCGAATTAACCTATTCCATTAGTTCCCAGAGGTTTTATGAATCTGTGGTGTGGAAGTTGTGATAGCCACAGATGGTTGGACCACTTTCTTGCTCGCCTCCTCTTCCTCCTCAGGGGCCGGCTATGTGTGGGTCAAATTGAAAAGACCTGAACTCTTGTTAGATTGTTTCCCTTTCATCAAAAAATCCTTCATCCACAACTCTGGCCTTAAGACCTAGCTGTCCAAAACATATCGGCAGATGTCTTAGCATAGATGTGGAAATACAGAATCTGAGTTTCATGTTCCCCAGCCAATGTCTGGAGTAGATCCATGCAGAAGCGTCTCTTTCTGCTCAGGGTGCAATTAAAACTAAATTACTCCATCGGCTCGGGTTTCACTCAGCCAAGCAGGAAAAGGCAAAGCAGTTTGAAATAAAAAACTGCAGCCACTGAGGCCGTCCTCCTGTGCCACAGGTCTTGGTATGCTGCTGTGGTGCCATTATGGCCGTCTGAGGGCCACCTACATAGTAGTGGCTTCTGTTTGTGCGCCGCGCATCCACCTAACCCACCCACCCCAACCCCGGCCCAGACCACATCCAGGTCAAGGATCCACTTGAAATAGTGGCCACCTGTGCCTCCACCCCCAGACTTGCCTGTAATCTCGCACGCTTTCTAAATCGGTCGGCTATTTACTACAGGTGCTGTCACCCGCACCGCGGCGACATGAATGCCCGTTGGCAGCGCCCGGGTGTAACTAAATATGTCGAAAGGTGTCATCTCATGTGGGTTTTATCCGGGTCAAACTTCAAATGATTAGCCCCGGCTTAAAGTTATCTCACGCTTAAATATCTATAAATTACGTAAAGAAATATTGCACGCAATTGCAGGTGTTTTTTGTTGTTGCTAGAACAGATTTTAGGCTACCGTTACAAAATGGCAGCTAATAATAACTTGAACTTTTGCTGACCTCGTTTTTTTTATCATAATAATAATGCTAGCGGGTTTAAAAGTGATAAAGTAACAAAGGAAGCCTATTTCAAGATACCTCCGTTGCTTCAACAGGCATGTTTCCTTAACATTTTTCAAAATGTTTCAAATGATTTCAAATTAGTAGTCCACAATGTCATATTTCAGCAAACAGCTGTGAAAATATACAATTTACAGACGCAATATACTATTTCTTTTTTTTTGTATTATGTTAACATTGCCCAGCTCCATTGTTCTTCATGTGGGTAAACTACAAGGACCACACACAAGTCCGTCCACCTGATGTTATTGCCTTCCTCTCCCCAGGGCTATCAGGTGTAGGCTGAATGGACAGATCGGATAAAAGCACAGCAGTGTACTGCGATGCACTGCGGCTTCAGGAGAGGATCACATGTGATGGGTTTGTGTTCGGAGCCCAGAAGAAAGACCTCCAAAGACAATGTCATGCCTTAAAGTGTCTTCGATCAGCAACCTTCAAAACATGTTGATGTCTTCCCATATCAATAGAAAACAAACTCAAAATGTTTGGCTCAACGAGACAAGTGAAGAAAAAACTAATTAGAAATAACATTTGGACCTAGATTTGATTTATTGTTCACAGCACAAACTGTGGCGCTATACGCAGCTCCTTCTGGTGCAAGGCCTTCCTCCCACAGGTGTGGGGTTTGCTCTCTCAACATTCATATATCCACCTCATAACAATTTAATTATTTTTATATTGATCAATGTAGAAAAATAATAAATTTAATGAAAAGGATTCTTATGATTATACAAATGTAAAAATAGTTTTTTTTTTGTTTCTGCTAGAAAAGTTGACCAACATACATATCGATATTATCTTCCACAAAGCATGGTTGTCCATTGGGACCTCCATTTACAGTTGGTTAGTACATTAAATCAAAGTTACTTTGCAAATTAATACCATCGTTGATTTTCAGGTCATCTATGATGTAAATCATTCTTCTTTGTATATTATATTCCCATGAACATTCGCTGCCATTTTCAAAACAATCTAAAACATTTCTTTATTTCCGTCACCTAACAGTGGATTTCTAAATACTAAATGTAAGAGATTATCACTGTGATAACCAGATGTGATTAAACTGTGTACACAAACTAATGAAGTAGTAGTAGTGGTGTAGGCCTACAACACTGGCACACCAGCGCAACACTTCGAGGACCGACTTAAAATAAGACAAAACCCTGTAAAGTGAAATGTGTGTGGTAGTACTGTAAAAGGGGGAATGCAAGGTCGAAGGGGAGTGGAAAATATGACAGCAGTTTAACAGCCCAGTGAAAGCGATACCCCCGACATGAAGGGTTGAAAGGGGAGGTCATGAGTGTTAAAAAACACTGGCGAAAAACAAGAGGAGCAAACAAAGGCTGCCTGAGAAGGGAAGACCCTGTATCAATATACCATGGAGCCATTACACTAATTACCCATGGCCCATGGTTACTAGGATACAGGTCCACAAGACATTCCTCACGCTGTAAGCACGCTGGAGCTGCCGCGCCGTGGGGTATGAGGTATGAGGCTTTACGTTAAGACAGCCGACATGGACGGTGTAAGCACAAGTGTTGTGAGGCGACGAGCGAGGCAAACATCTTGGCCCGTTGCAAAATCAGTCGACCCGATGAGAACTAGAAGTATTGTGGTTGAAATCACAGTGAGACACAAATTATCACCTCTACCGAGGGAGGTTATGTTTTTGCACCTGCATCTGTGTGTCTGTGAGCGGGATACCTCCAAAAGTTGAGCACGGATTTGCACCGAATGCGGTGGGTAGTTTGGTTATTGGACAAGTAGGAAGCAATCTCGGACCCGATTGGCCATTGTCTGGCGACGATTCAGCCTCTGGGTGCAAGGTGTAATATTTCTGGGGTTTCGGTGGATATCCGGGCCAAGACTTCCTCTTCTGTGCACCAGTCAGCGTTTCCAGTCTGATTAGCAACTAGAAACGCATGTTGACTCCTGCGACACAAGTGGCTTTTCAGGGCTCCTCTGACACAGCAGGTAGATGTTTGGGTCTAAATCCATTTATTGGCGGTGGTCCAAGCCGAGCAGCTGTAGCATGCCGTCATGGCAGCGGCTCTCCCCTGAGTGTGTGTGGTGATGGCTGGTTTATCCTGGGTGCCACGGTTGCTCATGCACCACAGGTGTGCAGCCCCACCCAGACCCAGAGTCCAATCAGTCTGACTCTGGCCAGGTGAGGCTATCATCTGCCGATGGGTTACGAGGTTACGTTTTGGCCACACCTCACAACTCTTCTGCTTTCTACATGGACGGTTTACCTGGATGCAACCAAAGCTTTGCTCAAACGTGATTGGTCAGTACTACTCGGACTCCAAAGGACTACAAATGGAAACCAGAACGCTTCCGGTCCAAACATTTTGTCCCTGGCCTACAGATTCCGCATACATCAGATATCTGGATATAGATATTAAATAGGAAGTGATTAACCATTCATGCCAATCAGCCGAAAGGGGGCGTGGCATATCACAAAAAGGTGTATAACTTCCCCTAGATTTGCGTCCTTGGCGGAGGGCTGTGCTCTACTGAGCACTTTTCCTAGTTTTAACACATTTCAATTAATACATTTATGGACCTATACCAACACCCACCTTGTAGGCAATGTATATACATGTATATATACACATATATGCTAGTCCAATATGCTGTAAACTGGCTGATTTGCTTTCCAAACCATCATAGCCAAGAATTGCATTTGCATCTGCTGCTATCCATATGCACTTCCAGGTGTCACATGCACTACAATCCCAAACATCCCACTGCCATCTGCTGGTTCACTTTACCTGCATATCTCAGAGGAGGCTGTGTCTGGTAACCATGGTTGCATTATGGTACGTGATATTTATACAGTTTTCGCTTTACTAAGCCATAACATGTCTAAAACTAAGAGCATATTACAAACTGAGAACATCCTTGAAATCTTAAACCAGGTCCTTGTTATATTCAAATGAGGGACGTTTGAAGATGTCTGAAAGCAGACAGAATAAAGAGTCAACAGAGACAGCGAGCGGTGAGTCGCGCTAATGGAGAACGCCCTAAGAAGATTAGGAGGTTTTTACGTGGTCAGCTAATCCATTACCTGGCTAGGACTTTACTTTGATCAAGGCCAGCGAATGGCAGTAGGAGATAGTTTGGATGGCCTTGGTGGCTGAAGCAACTACATGCAATCATTTCCATTGAATATGGGAATAATGAATAATAATACCAATATTTATGTATTGTTTTACTCAAGCTCCTGCCACATTATGTTTTACTGTTTATTTTACTTTTGCACCATGTCAGTTATAAATGAAGCATCCACATTTATCTTATATGTTACCAAATATGTAATGTCTTCAGAAATGTTTTGTGAATTCCCATACTTTAGCTTAAAGCAGCATTAATCGGGTTTTGACAGCGAGAGGCCACAATACATTTCAAAGCAACCCTGTAAAAAGTGTATTTAATACATTGTCAGATCAATCATAAAAAGGTATGAAAAGGAATGGAACCAGCTTAGCTTGAATAACATAGGAACACATAGTTAGCAAATCCAGGTGGTCATTTATATGAATGTTAATTCAGCTTTTGCAAACTCTGACCAACCGCCATTTTTCACCCATGTTCAACTATTTACTCTACATGAACGGTTCAGACGGTAGGACTGGCTGAACGCCACCTGAACTAAGTGACTACAGTTAACTATGCATATAACATTTGAGATGGTAGAGTTAAGTTAATTACGTTAATTAAAATAATATGGTCCATTTAAGGCACATCTGTCTGCACTTAAACGCATTTAAGACTTGTAGAGTCATGAAATTGAACTACTCGTTAAGCAATAATAAAATGTGCCAAGTTCAAAGTTTGAGAAGCGGGTAAAGTCACACTGTTTCAATGTTCGCCAGCCATGCTAGCCTATGGATGTTGAAATTGTACAAATATCTTTAATTACTCTTGAGTAATTAAATGGAAATTAAACATTACAATAGGGAGATTGAGGAATAGATGAATAAAGTAATGAAATGGAAATATGGACTGTCAAATCACTGGATGCCTGGTTGTTGTCAGCTGCACAGACAATTACAATTTGTTTTCTATTTTTATTGTACACAATGCAATAAAACTACTTTTAAAAAGGTGTACCTGAATCTGAGATTTTGTTGAGGAATCTAAAGACATCTGATACAAAATAGAAATATGACACACACACACACACACACACACAATATTATTTTAGACACATTCACTACACGACACAACAGCATAAGACATCTTATCAAGCAACAGCACATGGCGAATGCCCAAAGGGAATTGATAAGGAAGTGAATGGAGGCTTGCGTGTCATTCTGCTCTTACCCAGAAGAGACGAGCAGACAGGGCATGACTTCCTCATGTATTTCTGAGTGCATGGGGGAGAAAGCAGGGCGGGGGAGAAAGCAGGGCAGGGGAGATGGCACAGCTGGGTGTGTGTGGGCATGTGTGGAGTAAAGCACTCTGCAGCAGCAGCAGCTTTCCTGTTTATGGGGCTTTTATGGGACACTGGGAGCAGACTCTCGGGTATTCAATAATGCAGAGCTGAGAATGGGCTGTTTCAGATCACGCACCCCTTAGCTCCGTGAAAACTTCACATGACGACATTCCTGAACATTATTTTGGCATTAATGAACAAGTGAGTGATCCGGCCGGTGGTATTTTCTTTCGTGGCAGACGACAATTAAGGCTGAAGCTCCAGTATACGTGAGTATACGTGAGTATACGTGTCGATCTGTGGGTGAGTGAAAAGCCCCCAAAACATACCGACGATTGTTAATGTTACATTTCATATGAAGGCATGTTGAGGTGGGGATGCGAGACCTGGCCTGGTTCATTCTTGTCTAAACAGTTGCGACACCACAGTTTGAGTCTGAAACACAGAAATAAATGAATGAATCTGAACTATGATTATATAATTATATATAATCTATGATTATTTGATGACAGTAAGGGCGATAGGTTGAGGAGTGGACAAAGTGATCCGGATGAAGCGAGGAAGTTCGGCCGCATGTTTGACGTTACCGTGTTCGTTATGTTGGTTGTAACTGCCAATAATGGTTTACTGTAATGTTTACTATCTCCACTGTGCTCTTCATTAATTATTCAAGAGTAATGAAAATCCAATCATATTCACCTCATGAACAAACAGTTTGGAGATTGCATATCCATGGTGTTAGGTCTACAACTAAGAGAATTTCACATGTGCTCATAATTATAATTATTCAATAATTAATAAAATGTTAAATGTCCTGCAGCTATAACGTACATACCATAGCAGACCACAGGTGGCACAAAAGAAAAAAGCCTGATTGTGTCTTATATGGACGGATATTCCACCATTTATTCAGAGTCGTCTCTAATGAAATAACGTGAGGTTGATCATTGTTCTTTGGTTGGGTTCACACATGCTGATGTGCCCTAAATATGTATCTCCTAAATAATAATAATAATAATAATAATAATAATAATAATACACTATAGCACTTTGTAAGGCCCTCAAATCGAGTGCGGGGAATATCACACCACATCCAGTGCCAGTGTGAAGATAGCTTTTCTATCTGCACACTGGCACTGGATGAGGTGAGGAAAATACGATATACTCTAGAGCACAGGGCCATCATGTCACCTCGATCTGGCCGGTCGAAAGCTTCATTCAAAACACAATAACAAAAAGGACAAAGAGAGTGGAAGCCTATATCTTTACTAAAAACAAACCATTTTTATAAAATGCTTTAGTAATAATCCAGAACTCTATTATACTCTAGTATACTGTACATATACAATATCTTATACAATGGAAGGGCTACAAAGTGGATCTGGTGCCAGCAAGCCATTTGTAGCACAATTGGGAACCAACAATGACTGCTTCCTGTGTGTTGTGACACAGGAAGCAGCTGACAACTTAAGACATTTAAAATGACAATAAAGCATCCACAGACCTCGTCCTCAATGAAAAATACACTTTAACAATGCAATAAAAACACCCCCAACCCCATCCCTCCCTTCCTCCCGTAGGTACAACTTTGTTCATACAATAAGAAGAGTTAAAGCTGCTCGCAGCCTCAAAAGGTATTCATAGCACGCACCGCCGACCCCAGCGACCGCCATTTTCCCACCGGGGGGCGCGTCCTTAAGTGAGGTAAGTGTTCCCAAGCGATTTGGAGTGAACCCAAATCATGGTTTGGCTTTATGCCGTTTGTGATTTTGCGCCCCCTGTGGGCGAAATTGTGCCTAGCGCTTAGCTGATCACAAATTGAAATTGACCCTGTGACGTCAGTCGTTGAGCTATCTACGCCAAACTTCACACTGCACACTCCTCAAGGGGGTGGCATCCATGTGCTTGCAAAGTTTCAAGGCCCTGGACCCTTCTGGAGCGGACATGTGATTGATTGAAGATGTTGTGATTTCCGCATAACTCGGCTGTTAATTTTATCGTAATTCCAAATAAGTTATAATTTTTTTTTGAGTCAGGCACATCCATTGAGCATGTGTGACTAATTTGCCGTAATTTGGATTGGAGAAGAATTCTTTCCAAACGCGCTTTTCCCCCACGGTTGTCAATGCCACGCAAACGATATCGGACAAACCAACATAATTTTCTCAGGATCACTTGGGGGTGATGACAAACGTTTCCAAGCAATTTGGAGTTATTCCGAGTCAAGGTTCGAGAGCGAATGCCGTGGACTTGATTGATTGATTGATTGATTGAATATTTTGCAAAATTTTGATTCCGCATAAGTCGGAAAATATTTAGGCCAGGCCTATGTCCCGAATTTCTAAAATTTTCGTTCAGGGTGGCGGTGCTGAGCGTTTAAAATTCGACTGCAAATTAACGAGCCCCCTGTAGGCGAAGTGCTACCAAACCTTTTGGAGACCTGCTTTCCGGGAATACATATGTCGGTGGCACATTTGTAAACTTTGGAGCAATCAGGGGCTGAGCAATAAGCGTTACTAATCCAGAAAAATAATGAGAAGAATTCCTACAATAACAATCGGTATCAACAGTGAAGCTGTGGACACAGATTGTTATTGTGGGAATAATAATAATATAATATAAAATTCCTCTTCACTGAACCGATGAAGTGTGATTATTACAGCGAAAGAAGTGATTATAACAGCGAAAGCGGATGGCAGACAGCTGAATGCACCAGTAAGTAGACACCAATGTAATCGATGAGCTTGGCATGGCAGAGAAGTCTGCTCTCACTAGAGCACGTAACCTAACAAAATGTACAATCAAACATCCTAGAACAGGCCTTCATTTAATCCAATAGAAATGCCAGAACTACTCTCAAACGTCTTACAGGAATTAATTTAGATTGTATATATATATGAGCTCATATACATGTATCGAAATGTATGTATTGTGTGTGTATATATATATATGCATACATACATACACACATATGAGCACCATAATAATAAATACATAAAATAAATGGTATAAAACCTCAGAAAAACTATATTCTTTTACTCTC
Source organism: Merluccius polylepis (assembly GCA_027122575.1). Taxonomy (NCBI): domain Eukaryota; kingdom Metazoa; phylum Chordata; class Actinopteri; order Gadiformes; family Merlucciidae; genus Merluccius; species Merluccius polylepis. Next base: position 9,213,931 of record JAOPJH010000016.1, on the reverse strand, counting down.
TACAAATATTGTATTTGGAATGCAGTCAAGGGTGCTATGCCCTTAGAAGCAGCATTAAAAAAATTGTAATACAATTTTCCCCATGCGTGGGGTGGATTTCAATTGGTGTATTTGTCAAAAATACTACTGCTGTGTAGAAGTATTGTGGTCTTATATTGCTTTGCGTCATTCAGGTGTTAATAAAAATAAAGTAAAGTACTACAAAAAGTTGCAATTCAACATTTTTGCACTGCAGTGCTGTGTTTTTGTCTTCTTAAAAAGAAATGTCCTATCGTATTTCTCACAGTCAAAAGCAAAAGCTCAAAATTCCTCATATAACTTATTCGAAAAATGGATTCATTATAAACAACAATACCAAAAACAAAACAGTCTGTCCAGTGGTATTTTTTGTATGGCAGACGACAATTAAGGTCACTCTAGTGAAACTCAGTTGTACATGTGCTGGTGGATCTGTGGACGGGTGGACGCAAAGTTTATTTTGGAGGCGGCTACTCCATGATGGCTCTGTAGATGACAGGTTCAATGTAGTCCCCTCTGTACCGGGAGTTTATCACTCTTTGCCTCTTGGATTCCCGAATGATGTCCTTATCCTCAAAGATGCCGTCGAAACGCATGTCTGACGCCTTGGACTGGAGACAGAGCCAAAGTGTTAGAGATCAGTTTGACATGTATGTGAGATAAGCCACCCTGACGGACCACACCACACAACACCCAGGGGCCCAATTTGGGCCCAATTTGGGAACGATCTGAAGTCCCGGTCAGGAAGACACACAGCAGAGTCGGACCGCCGTAATCGTGTGTGTGTGTGTGTGAGTGAAAGACGCTGATCTTCCTCTCTATGATTCCAGTCGGCATTGTCCAGATTCAATCAAACAAATCGGCTGGGGGATTTTCAACAGCCAATGAAAAGTGTGTATTCGTGAGGAGCAGCAGGAGAAAACGTAAAAAACGTAAACAAGAGTCCGTCTTTTACTGATTCTTTCCATGCGGATCGCTGCACAAATATCTACGTGGCGAGCAGTACAGCATTCACGTTTCTTAGTTTACTTCGTTACGGTGTCAAAATATTGTGTTTCTGTCTTTAGATTTGCCTTCCCCAAAGACTACAGTTGTAATGCGCGAGTGCAGATGGGATTGGAAAATCAAAGTCATTAAATGTGCACTGATTAATCGGTTCGTAATCGTTTCAGATTTTAAAAATTGTGTAGTGTGGCCCAAGCTTTAAGGGAAATCAAGAAATCGGGAAAGATTTTAATGGACATATAATCAAACTCTATATATATATATAAAAAATGACATCCAAAGTACGACAAAAACATAACAGAAATAACAACTCAACTTGAGTTTCACTCACCAGTCTAGATTTGACCCTCTTGGGTAGCTCCTCATCCGGGGAGTAGACGTCATCTCTCTTGGCCGTTAGTTGGGAGCCGTCCTCAAACTCCACCTGAAATCACACAAATAACAGCTCGTCATTGGGCACACGTATCCGTACAGCAGATTGTTGGGTTACAAAACAAGATTAATTAACGTTTACGCTAAGTTCAACTTCATTCTTACCAGGTACATTTGAGTCACGTGGGTTGCAACAAATTTGGCCCCATATACGAGTCCATCTGTCCAGCGCACCTGAACCACCTCCCCTGGCAGAGGAGGGCCGAGCTGGGCGCAGTCACGACTCTGAGGGGGTCAACAAGAACTCAGTGAATGAAGAGGACAGAAGAAGACATGGCCCATTACATATTTCATTGTCAAGATAGATAACCTGTATTGACGTGTTAATACAATGTGAGACACCTTAATGTGAAAACAATTATTCAGTAGCTATTGACCAAGGGTATTGATATTGATATATAGGCTAGATAAACATTGATATATATACATATAATATAAATTAAAATCTCTTAGTAGACAATATGCCTAAACATGTTCCCACACTGAGCATCAAAAACCTACCACAATGTCTTCTGGGAAAAGGTTGTCGCTGAAGGAGCCGTCATCAAAGTTGACTTCGTAAAAGGTCTCCTTGGACAGCTGCACCACGTCACACTGGTAGTAGCGGCCATTTTTGTGTTTGCATATGACCTTCTGTCCCACCGTCAGCTCCAGCATCGCCGCTTTGTTGCGCTGAGTCGGGATAGTTAGGCCATGAGAAGAGCAACAACACTCATTCCTTTGTTACACTCCTCCACCTTTTCAGCAGGCAGCGTACTTTTTTGGGGGGCCTGGCCGAGACCAAAGAAGTTCTTGGCAGACAAATTAGTTTTATGCCCAATGCCGTTTCGGTTTGGTCACTGAACGTCACCGTTAATTCAGACCAGTTATCCGTAACTGGATTTCAGATTCAGACACCGTCGCCATGACGACCCCCATGGAGGGAAAATCAGAAATCCGATTACGGAAATGAATTTTTTTTTAAATCACGGCTGCCTTAATTTTAACCAAACCTTTATAATCAAAGCAAACTGACAATATCAGTTTAAGGTCAAGTCTATAGAAGGCCAATTTGGTGACACTCGCTTGTTACAAATGCCATGCGGAGTCAAATTGCAACCAAACTCAATGATCTTGTTCGTGAATCTTATGTCCGTTAGAAATGTAAAGGACATTAGATTGTCCTTCTATTTGATGTTACAAATGATGTTACATTTTCAAGCACGACGACCCCACAATTTCAGCGCAAATTCAGTTCATATTTGTAGCGCATATTGTATAATAATACCAAGCAGTACAATAGTACCAAGGCTGTATTTGTCCGCTCGCTTCGTATCGGACTCAAGTCTAAATTCAGAAACCATTATTTAGCATCTGACCCGACACGGCCGTGTGCTTTGGCCTTTTACTTGCACTGACTGAAACAAACCCACCGCCCTCCTCCTGTGGATGGGCAGGAAAAAGTGTCTCACCTCAATCTGCGTGGGGCCTTTATGCCGACAGCAGGTGACGTAGACCACGAACGGCCACTCGTCGGGCTGCATCAGCACCCCGGCGGCCTGGGCGCAGGTGGGGTGGTACGCCGTTGGACAGCGCCCGTGGGAGCACTGCACGCAGCAGCCCGACGCCTTCTTCATACGCTTCTTACAGTAGTAGCATTTCTGACAAGACAGGACCGGCACAGCGTTAAAGGAGAGGGGCGGTAGGTCGTAGGAAACTAACAGGTGAAAAACCACTCCATGTGCTAGAAACAGCAGTCAGAGATCATGGGAACAATACATGGAAAACGTTACAGAAAATACACAATATATAATATATATGTATGTATGTATGACAATATATTGATAACTTCACGGTGTTGTACGCTAGCATATGGAACTGTTGAGGATGTCTCATAAGCAGCATCTTCCATTTTACCAACAGCTGGATTGGCTGGAAAACTCAACAATTCTGATCTCACCACACAGAATTATTTACAGCCTCAAGACAAATCAAGACATCCATTCCACAAGTCATGTGCATACACTAATCTAGCAGAGTATAAAGTGTGGTATTGGTCTTGGGAGTGTAAAACAGTTTGAGTTGTTCAACTTTTGTTCACAGATAAATCCGAGCACAATCCCAAACAAACAAAAACACAAAAAAAAGACATTTATAGAAACTCACAAGTTTAAATCTCTGCAAAGGTATTCCACTAAGGTCGACAGGACTTCTTTCAGTAATGTTGACGAACTGCGCTTCGAGCACGGCCACTGCACACAAGACGTGTACCCACCTGAAACACAATGAGCGACTCATTAATTCTTCATAAACTAAGCTAAATGTTCAATGATCAATACAATGACATTTGAACGCGCTACTCACTTGTTGTTGTTGGCTTTCTGGAGGGCCCCACCCCTTAGAGAACACAAACAGCAATTCTGGAAGAAAGAAAATATACAAAATGTACATTATATAAATACTCTACTCATGTAAATGTGGGACTGGTCATTTCATACAAATATCATAATGAATACATAATCTGTAATCATATATCATTTTAATAGCTTATTTTATTACAAATGATTATTGTCCCTAGACTTTCAACATCTGCATGGTGATTATTATTATCACAAAGCCACACATTATGTTCATATTTTGAGAAATTAGTTGTAAAGGTGTTATGCATCAATTAATAAAAATGTACGTTGGAAATCAGACCCCAAGATCTACTTGGAGTTAAATTAAGCTCGTGTTGATGTTGAATTTTCTGACCTCAGTCATGGCATTGGCTTTGCAGCGTGCACACTTCCAATCCTTGCTCACACTGGCTGGATCTACGCCATAGCAACCTGCAGTAAAACCAAAAAATACTTTAAAGGCCCTGACACACCAAACTGATATCAAAGAACAAGCAGCAACGAAGGCCGACTGTTGCATCACCTCGCCTCGTCTGGGTCTTGGCCAAAAAGTTGCACTTGAACAGACTGCAAAGACTGCAGCCAACGGCCAACTAGCACGTACGTTCTGCGCCTGCGTGAGAGGAAATAACTCTCCATACCAGCAAGTGGCGGTAGTTTGTATTCATCATTCAAAAAAGGGACACCGGACGACCCAGGACTGGGGATATATACAAACAGGAAAGAAAGCAGCATTGCCTACTTTACCTAAAAAATCATTATTGCTGCCATTTGAATAGAAAACCACACAAGACTGTTTGCTACTCATTCGTGCTTCATCACCTCAAAGTGGCCTCCAAGAGTGGAAAGTCAAGCATTGTGGATAAAGGTTTGTGTTGACACAAAGATGAATGACACAAGATAAAGACATGTCCTGAACTGACATGATGTGAAAATGAACATTTGCCAACTTTCCTACGAATAGGTGACCTGGCAAAGAGCCAACTCCACAAGTCGTTCTTTTTTGAGGCATTATGTCCTGATGTATAAAACCATACAAGAGAGTTTTCAAATGGGGCTGCTGAAAATATTTCGTGTTTTAGTATATGTTGTATTCTAACCTGTATAGTATAATTATGTGTACCTGCCCTGGTACTGTGGATGGAAATGAGCAAGATGCTGTTATTCGGTACAATGCAATCTCTTCTCATTGAGACTCATGCCTGTTTTGTACATTGTCCCTGACAAATAAACAAAATAAACAAAACCAAGAACCAAAAACCAAAAACAAGCTGTATTTTGCGTTGCACTGACTTGTGTGAACGCGGACGCTGCACTGGGAGCAGCTGATGAGCAGGCTGGTCCCGTCGTCATGGAGATGCGGCGTGGGGGCCTGGTCCTCCGACTCGGCGTCCTCCTCCGTGATGGTGGTGAAGCACGCCTCGGGGATCAGGGGCTTGGTGCGCATGCGGCCGCCGGACGCCATGACGGGGCTGTCCACACCGCTGGCGCACTCCGTCTGGGAAGAGAAAAAAAATAAATAATAAAAGGTTCACCCCAGGCCATTAGAGAACATCAATCTTTTATTCTTTCAACATGCTTGCATTTTTATATTGTATATACATTCATTTTCTGCACTTTCTTAATTTTATATTCATGGAGAGTTTTTGTTTGTTTGTGTTGTTATAGTCTTTTCATCACGGCACCACTGTATTCGAAAAACAATCACTGTATTTGTACTTGCCTGGCAATAAAGCTTTTCCTGATTCTGATGCTACAGACGTTTGCGGTGTCAAAGTTCTTCTAAAAATGGTACAGGGCTAAAAGTGCCATATCATCTTCAAATAAAGGTTATAAAAAGGTCAGCAAGGGGATAGTCTTCCCTCACAACCAAAAGAAAGTAACCGCATCTAAAAGTGTGCCTTTTTTATGATGTTAACTTGCCAACCAACAGACGGGGGGAAGAAACAACCATTCCTTGTCGAAATGGCAGGATGTTTTGAAGAAAGGCTCATTTTGGGGGTGTATGACAAACTGCTTTTGTTTAATCATTTAATGGCATACCAAGACCTAAATAAAAAGGTGGTTACAAGGTAACACGATTGTTGACGGGGGGGCCGTAAATAAAGTCGGTACAAAATGAATCTTGACGAAAACTGGTGGGTACTCGTCCCCAGCGTAACTGCCGCCTCTGCCTGGTACATATAAGGAGCAGACTAGGTCTATTGAGTCCCAAGCGAGATGGCTCACCCGCTGGTACGTCCTGAACAGCATGCAGACGGAGCAGTAGGGGGCCTGCAGGCCCATGCGGCGGTTGTACTCGCGCTCCTTCTTCAGGTTAGCAGGTCTGTTCTGCCACAGCTGAGCCAAGGGCTTGGTCCAGCTCTCACCCGCCTCGTGGCCTTCATCCTCCAGAGACATATCCTCTGCAACCTCTGAAACGCATCATTCACACCAAAACAAATAAATACAGGAATGTTAAAATTGAACATGCCATAGGTACCATTTAAACATGCACTATATAACTTTTCCACCGTAGCTATTTACTCTATTTAAAAAAATTCTAGATAACTAGACATTTATCTATTTATCTACCCCCCACCCCCCCCCATCTGCTTATCTTCCAAATCTTGCTCTTTTCAGTTCTCTCTTTGCAACTCTCAAATCTCACCTACAGCATTTTTAATAGCTACAAGATATAGCTGCAATGTTAAAGCCGTGTTGTTGTGGAATACACTATAGCTGATACACAGACATAACATAGACCTAGACCTAAGCGGCTGTTCCTGATTTAATTGTTTGGATATTATTTGGAGCTGGTGGTTACACCAAAGCATGATAAACATAACGTATGCAGTAAAGCATTTCAACACAGCTGCCAAACAACTAGAAGCGTTAGAGAGGTTAATGGTAAAATGATCTTACCTTCCATTACAAGATTATTATGTTGTTTCGCCTTTTTTTCTAATGATTTCCTTATGTGCCTGGTTATTACATACCTTCATCACTGATGCCATCCTTAATCAGAGGATGGTGTCTTGGCAGCTTTCCAAGGTGGCTTTCATACTCTTCATCGGTAGCCATCTCATCTGCATCCTGCAGGAGAACATGATGTCAGTGTCAGTGTTGTAAACCATGATCATCTTCTTCCACATGTAGCGGCTAGCTAACAGCTGATACGTGACCACAACTTGCTCAACCAAGACAACTAAAGCATCACAAATGAGCCTGAGAGGAAACACCCAATTTCCTGTTTTAGAATTTCCTACACCACCACAAACACATGAAGACGACAACGTAGTGTTAAGCAAACATGAGACAATCAATCGTTTCAATTAATGTAGGTCAGTGCAGTATTGCTAGTTTTCAAAACTTTAGAATTACAATCGACTATATGGATCAACTATATTTTTATATCATCACATTCATTACTTGGCAAGTTGTCCTATTGGTTGAGGTTGCTCACAGTAATAGTATAGTATAGCATAATAGTATAATAGTATGCAGCACATCATATACTTGCTTCTTGCAATATACAACCAGCAAACTGCAAATGCGATCTTCCCTGCGATACATTTTAAAATATCATTAGGCAAAAACCTTGGACTCTGGTTTTATGTTCACATCAAAGCGAGGAAGGTTTATAGTAAGGATCCTGCATCAGCGTGTGTCGAGAACACAGAGCAAAATATGGGCGGTGTTGTCGCTCACCCCTTTATCCTGCGAATCCGCCTCGGTGTCCGTGCTGTAGTTCATGCCTTCATCCTTCTCCCTGACTGGAACCTCATCCTCCCCATAGTCCCCCTTGGCGTAGCTGTGGACATGAAGGACGTCCGCTGGACTCAGGGCCATCTGAAAGACCCTGGGAGCCGGGCTGGAGCGACCGGCGAGCGGGGATTCACCGCTCATCCCCACCACCTCAGACTTCAGGGCCAGGCTGAGACCGCCGGCTTCCTGGTGGTGTTCTGATTTATGTTCTGTGTCCAGGAGGCCATTGTTGCTGTCATTTTTCGCAGGACTTCTTCTTCTTGCAGATTTTTTGGTGTGGGCTTTAGGCTGCGCTTTTGGCTTGGATTTGCCGCCTTTGTCCTTATGAGCCTGCATGTCTGTGTGAATAATTAAACATGAGATGTAGTTTAGAATAGCCTCAACATTTACAGGCATAGCTCCGGTTTATAAAAACATTTCCAATGGCGGCACACACAATTTCATATTTTATTTTAAATTCAGAAATCTATATTTATTACAGCTATTATATAAAGGTTTGTGTTTTTTTTTCCCATTGTCAATTGTATCATACTCTTGGAAACAAGCAATCAGTTACCCAAACAATCAATTCTGCCTTATGCTTGATTTGATTGGTTGCCGTTGCTCAAAGGCTTGAGCCCAAAAGTTATATTTTAAAAACGCAAAAAAGGAAAAACTGAGTGGCTTCACAAGACTGGTGCGGCCCCATGGTACAATAAACATTTTAAATAAAAAAGGTAAACAGTAGTTTTATAGGGCCGCGTTTTTGCAAAACTTTTTTTCACTGTGACCACCAGAGAAATATGCATCAAGATAATACACAATAGAAATTCTATATTTTAGAAATACACCTAACAGATAAGATAACTAACCAAAACGTATTATTATACATTTGAAGTTTATATTTGGAAATTCTCACACTATAATATATAAAAACCCTGCCATGAGACAAATATCAATTTGAACTGTGCCATACATTTATCTGGTTTCTCCTCCTTGGGTGCTTTGACCTTCTCCATCTCCTTATCTCTCTTGTCCTCCTGGATCAGCGGAGAGCCCTTTTCCTCAGCAACATACAAACGCTTTGTCCCCTTCTTGGCACTGAAGCAATACAAAATTATTGTTCTGATATTAATGTGGCTTTTCTGTTCAGAGGACATACGGTACATGTGTGTACTCTACAAGTGTTTCACCCACTACTGGTGCATGAAAGGAAGAACTTACTGTACTTGGTCAGAAATGTAATGCAAGGGTATTTATTTCTAAAAATCAACTTTACCGGAAATGAAACAAGTCATGATTCCATTCAAATAAACTGTTGATGTTTCATCCCTAAATTAAATTGCTATTAAAAAAAAGTGCTATGGCATAGTTTTTAATATTTTAATACATAACCCTAACAGTACAAACGAAGGAGGGACAACAAACCATGGTATGTGATGCCATGCAAACACCTCCCTGCTATTCGTATGGAACATGGAAACCAACCTTTTGTCGTCTTGGGTGGTGCTTGTAGCATCTTGAACGTCACTCGCCGTTTTGTCCAGCGGTTTCAGCGGCTTATTTCCACCAACAAACTCCGCCGCCTCTGGTGTCGGTTTGGAGTGATCGATCGGTAGGTTGTCTTTTCCAGCCAACCACTGGGCATAGCGGTCTGGTTGGTACTTGCGCACAAAGACGTCCATCGATATCTTCACCATGTCTTGACTACACGAGCACTGAAAGGTGAATGAAAAACTCTATAACATACTATAGAAATACAATTGGCTTTGCATGATTATTTTCTAGGCTGATAGAAACAGCACATGAGTACATATGTGCTATGTACAAGTACAAGTCTAACTGTATCCATGTGTCTGCATCCTTGGCAGCCATTCTTTAGTGGCAGGAGCACTTGTGTAATTCTACCATCAACCTCGTAAATAACTAACAAGGTTGACGCAGCCTTTATGATGTACACATTTAATTCTGTGTCATTCATTATTTTCATTATCTTGCTTATTAAAGATTGTTTTTCATTTTCATTCTCGTTCCGTTTCATTGGTAATTTTTTCATGTGTTAATTTAAGTCGGACTAATTTAGTGCACACCTGTTACTTTCATTCAAATTTGAAGTAGATGATGTGATGGTGGCAAGAACCCAATAGACATGTTTTTGTTTTGTTACAAACTTGTTGATTTAAATAAATTATTATGAATTATCCATCAAGTCAACATTAGCCCACGATTATATTAAAAATGAATGAGATTATGTATACGAGTCCTGTATTACTACTGTTTGGATATAAATGGAATAGGAGCAAGGCACTTGACTCCTGGCCCATACATATTCAGTTTGCCTGGCTGCAATCAACCCCAGAGTAAAGTTGTGCTGGGACTTGGTGGGAAAGAGAGAAGTACCAGGGTTGCTTGTTTGCCGTAATCAATCCACCGCTGCATGGCAAAGTTGGTGGACTCGGCACAGTTGAACCCATGGTTGAAACCAGCGTGATAAGCAAAGGGGAAGGTCACTATAAACTGTCCAGCCTCTTGCGTAACCTAAACATGAAACATAGAATATAGAAATAATGCAAAAATGTAATAATTTAAACACTTCAATAAATGTTGAACATCTGTGGATAATAGACAAAATCATCACCTTCTCAAAAGGTATGCCATATTTTTTCAGGATGGATGGTGAGATGAGGGTCATTTTGTGTCGCAAGAAAGCTTCGCAGCTTTGAGCACTTCCTGGAAAGAACCCTGTATAAAAAGCAAATAAGATATATATTTTCTATCTTGTTTTTTTTAAACTAATTTCATCATTTACTGATACCTGAAATCAGACAGTTCTTTAAGCTTTTCAGTCTCAATAAAGTGGCCACTGTGGATAAATGTAACAATACAAAAATGATCCATGTAGACCATTACGCAACTATTAAACTAGCTTGACTCATCGTCGTGACAGTAACCTCGTAAAGGTGCATTCACATGAGACACGCCAAGACACCGGGTGCTACCCACCGGGAAAGCGGTGCAGCAATTTCCGGGCGGGGAGGGCCCATGTGCCTGACCTCGCGACGCCTTGCTTCGAAGTTGAAATTATTCCAACTTTGACCCGCCGTGCCAGATTAGGTAACGCACCAACCGATAGATTTAAACAATTAAAGAATTATATAAATATATGCTTACCCTTTGCAAGCCGCTCAAGACGTTTGCCTTGTTCTGGTGGGACAACATACCTGAGCATGGTAAAGAACCACAGATATTTCAGAAAAAACATTCTGCAACACTAATATGTTGATTAACACATATTAGTGTTAATCAACTAATCCACCATCAATTCATGGAGCATTTAAAAGCCTTGGTAAAAGCATTGGCAATTAGACAAGATTGACAAGCACCACATTTGGAACATTTGAAACCTACATCTCCATGAAAACATAAAAAATATCAATCAACAATCACACTAAGACCTAAGAGCATACCCAACAGCTGAAGTAGGCCATACACCAAAACATAGGCAGGTTGTATGACCAGTCAAATGCAATGCTTGAGTGGTGGGAAAGACTGCTATGCGTCAATCAGTTATATAGAGGTGAAGGTTAAACGTAGACTTTACCAAGACTTGGGCTCTCCAAAATGGAGATAGTTGATGCTGTAGAGATCCATGTCCTCTGTATGCCAGGCAAATGTACTCTTCCACATCCCAAAGTAGAGGTATGGCGTATTGACTCCCTTAATCTTGATCCCACTCTCATCTTCGACCGTGTCTAGGATGGTGTTCAAATTGCCAATGTTCCACTCGGAGACGTCCTTCATAGGAAAGGGTTGGAAAAGGGAAAAAAAGTGATGGGGGGGGGGGGATGTAGTTAGCATGTGTTAGGTAACCAATTGTGTTTACTTTGTTCACTATTTGGAAAAGATGAGGAATAAGAACAGGTTATATTATATAATATTAATATTTATAAGAAGGATATTTAGGATATTACCTTCATCAGCCAGCATACTTACATAATAATGACAGAACAATCTGACTATATTGAGCCAACTTATTTACGTATATGCTCCCAACAGACTGTAAAAGGCTCCCTATGCTGATGTGAATTGCAAATTAGTATTACACATTCTTCAGCCAATTACATTTTTGAAGACTTACTTGAATTACTATAACTCATTGAAAAAAAAGTACTTAAAGTACTTACAATTTTCACAAAAATGTATATATTTACTCACAATGTCATACAGTGTCCCGGGTACATCAGCTCCATAGAGTGGGGGATTAAAAGTCAGATTCTTCCAGAACTTCCTCTCCAGTTCCTCAATGTCCACATACCGAGGATTACAAAACCTAGAAGGTAAGAGAATGTTCAACTTGTTATCCCCCCAAATATACAATGCCTAAGGAGTAAGGAGGTAACAGTTAAAGCACATGATTCATAGCATGACTGAGCTGCAACTGCCCTTACAAGTACACTTATGTGGACTCCAGCATCTTTTTACTTCAGAAGCATGCCTCGCCACAATTACCAGGGAGGGTGCAGAGTGTGGAAAATGGGATCCCCCCTCAAACCTGGAGAAGGCCGATTAGCTTCCAGACCATGCCAAACACTTTCACTCTGCCGGAATGTGCCAACTTTGGGAACCTCAAATAAAAAATGTGACCTGTTCAAGGTCCACCTTCTTCCCACGACGGCAGTAAGTGCTTCAAAACATCCACGTGACGAGGCCTTCAAAATGATAATGAGACCCCCACTGCATGTGTGCAAAACTCAAGGCATTTTATCCATTGTTAGCATCATATTAATTCTTCAAAGTCTCACTTGTCTAGATTGGAAGTTTTGCGAAACTCTCGGACCGTCATGGGCTTTTTCTGGATGTTGTACTGTGTGAAGAGACCCGACTGTCCCGACACAACCTGCTGAATGGGGGCAGGGATCATCAAATCGTCTATGTCATCATAGCTCTGTCTTGGCTTCCAATCTTTCGGTGGGATAACCTGAGGATGAAGAAAATGTTGCGTTGTCATTCACGTTATCAAAATAAACCCTAATAAACCGTGTGCAATAAGTACCACAACATAAACGCAAATTCAGTGGAATGATTATATAGTTAGCATGACTCATTTTCATTAATACGAGTCTATAAATACTTTAACCTAAATATTCCAACCCATCTTTTACCACCCCATTACCTCAAGAGTTTATCCACTGATAATAACATTCTTATGTATTAGGCCTATATAAGCACATTTTATCATGTTTTATATATGTGAGTGAAACTCTACTTGTTTTGTAACAATCTAGCCAGTATCTAGTCCAAGACTAAATAACATATTGGGCAACTGAGAGTAAATGAAAATGTCTATTCCATGGACATTTCATACTATGTGCTAATATTTTGTGGTTCTTCCAACAATTGTTGTTAAATTGTCTAAATTATAACTCCATAATAATGAACACATGAAATGACAAAATCATCTTGTTTTCGTCTTGTGTGTTGCACAAAAAAATAATACTTACTCTTGCCATGCCAGCTTTGTGTGCCCCTTGGGACTCCATATAGGCGATGTAACGGCTGAAGTCTTTAAAGTCCTCCTTCGAGGGGTGAAAAGTCATTATCCCGCTGCCATCTGTCTGGGCGGTGTCCGTGGTCATCTTGCGTTGCTTTCACACGCACAGGGAGGAGAAACTCTACAAAAATAAATGAAGACCAAATACAAAAGGAGACAGTACTACATTTGTATGGCAAGAAATGACAGCTACTTAAAAAACAGCAGTGCATAGGGGTCACTGACACTCAGTAGGCCCCCCCCCACACACACGCCCGCGCACACCCGCGCGACCCCAGAGACCTTCATGGAGTCTCTCGTCAGCACGCAGAC
>JAOPJH010000016.1:9090837-9104934 GCA_027122575.1 Merluccius polylepis | reverse complement strand
GCCCACCAGCCTATCCAGTGGACTCGACCAACTGATATTCTGATCTAGCCGTCATACGTCTGGGTGGAGATTCGTGATTGACAGGCAAGATGCATTCCCCAAACCAATCAGAATGATAGCTCTTGCATCTTACCTACAGCAGCTTTAACTTGAGATGCATTTAAAAAGATCTTCACCTTTACTCTCTTCCTTCTGGCCTTTTGTGGCCGCACAGGATGCCCCCAAACAAAGGGGATTGGGCAACACCTTCAGCTCCATGACGACATCACACAGCGCATGGCGGAGCGCTCCTTGAAGCTTGTCTCCCAGCTGCGAGGGGCTGATATTGCCTTGCTCCCAGACATCAAAGCGGACATGCATTTGTGGCACTGATAAAAAAAAATGTTTTAAAAGAGCATTAGTAGTCCAGTAGCATGCCACATGTGTTTGAGATACACCGTCATTTCTGAAAATACGGTCTCAAAAAACACAGATCGGTCAAAGACACATTGACAGTAGGGTCGGCCGATATCAAAGTGAAATAGATACATCAGTATCAGTGAACATGTTGCAGGTAAAGCAATGTCTCTAATGTTGAATTTTCATTTCTCACCGCTCTTTGAGTAGTCTACTTTCACAGAGTCTACTTTACATTGTTTCACTAAATTCTACCTACATATATTTCTATTGTGGAGAAAATTGATAAATGATTAGAGATGATTAAAATCACAATTAACCAATTGGGCCAGATAGCCCAACAGGGAACTGCCAAGAAAACTAGGAGTGTATCATCTAGGTAGGACAAGCTGTAGCCTATATTAGCTAATATATAATATATAACTGATACCAACATAGGAGATACAGGAGCATCGTTGAAAATGAGAAGTGTACTACATGTTTTATGATTTTTTTGACTGTGTGTGAGAATACAGAAAACAATAATTAAATACATAATTACATATAAATGATTAATTATATCTGTATAAAAGATAATGGTGCATTGGTATTCGTATCCATTAACCCATTCAATTAGGAGACTGTACCTGAGAGGATATTGGCTGAATTGATCTTAAAAACAGCTGTGAGCTCATCAAACTGGTCTGGCTGGAGGGGGCCTTCAAAGGGGTTTCGCTGCTGCAGTGCGGTGCAGTCCTGTGCTGGCACCACTAGAGGGTCACCTTGAGCATCCACAAATGACAGCGTGATGCAAGCGATCCCTGGATAGCACAGAAAACAGAAATACAAATATAAGAACGTATAATTAATACATGCATTCTCACCCAAAAAATACTTACAGTACTGAAGATGTTTTAATTCTACTCTTTTAAAAGTACAAAAGTACAAATCCCAAACATTTTGCTGCTTGATGGTTCAGAAATTCAAATGTTTGGTTCGTGGATAATTAATAAAATGAATACTTTAGTTTTTTTTGGCTGCCTTTCAGATAAAGCAAGCAAATGTAATCACTTTGGACTCTGGTAACTTGTGATGGCATTTGCTATTATTTATGACATTTCTAGATGAATGATTAATCGAAAAAATATCGTTAGATTAATCGACTATGCAAATAATCGTTACTTGCAGCCCTAGGTATTGCTGCACAGCCTATTAACAGCCAGCGTGAAAAGAGGATGAATGTTACCTTTGCCCCCGGTCCCCTGTCCACCAGGCTTATTGTAGAGGTAGATATCACCATCAGGCAAGCCACTGCATGCATGGAAGTAGTGCTGCACACAGGGGACAGGACAGAGCGGCTCGTCGACACAAGGAAACCAAAACGCTAAAGCAAAAACATCAAACATGTAACTGCACACCCTGGTAGTCAACTCACGCGGCTGACATTGATGTGGATGTAGAAGTAAGAATACTTTAATGATCTCCTGAAGGAAAACATGAATGGATCTTCGTAGGTTGATAGTTTCCATTCCATTGTGCATTTCCAATACTTTAATATTGCCTCAAGTTGTCAATATTCCCAACCAATTGACATTTTAGTTTTACTCATTAACTAGTTTTTTCTCAGGGTAAATGGCTTGCAATGATGAGGCACTTCTCTAGCATCACAACCGGGTAGTGCAACAACCCGCACATTGAGAGACATGAACGGTTCGTCTTGTGCAGGGATACTTCTTGACACTTTCGCCAGGAGGATCAAATCTACAAACCGTTTAGTTTCCCTGTGCTGCTGTGACACCATATCCAGAGAAAACATCATTATGACAATTCAAATTGTACTACGTTTCCCCAGAGGGCCTACATCTCAGAAGCCTCAAGGTTGTAGCTGCGGATACTTACCTTAAAGTGGTGTGCTGTGTTGCTGTCGGTGTATTTGGGTAAATGCAGGAAGATGAGCAGGTTCTGTCTGAGGTAATGGGCTACTGCTGGCAGGATGGACAAGCAGTACTGTGGAAGGCTGAACTGCATGACTTCGTTGGAAGGAGAGCCCAACGGCTGGATGAACTACGCATTAAAATAAGGACATTCGTTTTTAGCGTTAGCATCGTATCGGTGCATAATAGCTGGACATGAGCATGGTCTCAGCATGGTGCTCCTTTGAAGTGTTGGACTATAGTCATGATCGTACTGGGTCACTGGCACACTGGCACATCCTAATGCTAAATTGCCAGTCAAGGAGATGAGGAGGCTGAGATCTGACTGCGTTTACCTCAACATCAGAGGGGGTCAGTTTGCAGTTCCTGACAAGCATGACAGTAATGATGTCCAGAGTGGTCTCGTCCAGACGCTTGCGCAGCAACTTCACAAGCTCGTCTGTAATCTCTGGGCCTGCAAAGAAATGAAAAAGAAATACACCATGACATGTAAACCGAGTACATTTGGAAGAGAACTGTGGTCAGAGCAGCTCTCAAAACGACACATATTGACCCGTCACATGGGCATGGAGTGATCTGTTCTTGACTCGGTCTTTTCATGTCCTTACTTGGTACTAACGTTGGATGCCTTAATTCCTTAATGCCTGCCTCGTGCCAGCAACACATAAGTGGCTGATAACATACATAACAGTGTTTGTGTTTGTGTGCGTGTGCGTGTGCGTGTGCGTGTGCGTGTGCGTGTTTGTGTGTTTGTGTGTGTGTGTGTGTGTGTGCGCACAGTATAATGCCGTATGTTTCCAGTGTTTGCTATCAATTCAAGTCCCCCAATTTGTATCTTTGACTTCTCATGACTCGCCTGCGTCCCCAACTCCGTGCACCAGCAGTAGGATGTGTTTGTCCACCAGTCCAACAGGCCGAGAGCTCTCCATAGAAGACCTCTGGTACTGATGAGGAGGGAAGATGTGAAGACAAAGTTCAGATCTAAAGCATTACTGTAATAATGCATAACGATTTCAGGTGATTATGCGTCAATAAGGAACCTCATTTAAGGGGATAGATGTTAATTTCCAAAGAAAATTGAAAAGGAATGTATACAGCTTTAACAAACCCCTTCAAAATATTTATCGGATGCTTTTGGTCTAATAAAAAAATAAAAGGTTTATTGGCTTACAAATTGGGTTGCGGGAATCAGTACATTTTGAGGTGTTATACACCGGAAATGTTTTATCCTGTTGCTTCGCTTTGCTTACGTTCATCTCCTCTGAAGGCTCCTGACTCCTTGACAGTCCCAGCGAGCGATTGGCATAGAGGTTGCCATCCATGTCACAGTACCTCCCTGCTTGGGAGGTCTCACAGAGTCTGGTTGGGGGGTAAGGGAATTAAGGGGAGGCGTTGAGTTGAGGAATGTACATATGATGCATTTAAAAAGGTGCTGTAGGTGAGACTTAAGAGCTATAATTTCAGTGTCATTAGTTAGAAATGCTTTTTTTAATTATTTTTTTAATCTTGCTCTCTTCTGCTCACCTTAATCCCATACAATTACACTTGTGATAATATACAAACAATAATAAAAAGAAGCCATCTGTGGTGGAATCAACCTGAGGTAGAAGACAGATTTGGTCGTTCGCTCCTGGTAGACAAACATGTTCTTCCTGTTGACCACGCAGAATGAATTGAGCACAGAGCGCAAGGCCAGAATGGCTGCAAAACAGGGGAGGAGAGGGAGACATGAAAGGATATAACTGTTGTTTACTGAGATATGGCCAATTACCATATTAATACTGCTCAACATACAGTCAAAGGTATAGTGGGAAAGGTGAACACATAACATATGCATTTACATTACAAACACAATCCTACGGTTCAAAACAACAAACAAAACACACAATTACAACGGCTTTGAAAATGATGTGTGCAAACAATAATGCCAATAAAGCATATACAACTGTGAAAAGCAATTGTGGGCCCTAAATCCAAAACGAATGCTGAAAAGAGCGCATAGTGTTGAAAGGGTGCGGCTGACCTCGCGACACGCCCGTGTTGGGCGACATCTTCAGGCGTGGGTGGATGTGGATGATGGTGCTCCACACCACGTCGCAGGCAAAGTACCCGGGGATGAACTCCATGGTGGCTGCCAGGTAGTCTCTCGGCTGGTAGTTCTCCTCATTAGTGTAGTCTGTGTATGTTAAAAAGGTACTAAATGACTTTGAATACGGGGGGGGGGGAGCAAACTGTAACCTGACACGCCAGATGGTTTGTTACACAGAACCATCTGGGAAGTCGTCTGTGGAAACTGTTTGGAAAAGGGCAGGCACTTTAAAATAATACTTGGCAGGTGATTGGATGAACAATCTGTCTATCACTGTCTATTAGGGGATAACTTCAACCAATCAGATCAACAAACCAGAGCAGTAGACGTAGTAAGAGAGCCTTCAGTGCCGTTCTTTGCCCTGCTTTCAATCGAGAAATACTCTCCAGTTCAGATATAACTCATGCTATAGCAGCACCTACGCAGAGTCCGCTAAGATACTCCAGGCCTACTATACGATACGGCAGTATAGGATTATGGCCTGGCTGCCCAAACGCTCTGGAAGCAAGATCTCTGCTGAGATTTGTTCTGCTTGTTTTTAAATTGACAACTGGTCTAAAGTTAGGGGAGGGAAGGTATCTGTCATTGAGGTGAAACTTACCGTCCGAGTTGGCATGCCTCTGCCTGTAGAGGGAGTCATTCTTCCAGATGTCCTCCTCACTCTCCGCCACCAGCAGAGAGTTGCATCCGTGGCTGTCGTGCAGGTCCTGCAGCAGCATGCGCTACCCAGAACAGAAACCACCTTCACTCAACTCCCTCAAGGGGTTCTGGGCACACCCCATTTATGCATTTGTAGTGTTCAAAAAGTAATAAAACAAATTGTACAATTTTGATCCAGCAACCACCATTAAAACCTATACTTCTTATCTAATACTAATGATGTCTCTGATTGTAAAGACATTGGGGGGCATATAAAACACAAAAGAGACAAACCCGGGGGATACCTGATTGACGACTCTGCAAATATCACTGATCTTCCGCACCAGCATCTGATGCAGATTCTGGCACTCGGGTAGGTCTGCGGTTTTCTCCAGGACCTCTTTTTCTTCTATTAAGCTCCTGCAGAAAACAAAAAGAACGAGGTAGGAGTCAAGATGTCACTATGAAGACACAATGGTTATCTCTGAAGTCTTAGCAAAACGACGTATGGACACAAGCTCTTACCGAGAGTGGGAGTAGACCTCCACCCTGTCCAGGTGGATCCTCACGATGAGCCAGAAGTTAGGCATGAGGATAACCTTCTGCTCCTGTTCATCCACCGCAGGGCTTTCGCTCTCCGAGTCACTACTGCCACCATCATAACCTTTTGTAGGATGAAATACAAAAAGAAATAAAAAAGGCAGCCTTTTTTTTTTTTATCGTGTGTTGAGGGTAAAAGGGAGCTATAACTGCTTCATGGGTGCGACTTTAACATTGAGCTTTTAATACTAATACTATCAATGTCAAAGGTTAATTGACCAATTTTCTTTATTATCTCATTATCTACCATCGTCAAGATCATCATTATTTGCATACCTAACATGTCTGAATCCAGACTTCCTTGGCTGGACACCACACTTTGGACACGGTTAGGTCTTAGTTTTCCACTGCCTGTGGAAATAAAATACTCGGCATCAAGGCTCTGGTCTGCTCATGATTACAACGTGGAATAGGAATTGCTGTAGGAATTGTTGTACATAATAATGCTACTGCTACTGTGTTATACAGCACACTTAAAGGAAATAACAAACACTGTGTTTAGGCTAGACTTTGAGTGCATCATTTTTTGTATCCTACATTTATTTAAACGTAACATTTAATTGCATCCAAGTCGAGATGTGGACCAGGATCAACCCATTGCACTATGTGACCCACTGCCATCACTCTTCATCTAAAAATAAGTTGTTTTAGGATTTTTAATTAACAGCTTTGACAGCTTGTATAAAAAAAATTTAATTAAAATAAAACCTTAATTTGTTCATAAGTTAATCTCATCTTATCGGTGATATTATATTATTATATATATTATAGGACCAGGTGGAGGTCACTTACAATGGGTGGCTGACTGCAACGACTCCGACAGGCTCACGGTGGACGGGGTTTTGGGGGGCGAGGCCGGCTCTGAGCACTGCTCAGCATTGCCGGGTCCCGGCAGAAGATAAGGGCTGGTGGGTGACTTGATGGAGTTAGCGGACCTAACTTCTTCCCCCTGCGAACAGGAAAGACTTGCGGTCACTCAAATGGAAATCACTCACCCACAGAATTCATTTTAAAGCTATAGCGCGGGACTTTTACATATAAATGAACATCTGTTCTATTCAAGCCCTTGCCAAACAAGTTCACACAATGCTGATTAAGCCCATCACCGCTGGATAAATCTCTCTGTATTTCACAGTATACAGAGTTTTTAAGTCTCGTGTCTGTAGCGTCTGTCCCGCGCTGGCTGGATGAATGCATACTGTGCATTCTCTATGGGCAGAGCATGTGCCAGTTAGCCGTCTGCTAACTTCAATGTGGATAAAATAATGTATTCATCATTTCACAGCCACAACAGTAGCGACACGGAGCCTATGCGCACGTCGACAGTGTTTTGTAAGGGGAAGACAAAAGTCCTGCACTGAAGCTTTAAGATATACAAGTTTACCTCGATGAACAAGTTAAAGCAGTACCCAGTAACTGCTTGTGCTTGTTTGTGCTGTGGTTTAGTGTTGAATATTTACTTTGTATATAACTTTAAATAAAAAGGTAAGATGACGCGAGTTACCTCACTGTCTGCTTCTGTCGTTCCTGCCTGCGTTTTATCCTCCGTTACTTTACAGAGTGAAGCTTGACTAGACCTGGACTTGTCTCTAGCATTTACTCTGATGCCACACAAGTCCAGTTGTTGGTGGGGGTCGACCGCATGGTCCGACTTGGTCCGCCGACTCAGGGACACGTAGTGGAAGTTGTCTTGTTCACCATTCAAAACGTATCCATGGAAGGACGTTCTCCTGAACTCCTGTAACAGGTACAGCAAGCCGGTCATTATGTAAGGGATAATGTACAGCGAGCCAGTTATGTAAGGGATAATGTACAGCGAGCCAGTTATGTAAGGGATCATGTACAGCAAGCCAGTTATGTAAGGGATAGTGTAATTATTGCGAAATTGATTCCTGAAGTCCTGCATCAACAAAGTTGGTGATAAGTTGCGTTATCAACTGCAGTCTTGCTTCAAAAAAAGGCTGAAAATGGTCTTCTGTGAAATGTCAAGAGAGGGCTACTGTGAAATTTGATCGCAACTATTTTCTGGCTCCTATTACAAATACCGACACCTTACAAAGTTGCTTGAAATACATTATTTGAAACCAACTGTGTACCGCGTAGCCTAACAAATGTCACAAATGATATGTTTGGTACACTGCCGTGGATTGAGCAACACTTGCCTGTCTGAACTTCTCAAGCGACTGCTCCGGGCCAAAGACAAACTGCAGAGGGACGGTCTCATGCTGGCAGCACATCCGACCGCTGGACCGCACCACGTGGTCCGCCACCTTCTGCAGCACAGCCGCGCTGATGGCCTGGGAGCGTCTCAGCGCCGACACGATCTCGTCCTCCAGGAGCCAGCGGATCTGGGACAGAACCGGTGGTTTCAACAAGGAATACATCTAATAAGCCTGCCTCTTCAATACACAGCGCTTTGTAAATCTCCATGTCAGAAGGAAATCCTCACGCCTGGGCTTACATTTGATGATAGACAAAATGACGTTCTGACATTATAACAATCATTTTTTCCGATTAATCGATTCATCATTTAGTCTAGAAAATGTCATAAATAATAGCCAATAATAAATAGAGTCCAAAGTGAGGTCTCAAATGTGCTTTCTTTATCTGACAAGCAACCAAGAAAAACTAAATTATTAAGTTTATAATGATCCATGAACCAAACATTTGAATTTCCAAAGCATTAAGGTGCAAATGTTTGGTATTTGTACTTGATAAATTACCTTAACGATTAAACGATTATAAAAATTCGGACAAAACACGAACCTCCTCCATTGTAGCCAGCAAAGCCAGTTTCTGTGGCATTGGCAGTTTGGACAGAGAATCTCCAGTGACCCTGTTGAAAAGACAACAGGGTCATATTCTATTACATATGTTATGCAGTATTCAGATGGGTGGTCACTTGGCGATTAACCCGCACCCGTTAACGTTGGTCCCTCTGAGGTCATCCAGCCCACACATCATCTCCTCGTCTGAGCGGTAAGAAGACGGCTGTCCTGGCGAGCGGTTCAGAGACACACTGCTCTCCGAGGTATACCTGCAGACATTTTAACCTCAGCTTGATTCGTGGGCACAGTACACCATACGAGAATCAATAGGTTTGGTCCATTTGTGATCGAAAATGCGGCAATTTGCCAAGAATTGTTGCAGAGAAGTGTTGCTGTCGTAGTCCTGAGGTAATACTGTTGTTTTTTTTGGGGGGTGATGTACTTAATAAACACATTGTTGAAAAATGGTTTGTGTCTATGAACTAAGCCTATCATATGATTCACTTAGAATAAGTAGACAAAAAAATAAATGAAAATAAAATGAATCAAATGAAACTAGCACTAGCTGCACTAGCACTAGACTGAAATTGTCAGTGAATATTAGATTGCGGCCATTTTGATTTAATGTTTTCATTGATCTCATTTTGATTTACCTGTTATGATGGAAGTCTGCCATGATTTCAATCTCGGGGGGTAGCGTCAGGACGAAGATGTCCAACGTAACCGAGAGCTCGTTCAAATCTACCATCTGAAGAGCCTCTGCGTTTTCCAGGCAGGATAACACTTCAGCTGGGATCACAAGACAAAATCAGCAATCAGAACATCTGGTAGACAGATCATTGATGGTTTTTGTAAGATTGAATTAGCATCACCTTACAAAGGATATACAGTATGTCTTCATACCTTTTCAACATGAATGGAAACGGATAGAAAGAGTCACATTTTATTGGCCTGGTAAGTTTGCACCGTAAATGAAAAGATATTAAATAAAGACATTAAATATAAACTTTAAAGGACTAAACCCGATTATCCCACCTTTGAAAATGACTTCAGGTTTTGTTCATTCAGGGGCAGGGATGCCAGCTCCCCTGTAAACGCCTTTTCTATTCACTTTCAATAAGTGGAGGAGAGCTGTGTCACATTAACGCTGGTGGTACCACCAGCTAACCACATCAGCCAATCAGCGGTGACGCATGCAATAGCATGTGTTTACGGTGACGCATGCAATAGCATGTGTTTAGCATGTGTTTAGAGAGAGGGAGTCCTCCAATGCAAACCAATGTACAAGTGGTGTTGGGGGTTTGGTTCTCCTTTAAAGTGTAGTGGTCATGTGCTTACCGAGGCAGGTGGGTAGCGTCTGTATGGGCGTGGACCCATGGCAGCTCTTCAGGTTGACAGAGCAGGTGAGGTGCACAAACAAAGGCGGCATCTCCCGCAAGGTGGCCTCGGGTTCGAGCAGAGAGTCCCCATCCAGAATGCTGAACGAGTCGTCTTCGTCGTCGTCGTCATCGTCGTCCTGGTTGACTGTGTTGGAGTCCGACAGCGACTTCTCGTCCTCCTGGCCCTCGCCTCTGTCCGACTTTCCAGGGCCGCCCTCATGGTACTCCACCTCCAAATCAGTGTCGCTCTCGGTCACGATGCAGCACCCCGACAGGTTCTCTGCACGCACAAAAACAAACGGTATGTCGACGATAAATAATAGTTAAAATTGACATTATCCTGTTTTTTGTTATTTTTTGACACACACTACTGTGTTCCAAGGCTGATCTAATATTCTGTACAAAGTACACTATTTTCAGAACAGGCCGTCGTGGTATATTTCTTACATATTGTCCAGTGAATGTTGAACTACACTGTGTTTATGTAATGTAATTCTGGTAAGCTGAAATCAGTGGATCGTCTATTAGTCTCATTGGAACAACAGATACTCATTTGGCATCAAAAAGGTTTCACTGCCACAGCTATGGACCTTGAGATGATTTTGCCAATATTAACATTCCCATCCCTCAATGTCAGCCTATGTAGTTTCCTTCATTTTGAACAAAATAGTGATTTTAGAAGAATCAGTATCACCATCCTCAGTGGCTGCATCCGGCTCACACATCAACTCTTCACTGGGTCTCCTCTCGCCTCCGTCAGAATCCTTCTGTATTACAGAACAGACATTTTACATGCTACACATCTGACAGCAGCCATCGCATGCTCACTGATCAAACACAGCAATGGTATTATCATCTTGTGAGTGGACAAGGGGCAGCGCCTGGTCAGCACCCACACCCGGCCAGCAGCACCCTGGATACCTCCACTACCTGGGGGGGGAACCAGACCAGCAGCACCCTGGATAGCTCCACTACCTGGGGGGGGGGGGGGAACCAGACCAGCAGCATCCTGGATAGCTCCACTACCTGGGCCAGGGGCAAACTGTACAGCTGACCTGGTGTGGTTTTTTCTCTATGTTTTTCATCTTAAAAAGAGACTAAGTTATGCGGTAAAAGTATGTTAAATTGACAGGAAATCAAGGAAACTACTACAACTACAACTTTTGATGTATACAACTTTCGCTAGCCATCTACCAGTATTTACTATATGTGGAGACGACAGATTGAAAGGTTAAGATTCATTTTGGTGTATTTGTATTTCTTTGTTTGTACCCTGCATACAAACACACAACACACACACACACACATTTAGTGTGAAACCTGCTTCCAACTCACCTCATTCTTGGATGATGGGGGACAGTAGAAGAAGTAGTGGGGGCTAGAGGGCACCATTTTGAAATACCGAGATCCAATTTCAGTAAACTTGTCCTGGTGAAAACAAGTTTTCACAAGAATATATATTTGTCCGTATAAAACCACTAGTTGTGCTCACCACAAGGACTACTAAATGAATGAATATAAATGTAAAATACCTGTATGATTTTGTGGAGATCAGGATGCACCTCACACGTGTGCTGCGTCTTAAGCAGAGACAGAAGGAGTTCCAGGTTCTTGGTGGTCTTGGTCTCGGTCTCCTCCAGGATCAACGGAGATGCCGGTTCAGAGGACGTTTCTCTTGAGTCGCCTTTTCCTTTTGTCATTTCAACACTGGGGAGAACCATGTATTAGATCTCTTGTAGATGTTAGTGCTCAACGTATTTTAATACTGAATGCAAAATGTATTTGTGTGTGGTTGACGGCTTGTTTAAACAGACTCACCTGCCCCACATCAGACTAAATAATGCATGAACGATCAAGGCACACAGGAAAAACAAGCCATCACCACACACAATCAGGGAGAGGGTCTCTGGCATCTGCTCTGGCTTTAAACATCTTCTCATCATCTACCTGTGTCCTGTGTTGGAGGTGCCCAGCAAAGCCACTCGTGGTGGCGTGTAGCAGAGGCGACTGCCACAGTATTTAAATGATAAAAGGTCCATTTCATTATGATAGAGCCTCAACATTACCTGGATGAGGAGACCGCTGTCCCATCTTCTTCAGCATCACCGATGACAAAGGTCAGGGGTCTTCTAGAATTTCCTCCTTCCTCACTGTGACCCTCACCACTTTCCTGAAAGTCCCGGACGTGGCCACAGAGGGTCTGCAGGAAAGATGTGATATCAATCTCCTGGAGGGATTCCTCACAGTAGTCCATGGCTGTCAGGATGTCCTGGGAGCAGATGTTATACGACTGCTGTAGGCTCCGGTACACACCTGCAGGACAGCAGTAAGAACGATTACGTAAGGTAGGTAAGATTAGTACGCAAGTGTGTCATCTGTTAGAAATGCCATGTTTTCGAGTTGACCGCGCCTGCTCCTGTATGACACCATCAAGGCACCTCTTCCCTGATTGGTTCGGGGGAATCCATCTTCGGCAACTTCTCCAGGGGTCATTTTTTTGAGTTGTGTACTTTCAAAATGTTTCTCTTTTCTGCTCTCTCTCTTTCTTTACAACCCTTGAATCTCACCTAGAATACCTTGAACTATTACACCTTTTTACTTGTAGTTCAGATCCTAATATTGGAAATTGTATGACAGATTAGTCACCTTTGACATAACTTTGGTGGTAATGCTCCTGGAGAAGACTGCAATAGCTGGCTAGCTCTTTGTGCTTGTGAGGCTGAGTGAGGAAATCTGTCCAGGAAGACATGCTGCTGCGCTCATGGGACAGTGACCTAGAAGAGGACACAAAACAAAACAACAATCTCAAACACAATTCGTATTTGTCACTCTCCCACTGCATTTGTATGCACCATGTTAACTAAAGATTATTTTATATTATAAGTTACCAGAGTCCTAAATGTCTTAAATGTACTTGCCTCATCTCACAAGCAGCCAAGAAAAACTAAAGTGTTCATTTTAGAATGATCCATTTCTAATTTCTGAAGCATCAAGGACAAAATGTTTGCAATTTGTACTTGATAAATGACGTAAACAATTAATGGATTATACAAATTAGATTCGATTAGTTTTCTGTCGATCGACTAATCGATGAATCGTCTAATCCTTGCAGCCCTATTTAGCATGATAGAATAAACCGGAAAGAACACAATAGCTCTGTCTCCATGTGCTGTTGCCTCCCTTCTGCCAGTACCTCATGAACACATCCCTGCTGTGTCGGCTGGCGTGGGGGTGGACCAACTGGTTCTTCAGGTGGTCCAGAGAGACGTGGTAGACGTACACGGGGCATCGCAGGTGGCCGCCATTGGCCGCCCTGTGCTGGGATGTCTGCCTGAAATCACTCATCTGGGGCTCCGAAAACTGCACTCCCTCTTTTTCTCGCAATGCTAAACAAAAAGTACCAAAAAAAAGTATGAGGTAAAAATCGCTCAACAAATCGTGAAGAGTCGTTATATCTTGTCATATATTTTGTGGTGTTATCACTAAAATCCAAACACTTTATCCAAATCTGGATAACTAAACTGGATTTGGGCTCACATACTTGGCTCCAGCAGCACACATTCTGGCTACAGAAGTGCAGTGATAGTCCAAAAAATATATTTTCGCGCGCACACACGCACGCATTCATTCTCCTGACCTGACTGGAGCTTGGTGGTGTCAGCCTCCAGGCGCCTGCTGTCCCTGCTGTCCCTGCTGTCCTGGTGCAGGGACAGGCAGTCTGGGGGTGTGTCCTCCCCCTCCCGTCCCGGGGACGCCCCCGGGGAACAGTCTGACTGCTCCCCCCTGCTCGCGCAGAAAGACAGGGGGGCATCAGCCTGGGGTCCGTCGCCAGAGTCAAGGAGCGAATCATTGGTCTGCATTACACCGACGCCGCCTTCCGCTTCTGCCCCCGCCTCCGATGACGTCAACATTACAACATCTGGGGATGAAGAGACAATGTCAGACAACAAAGTTAAGAAATATAAATATAAGACGTAAGTATCTTATATGATACGATACGTATAAGAACATGAGGCTTCTTGCCTGTTAATGCCGTGGGGAGGAAGGTGAGGAGGATCTGCTGGGAGCTGACATACTTGGCGTAGCACCTCCACTGGGGTGCAGAGCAGCTCTGGCCCGGTTGGACAGGCTCCTCATCCACAAGGTCTACATTACTGAAACTCTGGAGGACACATTCACACAGATCACCATGCACATACATACAAATACAAACACACAAAGGTTTGAAGGTTAGGTTAGGACCGCTGGATCAGTAGTTCTGCTATAACATAGTAGGACCGCTGGATCAGTAGTTCTGCTATAACATAGTAGGA
>JAOPJH010000016.1:9054040-9064431 GCA_027122575.1 Merluccius polylepis | reverse complement strand
AATAAACTATAAGGGAATCATGTAAATATTCATGTTGTTACTGGCGGAGATACAATAAATAACCACTGAACATGTGTGAGGATTTAAAACCTGTGTTGTTCGTCTTTAATTTGCCCGGTAACCACTCTGATATATATATATATATATATATATATATAAGTTGAATGGCTGTGATCGCCGTGCCGACTTCTGTGGTAGAGACTAAGTAGCCTATAAACCTAATTTAGTCCAGACTGGTAAATGTGTATGTACTGTATATACACATTTCCACATGTACCTACTGTATATACAACAGGGTATGCGTTAGTTTACAATGTTCGCGTCATGTGGTATCTTCCCGGTAAAGAGCTATTGATTAATGAATAAACATCTCAGATAAAGCACCTTAGATAAGTGAGGCTGCAGCCCTATAAACTATTCATTCGGCCCTAATACGACATATTGTGTGTAAACACAGTTAATCAGTTTCACCCGATCCCTGCTTTTTAGATTTGCAACAACATTTTTTTTTAATACATTGTCCTCATTTCTCATTTATGTTGAGGTGGGAGCTCTGAAGTCCCATCTGCAGGGTTATATTCAAAGTATCTTTGTGTTTCGGGTTATTCTTGTCTCTGTATTCATCACGATGAATACCCATCTTTCCATTTTTGTCAGTATTGTCTGTTTGTTGTTGTTATTTGTAATTGTTTGCTTAATACGTTTTTTCAAAGAAAGGCCTTCTTGAGTAACACATCGTATTGTCTCTCTGCTCTCCTATCAATCTCCTTCCAGTCACATGGAGAAGTTAACAACATGGATTGATCCCCGCAAATCCATGGCCCCCAACATGGCGGCGATGTCCCTGCACCACAACGCGCAGAGCAACAACACACACGGCCTCGCTCCCCCGCAGCGAAGCCTGGTCCTGTCTCAGCCGAACCTGGGTACACACACACACACACACACACACACAGACAGACACACACACACACACACACACACACATGCTCTGTGTCTGCTAACATATCACCAAGTTATTATTTTATATTAGTAATTATATTATATTAGTAAACACCAGCTACCTTTTCGAAGTTGCCACACCGTTTGTTAAGTGTATACCGATGCTTTGAGCAATTAATCTATTGGTCTATAAAACTGACAGATGTGCAGTATGCTATGGAAACTCAGGGGCCAAAGTTGAATAGTTTGAGCTTTGAGCGCCGGGGAGAGGTGGGGACTCTGAGGCCTCAGAGGAGCCGAATGGCAGAGCCAGCGCTTTAAACTGGGGATGTGAAGGCAACTTAAGGGGTTAACTTCTAAAGCTGTGGGCTAGGGGATGTGATATACATGGATACATAGGGGATGTGGAATACGTGGATACATAGGAGATGTGATATACATGGACTAGGGGAAGTGATATACATGGAGGGGATGTGGAATACATGAATACATAGGAGATGTGGAATACATGGTTAGATAGGGGATGTGGAATACATGGTTACATAGGGGATGTGAACTACATGGATACATAGGAGATGTGAACTACATGGATACATAGGAGATGTGATATACATGGATACATAGGAGATGTGAACTACATGGACTAGGGGGTGTGATATACATGGATACATAGGAGATGTGGAATACATGGATACATAGGAGATGTGATATACATGGACTAGGGGAAGTGATATACATGGATACATATGGGATGTGATATTCATGGACACATAGGGGATGTGATATACATGGATACATAGGGGATGTGCTATACGTGGATACATAGGGGATGTGCTATACAGTTATTGACATGCACTTTAAATGCCTGTCTGGACTGTGATGTTATTTATGATGGCTGCTATAGAGGATCCTGGACTACTGTTGTTTTTGTTTATGTGCTTTTAATGCGTCTATATGTTCTGTGCTGTACCACAAATTGCCTCTCAGAGGACATTCAAGTTTTCTTAGTCTAGGTCTAAGGTCTTCCAAGTCTCAAATTATTATTTATCTCCTTTTTGAGCTCTTTACATAAACCTAACCCGTTTCCAGGTGTATGTGCCTAATAATCGTACGTGCACCAACGCTTTTTTCAAGTGTTCTTGAAGATTCAAATTTGGTCTCCAAAGCGCCTAAAGCCGGGGTTCCCAACCACCGGGCCATAAGAACTCACTCATACTACTGAGTGAACCCGGTGACGGTTCACCTTCTAGCTTAGTTGGGCCGCTGCCTATCAGAATAGCACATGGGTACACAAAGGTCATTCTGTGTGCGACGCACATCCGGTGAAAAACTTGCGTTTTGTGTTTCTAGTAATGCAGCAGCAGCAGCAGCACCGTCACCACCAGCAGATGCAGACCCAGCAGGTACCGGCGCCGACCCTGAGCTCAGCAGGCGGCCTGGCCCAGCAGCAGCAGCACAGCTCTGGGGGCATCATGAGCCTGCCAGGACCCCTGGGGACCGGCTTGGGCGGCGTTGGCGGCATCAAAAGTAAATCCGGCTTCTTGTTGTCTATATTAAGTTTGAGACCGAATGTAAACATGTGCAGGGAATCAAATGGCCTCAATGTAAGCTTTCGATTGTTTGTCGTTTTGTTGTTATTTATGTCACAGAAACACGATTGACTCACAATTCACATTTTGAAATGTGTGTTTTTTATGTTTAGTGGTTCAATAGTTGTCATTATATGATAATTAGGTGTTGTTACATCGACTTTACATCGCAATGACGCCTCCATTTTCAGGGCATAGGAATGTTAATTATTGTGTTGGTAGTAATGTAGTTTTGATCATTTTTTAGTAATTAATCGTAAAATGATTTGTCATTATGGGGAGACATTGTTGTGTTTGTAACTCGCATGAGCGTTTCTCATGCGAGACGTAGCAAAACAGATTTCACTAGCCTAGGTACGGGTATATTTACATTTAGGATTTTACATTGCTACAATTTTCTTTAGTCAGAAAATCCCATGATGCATTCTGGTGTCCAAGCCCTATTCTCGTTGTGTGCTTGCTACGTAGGCGCCATCAGCCCCATCAGCGTGAACCAGCAGCAGAAGATGCGGCTGCAGAGAATCCAGCTGGAGAGAGAGAGGATTCAGAGACGACAAGAAGAGCTCATGAGACAGGTGACACATGCAAAAGTAGTGATATCCTCTTTTCTACTTTGCAATACTACATTTGATTGATGATTATATCTTCTGTCTTGTTATTTTATCTTATTTATTTTATTGGATCTATTTTATTTTAATGGGCTTTGGGGGGTTGAATGACATGTAGCATAGGACCACAGGTCAGAATCGAACCCAGGTCGCTTATTGCCTACATGGTTGGCGCAAAATTGTTTATGTTTGTATTTAGCCACACCGTTTGTACAGCATAAACCAACAAATCTGACTTTAAGACAAAATCCTAAGAATTCAACTATATTAACCAGTGTTGGAACATCAAAGTGCTTTATTTTTGTCCGATTTTGTACAGTTAGTACAGAAAGTACAGTTCAGACTTTTTAAATATTTTTTTTGACAACAAAAGTCTGATTGTTCGACAGACTGTACTTGTGAGCAGCACCATTGTGGCTTTTTGTATTTTTTTCTGGGATTTCAGTAATTTAAAGAAAATTGAATTTGTGCCGGCCATACCGTGATACCAACTTTCTGATAAACATGACATTGTTGAAAGTTATTAGTGCATGCACGTTGGTTAGATTAAATGAATCACTGTGATAATGTTGTTCATCATATCAATCTATATTATTCATTTTCTGGTCGGGGGGGGGGGGGAATCATTTCAATGACACTTGTCTTCTTCTTTCCACATTTCTTCTGCCCACTTTCCTCACCTCTCCCTTTTCTGTTAGGAGGTGGCGCTGTGTCAGCAGCTCCCTACTGAAGCAGACAGCATGGCCTCCGCACCGCCCTCTGCTGGTGCAAGCCAGAACAACAACAACAACATGCCCACAAGTGGCTCCGACCCGTTTCTCAACAGGTAGCTACAGCTACCCACGGCCCTAAGTCCTAAACATTAATCTACTGGACCATAATCAGTCATTGCAATGCAAACAGTGGGGTGAATAACAGTTAACCCAAATAGATGTTTGAGATGTGTTGCCATAGCAATTATCCCTTCACTATATACTATTATTTGTATATGTTTCTTATAAATGGCCTGTTCACACGGGGCATACTTTTAATTAGGAATGCACCTGGTGGGTATATACAGTTTTTTTCAAGGACATCTTGTATTAAAGTGTGCTTTTTCACCTTCAAGTTTAAACCACATGATTAATTAATTGGTTATATTGCTGCTGACATATACTTGCTAGTCAGATCTGTTTGGCTGTAGAGGGGCAAAGGTTTTTTGTTTTTTGCAGAAAGAAAACAACAATGTAGTGAACCTAATATGGTACAGTTGAAGGACCCAGAGGTAGTTTCTGGCCACTGATCAACCCTGCGCACATTTAGTGATTTATTTGTAAATGTCCCAAACCAGCCAGCAACCATTGCATGCAGCCCTTGCCCGCACTCTCCCTGCCTCATACTCTGTTCAATGTTGACCAGTTTTTCACATTGGAAGAGGCCCGATTGGTCCGCTGTGGGTGCTTTCTATTGTGTCAGATCACTACTGTAGGTGATACAGAGTCAAACTCAATATTGCTGCTAGTGGCTGGCCGCTGGTAACTGGTATCTAGTCACGCCAGAGTCTGACTTTTTGCATTTCTCTCTTTCATGTCAGTGGCCATTTTCACCACTCAAGGGAACAGAGCAGTGACAGTGGATTGGGATTAGGCTGTTACAGTATCCCCACTACACCTGAAGACTTCCTCAACAATATGGAGGAGATGGACACTGGTAAGTGTACATACGCACACACACACACACACGCTGTTGTTTCCTGTACACATGTATGTACTTATAGAAAACCTCGTCCACCGTGCTCCAGGTGAAGCCCTAGTCCAAGGGACTCTGAGTGCACCCGGTGGGCAGCCTGGGCGCTTTGCAGACTTCTTGGACTCCCTCCCAGGAACCAACGTTGACCTGGGAACACTGGACGGATCCGACATCATACCCATCCTCAACGACGTGGAGTCTGTGCTGAGCAAAACTGAACCTTTCCTCACCTGGCTTTAAGAGATGTGTCGATATGAGCACATACCACACTACACACACACACACACGCCACGCCACACCACACCACACACACACACACACACCGTGTTCACAACAAATAAGTACGACCCTAAATAGTAGAGTCTGTTTTGGAGTGATTCATCATCATGCTAGGGGAACTCGGCAGCACCACATTATTCTCGTTAAGATAAAAGCGTTAAGCGACGTCGAGGAGGAGAGCACATCGTATACACATCCCGTTGTTCTCGTCGAGACGTGGGCCAACACACCACCCGCATACCATTAACGGTATTTGTAGTAAATCCTATTTGTAGCATCTGTAGTAGTTCACAGATCAAATTTGTAGAATCCTATTCTATTATTTATTTTGCAGATGAGTAAAAAAAAAAAACCTACGCACATCTGACACCCACATAGGTAAAAACGAAACGAAGTAGATTCCTACATCTGCGATTCATTGGCTCATGGGGGGAATTGAGTTTCTTAAGCTTTGCATGACGCCCAAGTGTAACAAAACACATTTCTTGATTATTATTTTTTTTGTATTACATGTTTGCATTTCTGGCCTTTTTTTGTTATCTTTTTGCTGATGTTTTAAATGATGGATCCCGTCTATATTACTGGGATTATAGAGACAATGATGTATTGATGAGGCCATGTGAACAAGAAATGGTGGTGTTGTTGAATCTACACTTTATACTCTTTTTATACTCCTTTCTACAGTATTCTGTGTATTATTAATATTACCGTGTTGTGAAATTGGATTATCAGACAAATTGATTTGTTTTGCCTATGCTGCCTGTAGAGCACTAGCCAATATATTTTTCCAAAAATTATGTTTCCAACCGATTTCTAATCTACTAATAAGCCAGTAGGTTAGCTGTTCTTTGATCCTTCCCTATGCTAGATCAGGGCGGTCCGGGCGTAGTGGGGCCCGCGTTTTTTACTCTGATCCCAAGACTGAGAGGCCATAAACACTGCTCTACATTAGATTGTATATGTATTATTTATCAAGCTCTTATCAAGTTCATTTTGTTATTTTTATAGAGGTTTTGTTTTTGTTTTTTTAACCCTGTCTGTCAATGACAGTTTTTTTTTTCCAAAGACACATTCAGTTGCGTTCACATCCCTAACATACATTGAGAAGCTCTTCGATCCACGCTGGACACTGGGGCAGGACTGCATGTCAATCCCTCCTCCACACACACACACACGCATACACACACCACACACACCACACACCACACACACACACACACACACACACACTCTCTTTCAGCTGTCACTGCCCACCCAATAATAAGACACCACCTCTGAATATCCCATCTGGCCATCGGAGCATGCCTTCCAAGATGGCTGTTCTAAGGGGGCGGTTCTAAGGGCGGGTCAGTGAGGGCTTTTCTGTTTTTAGCTTATTGAAGGTTGGCAATTATGCATTTACTGTAATACTACTACAAAGGGATTTACACCAAATTATAACAAATGTGTTTGCGGGTTTGGATGACACACCTGCCCTTCCCTGTCTTAACATTAACCAGATGGTGGATGTGAGGAAATAAGGAAACACCTTCAGCACTGCCTCTGACATAAAGCCTTGCCTCAACATCCAGCTTGCAACCAGGGGGGTCATTCAGTCACACAACACCTGGAGTAGAAGAATTGAATACAATATACAATATTGTATTGTATATGTTATAAAAATCCCAAGAGAATACTCTTCTAGCATACATTATTCAGCGGACATGAAGCAGTATTCCAGTTAAACTGGAAGATGTGATATATAACAGTGAACACATTGAATGGAATACACTTTTTAGTTTCTTTGTTGCATGAAATTATTAGTTAGAGATTATCAGCCAACTTTAAAGTCTTTCAAACCCTGTCACAGATCATTGTTTTCTACATGAGGTAATGTTTGTATTATTAATGCCAAGGACTATGTTAACTTTCATTGATGCTCGTTTTCTTTAATGTTTTTGTTATGATTTTGTTTGTGCAGCATACGGGCCTGTTGAACAAGATTTATTGTTATGTTGGTTTACTTGTTTTGCTTTATTTTTAAAAAAAAATTGCAGAGAAATGGTTATTGGAGTGTTGATGGTTGCCTTAGCCACTATGTTATGGGTGATGAATTAACACCATTATCCCACCAGATGAGAAAAAGATTAAGAGTACCTAAACCAATTCAAGGTGTGTTGCCAGCCAGCAGTCCAAAGATACATTTTATTTTTTTGATATTAACGATCAAACAAGTCGTAACTGCTTTGTATCTCATTTTGTACCTAGGCTGGATTCTGCCGCGTTAGCCTTTGTGTTCTGCAGGTCATCTGTAGCTACATTTATCATTATAACCACCACTGACAGGAGGATAGAAATACGGTTATGGGTTGTGCCTTGGACTCGGGAGAAATGCAAGTTGATCGTTGCTACACTAGAATGTCTTGTTACAGAGATTAGAATCAAGGAGGATGGAAAGTGAGACGAACAGAAGGAGGAAAACACTGAAAAAAAGAGCAGGGATTGGTAAAGCTTTATGAAAGGAACATGATTTCACATCTGAATGATTTGTCTTGTTCCCCTGGCTAAAGTTACCAAAAGGCAAGAGTTGGTGTGTGGAAGTTAGAGACGTATCAAAGTATTCTGTTAACAGCGTCCTGCAATCTTTGCGAAGGACATGCAAGTATTGATGTCTGGAATGTGTGTACAAATGAATTACATTAAACAGTGTAACATGACTAAAGAATAAACCACAATATCTTATGCAATGATCGACTGAGGTTAACTTGTGTATGTTTCTGCATGGAATCAGCAGCATGCCGTGGTGGAGATGGACCCTGCCTCTTGGTGGGGTTAGCCTATGATGTTCAGGTCAAGGAGGGTGAAGTTATACCATCGTGTCATCCGTATAGCAATGCAAGAATGATACATTGCATTTCTGAATAACGAGATTAAAAAAACAGGCAAATGCATTGTCCTTGATGCCAACCGTGGTACAGTGGTAGTCCATTGCTCTTGAGCTGCCCGATGCTAAAAGCAGCTACTTTGTATGTGGCCATGCATTAATAGCAGCTTTTTCCCTGGATTGCAGAGGCCATCGATTCCTTCTAGACTTATAGAGAAGGTGCCAGTGATAGACTTGTGAAACAAACTAGTGGCGCCAGTCGGAAAGAATCATCTTTTCAACCCACTTGTTGTCTTTTAAGATTTGCATGTCGCAATTAAAGCAGCCCTATTTCACTATTTAAAGGGATACATTTAACATCACTGATTTGATAACATGGTTTCCTTTCTTGCATCTGATTGGACAATGTAAACCTGGCTTACTCGAAATTTGAGAGGTTGAAAGCGAGTTTCCTACTTCATGTCTACACACACACACGCATTTTATCTGTAAATAAGTTGTAGATATTTTTGTTCTAGTTGACAAAATTAAGTTGCTTAAATTCCCCTTGTTGGCATAACAGGAACACAGATTGATTGTGCACTACAGTGAACCGCCTTCATCAAAAGCAAATGTTGTTGAATTCCTGTTGAGAGATTTTTTTAAAGATGCTTAAACAAATTGTGAACAGAATTACCAGCCATGCACAGAACATTTTAAAACAATACACGCCATTTCGATATGATAAATATAACACATTCAACACCATAAAAACAGATTTCCACATTGAAAAAAGGAACAACACATTTGTTTTGATATTTCCTAAAACATTTTAATTTAATTTTATACAATTTACATTTCTCCTTACACTTCCTTTTCAGACTTTTGGTTCTGTAGAAAGCTTCCAGCCCTCCACCTTTCCAACCTTGGTAAAGAAAGCCACTAGTCCCAGACCAAGACAGGCTGACGTCCCCGTCATGATACTGTGTGCTGGAACAGAGACACGCTCACCGGTCAAAACACAACAAATCCACTTATACAGATCCTTCCACTCCTTCTTGCCTCTTCCTTCGGTATAAACCTCTAAAAGAGTTGCTCAGAGGTTAGTCTCACGATACCAGACGATCAGAGATCTCGCTGCCTGGCAATCGTCTAGGAATTTCTAAACGCAAGGCATCATACAACAAATGATGCCTTACCGGAAATGATGCGCTCTCCGCCCCCCTTCTCCTCCATAGTGAAACAAATTGGAGATATAGCAAATCACTTTGTAACACGGAGAGAGCATTTTTAAACTTTAAAAATGGATGTCCCGAGCAATGTTAATTGTCATTATAATTAATTATAACAATTCATGTGATCATGTGTTGCTGGTATGTCAGCGTTTACAAGCACATACAAGTTCTGCATGTCACCGCCCCGATATGAAGGGTCACCCTTCGACTTTTGAATGGTTCTGCAATGCAGGGTTTTTTTAAACTAACTGTTTTCACCCAGTTTTAGCAATGAAACCTGGAAAATTGTCTAAAGTCTCTATTTGAGTGACGCATTTAGAGACTGACTTGTGAGTCTACTAAGAGGCTGTCCTAAAAGATGACATCATTGGCTCCTGAGAAGGTTTATGTTGCTTGTCACTACATTACACCATTACATTACAGGGGTCTTAGTACAGTATTATTATTCTTGCCTCCTAGTGTGTGAATACTTACTCCTGGCTCCAAGGAACGCACCGGAGGCGCAGCCTCCAATGAAGTAATTCAAGGGGTCGTCTGGAGAATCACGGGCTTGAGCACTGAGGCATGTCGTCATACCAAAGATTGCTCCCAGAGCAGCTGTATCGAATAATGACATGTAGAAATGGGAGATAAATACATACAAGCAAAGTAAGATCACATTTCATGTGCCATCAAAGCTAGGAAGTGTCATACATCTCGTACCCTTCATGCCAACTGGAATAGACACACTGGTTGTAAATTCATGGAAAAATAAAGTATTATAAGATTTCTTTTTATTTTTTAATGAAAAAAGGGAAATGTTACGGTGCTGTAAAATGACATCACTAACAACTTTATAATCCTGCGGGTCAAGTTTTTATTACTAATGGAACAGTATTTCACAAAATATATTTTAGACAGCTCCTTGGGCTTTGTTCAGTTACTTGCAGCACACAGCTAAAGTACAAGAACAAACATGAGATGATTTATGGTGACAAATTCTGAGCTGAAAAGTAGTAGTAGTACTATTAGCTCTTACTTTGATATTCTGCTCTTAGTATTTTCGCACTTATCTCTTTTGTATGCTAGCAATCGGTTAACTTAGCTACTGGGTGCTTGAAACTTGTTCTTGTGAAATCCTTACTCTACTGATAGCGGTTTAGTGTTGCACTTTCTCCTAACAAATGTA
>JAOPJH010000016.1:9004482-9023051 GCA_027122575.1 Merluccius polylepis | reverse complement strand
ACTATACCCCCATAAATCTCCTTTAAATCACAATCTAGATTCCTATTGTAGACCAAGTCCATCCTTTCAAATATAGCAATTGTTGTGGTTAATATTATTTTGGTAACAAGAGTGCCTTGTTTGTGTGCTCAAAATCCAGGCAATCTTAAATTTGATTCTGTGCCATTTAGTCTCTTAACTGCACATTATCAATTTTAACTATAGGGTTATAACACTGTCTAGTAAAATATCACGCAGTGACAAAACTAATGTGTGTTTGTGTTCCAGTGTAACTCGTAACTATCTGGACTGGCTGACCAACATGCCCTGGGGAACCAACAGCGAGGAGAATCTCACACTGGATCGGGCTAAGGACGTTCTGGAAGAGGACCACTATGGGATGGATGATGTCAAAAAACGCATATTGGTTAGAAATCGCATGCATCGCTATCTGTTAACCACAGTTTTTATATTTGTTTTATCGTTCATTGCGTTTACATGCACACCAGAAAGCTCTTTGCTCTCCGGCTTTGCCTCTGCATGGAAACATACATGTTTAACCTAAAATGAAATATATATATACACACATATGATTCAATGTTTTTTATATTGCGTTTTCTTACTTTCGCTCTTTCTCTTCATCTCTTTTCCACTTGTACACGTGGCTGGTAGGAGTTCATAGCGGTCAGCCAGCTCCGGGGGACTACCCAGGGCAAGATATTATGCTTCTATGGCCCTCCAGGAGTAGGGAAGACCTCCATCGCCCGCTCCATCGCTCGAGCCCTCAACAGAGAGTATTTCCGTTTCAGTGTTGGTGGCATGACTGACGTTGCTGAGATTAAAGGCCACAGGTAACGAGGCAAGGCCATGTTCACTTCTGTAAAGACCCTTTCCACAGAGGTGTGATCGTAGGACAAATGTGTGTCGCTCATAACTCTAATTATGGGTCTGCTACTTTTATATACCAGGGCATGGGTAGTAAAATATTGATAAGTCTACTCCCCATGCCGTGGTACAGGAAACTTTGTGCTAATTACTTGTTTTATTTGGATTGGCTGTATTACTGATTTCAAATGTACTCTAACAGACTTCAAAGTGTCTTAAAATTGGTGAGGCCAAGTTTTTTGTCTGTCAACATTAAGAGGATATATAATGCGTCATCCTTTACATTTAACTGGGACGTGCCTGTGTGCATGCTCATCGCTATTTTCAGACGGACTTATGTTGGAGCAATGCCAGGAAAGATCATCCAGTGCCTGAAGAAAACCAAGACTGAGAACCCACTGGTGCTTATAGATGAGGTCAGAATTTAACATACAACACAGTAAAAGATGTGAAATTGTATCAATTATTGCTAATTGAAAAATGGGACCATGTGAGTGGTGTATATCTTGTTGGTGATGCTGATGTTATTTTAATTTGTCTGTTCAACTAGGTAGATAAAATGGGTCGGGGCTACCAGGGTGACCCATCTTCAGCCTTGCTGGAGCTTCTGGACCCTGAGCAGAATGCAAACTTTCTGGACCATTATCTGGATGTACCGGTGGACCTGTCAAAGGTGATTGAGTCCATTTAACCCCAACTCATAAAAGTGAATTACACGCGGCGTCGCTGCTATCTACAGTTAAACCTTACGACTGGAATGGGATATCCGGACAGAGAGAATCGGCACACAATTGATTTTACTGCAGCTGAGCAAATAGGTTAATCTTACAGTATTTTATTTTTAGAATAAGCTTAGGTCATACAAAAAGAAACTCTGAAATAGACATTAGCATTGCACACGAAATGTAGATGGGTAATGCAATACGTTACAAAATGTTCTGTACATTCAGTTTCAGTATATTAATTACATTAACATTAATATGCAGAAAGTAAGCAATGAGACGTATGACAGAAGTCTACAGTTGTATGCTCCACGCACGTGCAAGTCTGGAGGTCTGGAGTAGCCCTATAATGTGAACCCTCCTCTTGTTGCTCTGTGTGCTCCCACCAGGTGCTGTTCATCTGCACAGCAAACATCATTGATACCATTCCAGAGCCTCTCAGGGACCGGATGGAGATGATAAACGTGTCCGGATATGTTGCCGAAGAGAAACTGGCTATCGCTGAGGTAGCAATATACATATATATATATTGGATACAGTCCAATTCATTAATGTTCCTTTGATAGAGGCTGTACCCCTCATTGTTATATATAACAGTTATGACTTGACCCAGAATTAATTGAATTCTGTCCACTACAAGATATTGTGATCCAAACTCTGCTGCTGAGTTCATTTTAAAAGTGACGCTTTAAGAGTGGTGACAAACTTTAACCCCATGTGAAAATATGAAAGCAATGCTATGCTTAAATCTATATTTGGGATTTTTTGTGTGGTTAAAATATAATGATGCTGGGTAGAATTAGGGTATAAATGCATATTATTCAAGCAAATCGTAAGCATATTAGAATTTGTAATCCCTTTGTTCCTCCTCTTCTTACCCCTCATTTCCAATGTTGTGCAGCGTTACCTGGTCCCCCAGCTGCGCACACTAACTGGCTTGACTCAGGAGAGTGGCGCCATCTCGTCAGAAGCACTCAGTCTGCTGATCAAACAGTACTGCAGAGAGTCTGGCGTGAGGAACCTGCAGAAACAAGTGGAGAAGGTGACACTTAATCCTGCTATGAGTCTTGATGGAGATTATAAACATGTCCACTCTAGGAGAAGCAGAACATGCTTGAAATGTGCCTATAAAAGACACCTTTCCTAGTTTTAATATTAATGAATACATTCATTGATTGAATAATTGATTGATTTTATCTGTATTCTATTTATGATGCCTCTAATCATAGCGTAATAATGGAATAATATTGAATGGATTGAAGTATAACAATCCACTTAATTGTTTCATTCAGGTTCCAGTCTTCCGATCACACATTGACCCTACTAGTGTATATGTGTGATGTGTGTTTGTTTTTAAGTAATAAGTCATTTTAGGTAATAAAATGTATACGTCGCCATTTTGTAATCGACGTATTCCCGCTTCTGTTCCCAGGTGTTTCGCAAGGTTGCATTCAAAATTGTTGGTGGTCAAGAAACTGCGGTCACTATCACGCCAGACAATCTGCACGACTATGTTGGCAAACCGCTGTTCACAGTCGACCGCATGTATGACATCACTCCCCCCGGCGTGGTCATGGGACTGGCCTGGACAGCCATGGGTGAGGCATGCACGACACGCACAGTCCGGCGGAAACATGCACTCAGGAGGGAGTAGGTGTCGATAAATATGGTTGTGGCTAACTAGCTATCTAACTGGTTCTGTCCAGGTGGTTCAACATTATTCATAGAGACGTCGTTGCGTCGTCCTCGTGAACCGGCGTCCAAAGAAGGGGAGGGCTCTCTTGAGCTCACAGGTCAGTATGTTTGTTTTTATTACATATTATTATTTTTTGTATTGTGCTCATGACTTTCATTTTTATTTTTAATTCATTTAATATTTTTCAACCAAGCATTGCTTCTTGTACCTCTGCAGGGCAGTTAGGTGACGTGATGAAGGAAAGTGCTAAGATTGCAGCAACCTTTGCAAAATCCTTCCTGATGACCCAGGATCCCCAGAACAGCTTCCTGGTCAACTCTCATCTGCACATGCATGTTCCTGAGGTATGCAAAAACATTTTTTTAAGTATATATTTACCATTTTAAAGTGTATATTCATATAACTCCTCAAACGGTTGTGCATATGTATGTGTCAACTTTCCAAAATGGAGAGAAAACACATTAAGAAAAAGTTTATGATTGTTGAA
The DNA here is from genome assembly GCA_027122575.1 of Merluccius polylepis. Taxonomy (NCBI): domain Eukaryota; kingdom Metazoa; phylum Chordata; class Actinopteri; order Gadiformes; family Merlucciidae; genus Merluccius; species Merluccius polylepis. Next base: position 9,019,282 of record JAOPJH010000016.1, on the reverse strand, counting down.
TTTGTTGACACCTATGAGGAAATCACTGATTCTCTGTATTACTCTGGTTCCAGGGGGCAACTCCTAAAGATGGACCAAGTGCTGGTTGCACTATTGTCACAGCATTGTTGTCCCTTGCAACAAACCAATCGGTGCGCCAGAATGTAGCGATGACAGGAGAACTGTCCCTGACTGGGAAGATTCTGCCAGTAGGGGGCATCAAGGAGAAGACTATTGCTGTAAGTATCATCAATCATGTGTCTTTGGGCAAATCAATTACAATTATTTCCTTAATTAATCAATTAAGTCTGAAGAGGGTCCACAGGCCAACACAGAAGAGAAACGAGAAACACCACCCCAACCATAACTAAGGCAAATAAATAACATGGAAAGAGAAAAGATTTGGGATTCATCCCCATAAGTTTAAAAGTGAACTCTTACCTATGCAATGTTGACTTAAGGCATCAGAGATTCAATTAAAGAACCATTCAGTAATCAAATCACCAGAATAAGTTTGTGGAGATTATAGTGGTCTTTCCTAAGGTGTTCCATAAGCCAATGTAAAATGATGAATAATCATAATTATGATGCTGAACCTAAGTAGTAAAATGTACCAGCATACAGGAACATGTCCGAGAGAATATTTAACTTCTATTTTACTTACTTAGTACTTTAAGTGATCTAAAACTTCTCAAATGTCTTCCAGGCTCGTCGTGCCAGTGTGACATGTATGATTCTACCAGCACAGAACCAGAAGGACTTCTCAGACCTTCCTGAATATATTACACAAGACCTGGAGGTCCACTTTGTGGACCACTACTCCCAGATCTACCCCCTTGTCTTTCCAGACATAAAGCAATGACCCGTCGTCTGAGAAGAACCAAACACTACACGGTCTTCTCCAATGGTTCTGCGTTTCATGGACTCCGGCTGGCCCACTGAAGTTGTTCTCCACCAACGTGAGGGTGCTCCCCTTCCAATCACCGTCCTTAGGAGACACCGTTACACATGGACTTAAGTGACTTAAGCCAAACGGATGGATAATTGGTCAACAAGTAATTCAAGTGGTGCTGCAACACATTATCCATTTATAGTATAATATAAGATGTTTCAGATGTAATTTTTTTTATAAATTTAAGTAATAAATTAAGGTGTGAATTGTAGTCTGAATTTATTCAATTAGTTATATAACATATCTGAAGCTTCTCTGAGAGACAGGTCTGGCCCTAGCCATGAAAATCTCATTGTAAAGGTCAGAGGTGAAAGAAATTATATACTTAATTAATCCCCATGGGGAAGCGCCTCCCTGTATTTAACCCATCCTATGCCAGCAGCAGTGGGCTGCCACAGCAACTCCAGATCTATTCACTTTGCCTTCGTTATGGGCAGGGGAGGAAACCCATGTGAACACACAGAGGACTAACAAACCCCACACACGAAGAGCCCCACTTTCCTCTTTGTCAAATCTGCAGATTATTCATGTTGGATGTTTTTCTTTTAGTTAACAAAATGCATCTTTTTTTGTGGATCTAGTCACTTTGAGCTGTTTAACATCATGGAAATATTGAGGTGCCTTATGTACGGCTGCTTGTACTCAAATATATTGTCATTGCCAACTGTCAGTATCCATGAATAATAACGTTACTTTGTATATTCAAATGTTACATCTACCGTTTTCATGCAGATTCTGTGTCAAGGGTCGACCAAATGTATCGGCTTTTCATCTTCAGTTATTGCCAAGTCATTTTTATATTTATTCAGAATTAAGACATTTAAGATCGGTACCATTGCTGTACACTTTAGAAATGATCCTCAATACATGTACACTCCAGCACTATACTAATAATTTAGTTTAATTGCATTTCAGTCAAGTTTTGGTTTCTCAAAACATGAGTAAGGGCATTTGTCCTGGGAACAGCTTAGCAATATATTCTTCACATGGAGATGTCCACAAAAATAACTCGTATCGAAAAATCAAATAGAATCAAAGAGATTTATTGACAGTTTATTCTTTCTTGGTAGCCGCCTTTCTCATTGCGGCCAGAACGTTGCTCAGCTCCTCTCTCTTTCTCTTGGCGCGGATATGAGTCCCAATCTGTAGATGACAAAATGAGCATTTAATTAATTCATGTGAAATGAGTGTGCGAGTATTCAGCCATGTGCTGCACCAGCAGCTCACTTTCAATAGCAGGTCCCATTATTGTGCATCATTCCAGAAGGAAAGAAACCATCTAAAAATACCAGCTGTAGTTTTAGGCTTTAGGCTTCTGTTACACTTAATCACGTATGATTCTTGTGATTGAGTAGTAGGCCGGATCAGAACGGTCCCGGGGGCCAGCATCGACACTTGTCAATTTTTTTAAATATTCTAGTAAAATATCACTGGATGCCTTCTGTGCTTTTTGCTTAATGTCATGTGAAATTAATTTCAAATATGTACCGAGGGTAGAGGGCATGCTTTAATCTAGCCCTGCGTGTGCTCTGTATGAACACACGCCACACTGCGGGGGGGCGGGGCACTGTGATGCCATAGCGGCTAATTGGGGACAAAACCACATTGGTCTCAACAACTTTCCAACATTGTATCGGATATCTTAGCCACCATACACACGCATGTGTCCTCACAAATGACAACGATAGTTAATACGCTGCAAAACAAAATGCCCTTAGTGTCCCATCGTGTCCTTAAGCTGTCCTATCCATCATCATGGATAGGACAGCTTAAGTGACACGGTAGTTAAAATGAACAACTGCCTTTGACCCCGTAGCACACTGTTCATACGTATTAATCCCGTTTATATGCATATAAATAAAAGGCTGATACGGTCAAAGGACCATACCGGTCTGGGTGATTAAACCCTCGCCAACGTCTCTCCTGGTTTCACTAAAACATCGCTTACCAATATCATTTGTCAATTACTTCATTGTACCGATTCTGCCAAAGAGTTTCTAGTGATTTTAATCGACAGCGCTTTCGTCTTTTGGAATCCATGCACTCCAGTGTGGAGTTTGTGGACCAAAAATCAATCATGGCACCCGGGATAAACCAGCCATCAACCCCACACACACACACACTCCACGAAAACACTTTGTACCGCATCTGCACTCCACACATTGCATACATACCCTCTTCTTGATGAACTTGAGAGCCCTCTTATCCTTGGACACCTTGAGCAACTCCATAGCACGTCTCTCATAAGGTGCAAAACCGCACACCTCACGGATCATGTAGCGCACGAACTTGCTGTGCTTGGTCAAGCGCTGTAAGAGAAAGGTGTTTGGTGTTACTTGGGCATGATGGTGCTACAAGGCATGACGGTGCTACAAGGCATTCATAGGTGCATAGACTGGAGTATAGTGTGGCACAAAACTATAAAAATGTTGCCACAGCAACAAAGGATAGTTAAGTCGCTAGTGTTAAATCCCAAAGATGCGCAACACCTCCCTGCTCCTAACTGTCCTGCATCTTCGCAGTTGCTTTGGATAAAAGCATCCCACAAATGACTAGCTGGAGTATGTATATAACGGCTGTCCATTTCAAAATAAACAAACATGCAATTACCATTTCTGCATAGGAATAATCACGATCATTACATACATGGTCATATGAGGATACCAAGTGACCCAAACTAAAGGTGATGGGGAGGGAGGGACACTTACGCCTCGTCTGCGACTGTGCTTGGGTGCGATGACATTCTTGGTGACTGGGTGGCCTTTGGTAAGGCCCACAGCCATGGGGTAGCGGATAGCCATGTCTGGGGGAGCAGAGGAGGAGCACAGGGGTTAATAACAGTACCTCCAAGTGTGCTTTCATTTAACACACAAAAACCACAACACAGAACCAATAGCATTGTGTTTAGACACCAAGTCTACAGTGACCCAGATTCATTGACCTCATTTGTTTCTGCAGAGACACCCCAGACTGGGATCCTACAAATCCCAGTCTAGGGATTTGTAAGATGCCAGGATTTGTAGACTGGGGTCTAGGGTTGTTGTTCATCTTAATCGCTTTTTCTGACCAGTCACAGTTGACATAAGTAATGCAATGTAGTAGTAACAATATAACGTAATATTTCAACCCCATGCTTGGACGGCTTCAGAGTGAACAGTGTGAGGGCGCAGAGTTGCAGTCTGCTAGCTAGGCTAAGCTAGCTTGAAATAGCCAATGTTGCCATATCGTAGCTGGTGCGAGGGTCACAATTAAGACTTTAATTGAAGCTCCAGCCAACACTAATAAACTAGTACTACTGGTTTAATGTCTAAAACGGACATTTCTGCGAAAAGGAAACGATACATGGGGGTTAGCTTGTTGCTGTTCGGTATCCGGTAGCTTTTTTTTGACAGCGACTACTCTGACAAAGTAAGACTTTATCCGCCGTTTTACTCCAGCAATATTCACCACACACGTCTGAATCCGCGACAGTAATCCACTAAGGACGCTGTGGACGCGGCGGTGGGCGAGATGGCGGAGATTTGAGAAGGATTTTTTAACACAGAGACACGGCCAAAAAATGCTCACCGACCTTCTTCAATGGCTGTCAAACAGGAAGGAGCGTTGCGGGGCAGCGGCCTGGTGAAGAAGGTTCCCCCCGCCCGCCATGTTGGACAGCGCCCACCGGCGGCGTGGCGGTGTTACAGCTGCAATGTTTTTTATTTGTTTTCATCTATTATAGGAATGAATTATGTATGGTGTGTTCATTAATTATGAACCATGCCATGACATTTATCCCCAAACAATGACATAACACTATGAACACTTTTGCACTGTTACTGTTACAAATATATTTTGACAACATCTTTCTGCTGCCATTACCATCTGCCCTTTTGCACTACCATAAGTATCGTATAAGTATTGTATATTTTATAGTATTGTATATTTTATATTTTATTGTTTATTTAGTATTAGAAATGTCTTATCTGTTGTGCCTGTGCACTTTATCTGTTTCACCGTGGGTGAATGAGAAACGTTCTCTCGATTCTTACATGTGAAGAATTGACATTAAAGCTGACTTTGACCTTGACTTTGAAATGACTTGCATTATTCTTTGACATTATTTAATCATGCACAATTTCACACAAGTTCCCTGAGTGACAGTTCTGTGGACAAAATGTGTTTTCTTGACTGAACCACACCGCTGTTTGCTGCTTGGCTTATGATTTGCCATTGATTATTTTTCCTGACTGTCTGTGCTTTTTCATTCCACGCCTGTGAACATACATCCATGCAAACATTCTGCCAGGTCAGGACTAAAAGGCTGGCGTTCGGTTATAATAAAGCATAAGCTTTGACTACTATTGAACACTTGCCTTTTTTTTTTTAAACGACACACACACACACACACACACACACACGTTTTTTGTTCTGTTTTGTTTGGTTACATTACTTAAGTAAATGGTTGGAAGAACAAAACATTTAGACATCTGCCAAGTGATTGACAACATGTTTTGGCTTGTGATTGCCAGCACATTCCCAAGACAAACACTGCAGTATGTGGTATGTCCAGTTACCCTGCGTGTTCACAGTGGAGGGGAGAAAAACAACAAACATTTCATGGGGTATGCAGCATGGATGCAGTTAGCGCGGAAGCAGGAGGGAGGAGATGAATGTCACATGAAAGGGCGTAGAACATAAAAAGGAGACAAAGAGGCGAGACAACCACTGTTTTAATTTAATAATCAAAAATAAAAATATGTATGTATATATAATAAATAAAGACCCATTCTGTGTGCTCAAAGCATGCACAGGGTGTATTTATGTATGTATTGTATGTAATAAATGCTGCTACAATTTTATCACTTTTTATCACTGTTACCACTCCTTTTCACTTATTCAGTTTGTACTTATTTTATTTCATTTTATGCTGCTAAATTGCACGGTGCGTATTGTTGTATATTGTATATACCTACGTTTAACTGCAATTTTTGCTGCATTTTGTCACATTTAGTATTTAGTTAATTGTTTGATTTATTTTACGTTAGCCTTTATTTTATGTTAGCTTATTTTTACTCTACCTTGTATTACCTTCCCACCTTTGTATTGCAACTGTTGCACAGTAATTTCCCCTTTGGGATAAATAAAGCTTGAATCTTAAATCTTTAATCTATTGGGGGACACTAGGTGCAGTTCCCGTGTCCGCCTGCAGGGGGCGGCCGCGGGGCGGCGGGCCGGACGCGGACACCGGGAGGGGAAGTCGCCCCAAAGAAGAAGTCGCTCCTTTCGGCGCGGTCCGCGTGAGCTTCCACCGGCCATCTTGACTCTCCTCAGCCGAGACCGGAGCTTCTCCTCGTCTTATTCACGGACGTAAATACACCGCGGTTTCCCCCAGCTACAACCCGTCGCTTCGTCCGAGTGTGTATCCGACCGAGAAAGAAAAAACCCGGGTCCAGGTCCAGGTCCAGGTTCGGACGGAGAGCGAGAGAGAGGTCCGTGTTTTCACAAGACGAGGCTCGGACAAACCAAGCCGTCATGGCGACCGCCACCCCGAGCCGCGACGCAGGCCGCCCCGCGGCCTCCACCCCGCTGTCCCCGACGCGGATCACCCGCCTGCAGGAGAAGCAGGACCTGCAGCACCTCAACGACCGGCTGGCGGTCTACATAGACCGGGTCCGCTCCCTGGAGCTGGAGAACGACCGGCTGCTGGTGAAGGTGTCCGAGAAGGAGGAGGTGACGACCCGCGAGGTGAGACCAGACGTGCCGGTCCTACCGCCCCCCCCCTACCGGCCACTCGGTGTTGTTGTGAGCGGTTATCGTCTCTTATATCTAATAACGGTGTAATATCTGTAATAACCGGCGGCGGAAAGCCGCCATCTATGGGCCCGTTCGGGATCCCCTGAATAACGGTTATCCGCGTTTTATTTATTTATTTATTTTTTGAACTGCTGGTTTACCGGTATGAACCGGTCTCTCTCTCTAGACCCCCTCCCCCAGACCAGGTATGTAGGGACCCCCCCTCTAGCGGGTCCGGACGGTGGTTTTGGGTTTCGGTTTTGGTTTTGGTTTTGTATTGGGTTTTTACGGGGTTTATCGGGTCTGGTCTTCGTGACCCACGTCCGCCTCGCGCCGGATTGAGCGGGAGATCGCGCGCGCCAATGGGCGAACAGTGACGTCACGCTGTGGCCGTTTGAATGTGGAGAGCCCCGCCCTGCTGGGGCTGATTATACTACCTTATTGTTGTTATTGTTATTATTATTGTTAGTGTTATTATTAGTATTTATATTATTATAGTAGTTTAGTATTTATATTATTATTGTTGTTATGCATTTGTGTTGTTGTTATTGTTATTATTATGAAGTGGCTCTTAATTCACTTTTAACATTTGAAAGCTGCTGTATGTGACGATGCTGGGTGAAATAGCCAGGTGCTTAACCCAATGATTGGGTCCTGTAATAGAGAAAATAAGGACTTTATTCTTGTATTTTACCAGCAACAAAAGCTGTGTAACTCAATACAAGAGGCCCGCTTCTTCCACTGGACCAGAAAACCCTGCAACTAGGGCAGAAGTAAAATGTTTCTTCATAATAATGATCAGATATTTATGATGAGATGACGTCGACGTCAACACAGCAAGTCCGTTGTGTTTCACAACCCCATGTCATGTTCTGAGGTGACGGGTGAATGGACACCTTGTTGTGATGGGAGGACGTGATGCCCATGTGAAATGGCCTCCAACTGTGTCATACATGTGTTATATGGCCTATTTCAAAGTTTGTTAGCTTGCCTTCAAATTGTATTTAATGTAAGCACTTGTTCTTATCTGTCCAGGTGAGCGGTTTAAAGGTTTTGTATGAGGCAGAACTGGCAGACGCTCGGCGTGTTCTTGATGAGACCGCTAAAGAGAGAGCCAGGCTGCAGATCGACCTGGGAAAGGCTCAAGCTGACTTGGATGAAACCACTCGCAGGTAAAAAATGATTTCTACATCAGGGTTTTGTTTCACCGTCATCTCTAGTTGATTGTTCATTTGAATAGTACCCACGTAATGTATTTTTTATTTATACCGTGGCCCAGGTGAATACTCGATTCTGATTGGCTTGGATTAACTTTCGATAACATGCACGGCTATGACTGATATGACCAAAATATTAGTGCACACTCTACTTTTTCATATCAGTATTTATAATAATGATTACGATAGGCGGTTAGGTTTTATCACTAGAGCGGCCACGGAAAAAAACAATCCTTGCCAAGAACGCCCACTTATGTTGGTTTGTTTGCCAATGTTTCATGGCTGGTCCGGGTCGGTGGAAGTCCACCACAGTTTATAAAGGATCACCACCCGCCAAGAACATCTTAATACCAAAACCGAGAGTGAAGCACTACTGTGGTGGTGCATTAAAAGAATCATATCTCAATTTCAATTGATGTAGTTTAAAAGTCCCAATGGATATAACGCAATATAAAGGGCGTCCCTTTTGACCCTACACTGAACTGAACTGTTTGGTTTGTGATACACCGGATAGAATAGCTTTACCACTTCAATAATTGAATGGTCCGTCTTGAAAGAACAGCTGTTCTGTCTCCAGGATCACACAACGGCGTCATAAATCTGTCTTCTGCTCAGTCTCCCTGTGTTTAGTTAGTTAGGGTATGTTTAGTTTGGCTCCAGCCATGATGATGTAAGCAAACAGTAACATGTAAACCGGTGTTTCTGGCTAAAAACCTTCAAAGATTACATTACCAAAATCGAGCCGCCCAAGCATTTGCCATGTGTGCTTAAATCATTTTCATTTATTCTTAAGCCTTTATTTTCCTTGGACTGAGTTACTGACTGGAATATGTTGAATATAGTTTCCCAAAATGTTAAATATATGTTTAGTAGTTTTCAGTAGGTTGTGGAAGTGCACGGCAGCATTTATTCCTATTAAGTAAACATTGATATCGGCTATTTAGTTATATATCAGACATATATAGAGCTCTTTTCTCTGCCACGGCGAAAGCGTGCATATTATGACGTAATATACATTTGTGAGTACTCGAGGCAGAAATGTTGATTTAAGGATTTGTTATGTCTTCGAGTTATTCGAGTAATCGTTTCAGCCCTATAATCGTGATCTCAATATTAACCAAAATAATCTGGATTATGATTTTTAACAAAAGTAGCCTCTTTTTCTGTCATAAAATGCTTGTAAAATGTAAATGTGTCCAAAAGGTAGCATTTTCATTGATGTCCCTAATCTATATGTGTATATCTGTCCCCCACTGTTTGGTCATACCAGTCTGAAGAAGAAGGACGGGGACTTGGCAGTGTCCGTCTCCAGGGCCTCTGCTCTTGAAGGCCAGCTGAACCAGAGTGAAGCAGCGTTGGCGACTGCTTTAAGCCAGAATGCTGCTCTTAGTGCTGAGCTGGGAGATGTGAAGTCCATGCTGGCTAAGGTATGAAAAATATAAGATTCACCACTTTGTCATTTGAACATGTAATGTGACATTGTTGATGCTGTACATTATTTAATGTTAATTATTTGTAATGTCGCCATGTAAATGTTTTTGTGCAGGCTGAAGATGGACATGCCGTTTCCAAGCGCCAGTTGGAGGCTGAAACTCTGATGCGCATTGATTTGGAAAACCGCTGCCAGTCCTTGTCTGAGGAGCTGGAGTTCAGAAAGAACATGTTTGAGGAGGTAAACATTGTTGTGACCGTAACGATGTCTAAAAAACATAATCCGTTTTGTGACAATACTGCAGTGCATGTTCCCATAATGGTATTTGGAGCTATATTGGAGAGCAGGCCCCATTGTCACATTATTATAGTTAACTCCTTGTGTAGTTGATGGCTTGTACGGTTACAAGGTTATTATAGACTGCACAGACAAATCCATTTCTATAGATTTTACTTGCATGCACATAATGAAGCTGTACCACAGAGTGAGAGAGTGAGATGATTGTTATATTAACCGCTTTACGATGGCATTAAATGGAAATGACCACAGAAAAATGCACATCTGGAGAAATAGAAGAAGCCTATTATTAGTAACAGTAAGGCAAGGACAGAGTCTGCTAAATGACCCATGACCGCAACACGGGGCTATGAATCTGCTGGTTTGCTAGGGAGTGGAGGACCTCTGATATTCAGTCATATATTTTATAATTTAATTTTCATCTAGTTATGATGAACTTTAAACCTACATAAAGAAGTCTTTGATTGTTTATTGCAATGTTTTGCTTGGGTGTAAAAGAACTGGATCCACTTGGTTTCTCCTCATACATAAAATGCATATATGTAAATATAACATTTCCATCATCTTCAGTATTTTATATGCCTTGACATCCATTTATTGTCCTCATTCCTAAGGAGGAGCGTGGCTCTCGGCGTAGGCAAGAGCAGAGGATTGTGGAAGTGGATTCTGGAGTCAGACAGGACTATGAGTTTAAACTGGCACAGGCTCTACAGGTATGTGCTCATGGGCTTTCTCTTGTTTGGTATCCATGTTTCAATGCTGTGAATAAACCGTATAAAGTGTTTTATATTGCAATGGTTCCTGTTACTCATACCTCATATGATGCACACATTGTCTACACTTCATCAGTGTTTATCTGATCATTATCACAAAACGTATACAATGCTTCAGAATGTTTCAAATTCTTCCTTTTCTTTTTTAAATGAGTGTAGTGTAGCCTGAGGCGAAGGAGGAGCTAAGGAGACCATGCATTTAATCTATTATGATTTAAATCAGATTAGATTGGTTTCATTGTTCAGTTTAGGGTTGGGTCGAAAAACAGAGACACCCAAATGCACGTCTCGCATTTGCAGCTCCATAACGTTTTAAAACTCACTTAACATAAGTTGCAACAGTGAGACTTTAAATGTATTATATTTATTATTTTATTTTTGCCTTGTAATACAAGTGACTGTCAAAACAATGCTATTCTGTTTCGTCTTTGTCACCAGGACCTCAGGAAGCAGCATGACGAGCAGGTTTCACTGTACAAGGAGGAACTGGAGCACACCTTCCAGGCCAAGGTGGGGAACCCAGACACACCTTTATTATGTCTCCCTCCCTACCGTAAAGGAATGTCAACATCCTCCTTTTTCATTATGTTTGCCAACTCGCCGTTCTTTTTTCTTTTTTTGCCATCTAGCTGGGCAATGCCTTGGTTTCCTCTGAGATGAATGACAAGGCAATGGGCGCCGCCAGGGAGGAAGTGCATGAGGCTCGTATGAGAATAGAGAGCCTTGGATACCAGCTGAGCTCGTTGCAGAAACAGGTACTGCCCAATGTCGCTCTATCTTAAATCAGTCCCTCAAGTATGCATTAACCATCTGATGTAATGGTGGAGCTTTGTTGTTGTTGTTGTCCCTTGACTACCCTTGGGTCGGTCGATGTTGTTTGACCACATGTTGATTGTCTGTTTTTAGGCCTCTGCCGCAGAAGAGCGCGCTAGAGAGCTTGAAGAGCTGTTGTCTGCGGAGAAGGACAAGCACCGGCGTTCGGTTGAAGGAAAAGAAATTGAGATGAGCGAGCTGAGGGAGAAGATGAATGCCCAGCTGAGCGAGTACCAAGAACTCCTGGATGTCAAGTTGGCTCTTGACATGGAGATCAACGCCTACAGGAAACTGCTGGAGGGGGAGGAGCATAGGTAACGCCCGCACACGGACACACTGGGAGTCGGATGCATGCAGGAAGCGAGATAGTTGCAGAAATATAACTTAGGATATATATAACCGACTAGAGACGACCGTCTTTCTACTCCTTCAAGTGCAGCTAAAAATGAATGTAAAAATATATACATGCATATACGCAACGTATTTTATGAAGCTGGACAAATGTGAAACATTCATGCCCTGACTACTGGGATGAATCATTCAAAGCATTATTTTATGTATTTAGAATTCTTCTATAGTATTATGGTATAGTGCAAAGTCAAGTGTAGACTGATCCCTCTCTCAAACGACTTGTTATGCATTGTAAGCACAGCGTGAATGATGATTTAAATTATTCCCCAAACCCTTTTTCCATAGACTGAAGCTGTCCCCTAGTCCCTCGGCCCGTGTGACCGTTTCCAGGGTGACGGGCTCCTCGACCCGCAGCTCCAAAAGGAAGAGGCTTGAGGTGGAGGAGGGGGCCTTCATGGAGGAGGCCAGCGGCCAACTCCTTGTGTCCGAGGAGGCAACGGCTAGCGGCGCCGTGACCATCTTGCCCACTGACATGGATGGAAACGCCGTAACACTGGCTAATGATACTGACCAGGTATACTGATCATACTGGGGAGTTATTTATTGAACCTCATGTAACGGGTTATACTTACACACACATGGTTTGCAATACATGTGCAAAAAAATAAGATGCATTCAATGTCCTAGTCGTGGATTCTTTATATATCCTTTATAATACAGTTATTTCAATAATAATGATGATGGGTGAACATGTCGTCTAGAAAGCACTCTAAATGACCTCGCGGAGGAACACAATCAAATGTTACTTTGTTCTGTCTGCTAGGATCAGCCGCTTGGTAGCTGGCGACTGAAAAGGCAGGTGGACGGAGAAGAGGAGGTTACCTACAAGTTCTCTCCAAAGTTTATCCTCAAAGCCGGCCAGTCTGTGACGGTAAGAACCAAACCGCGTGCGAATCCGTGACCTTCAGAAAACAAACACTGCTGTATACATAACAAATTAAAGAAACGCGAGCGTTGCCACTAGGGACGTTGGCACGTTGTCAAAGACATGCTAGAGAAGTCTTTGGAGGTCGTCTAGTTGTGCATTAAAACTGTGCAGCGCTCATTTCCACACCAAAGTAAAGTTGGGTTTCATAACGACTTTCATAATGACTAACATTCGGCAACAAAATGTCAAATATTGTCAAATTCCTTGTATGAAAAAAGCATACATGGCCGATAAAGCAAATTCTGTTTATGAAATGTTGCATCATCAGATCATACGACAACCAATTAATGCTTGTGTGTGTGGGGGTGTGTATGTCTGTGTGTGTTTATATATATGTGTCTTCGGTATTCATAGGTCTGGTCTGCAGATGCAGGAGTTGCCCACAGTCCCCCATCCGACCTTCTGTGGAAGAGCCAGGCATCCTGGGGAACAGGAAATGACATCATCACCACCTTGGTCAATGCTGATGGAGAGGTGTGAATCCAGTGTTGATGTCATTGGGATGTTTTGGGATTAGGTGGTATCCTCTCTGTGTTGTCTGTGTTATTCCCTGTGAGGTACCATTGGTACCGATGCCAGTGGTATTTCAAAAGGGCCTCAAGACGGTTGTGTGTAAACCAATGGGACGCCACTTCCATATTTTTTAGCCTATTGTTCGAATTGTCATTATTTTTTACTACTTTTACCTAGAAATGGCGCACAATATTCAATATCAGACGATAGACAATAATATCATAGTTTCAGTCTTTTGGGAATCGGTGAAATGAGATGTGCTCGTCTGGATGTCTGGATAAACAACAAGCCAGTATGCAACAGTATGAAGACATCGTCAGTAGTATTCAGTTTCCCCACCGAAGCTAACATTTAGAACCAATATGTCCGCTAGGTGAGTCTTCTAGGGTCATAAGACTTACCTATTCAGCTCGGCATTCCCTTAATCCATTTTATTATCGTTAAAAAGATTTTTTTTAAATAGCTAGGTGAGTAAAGCCGGGCAACGGGCAGCTGAGCTGAAAAAGCTGGCGGCGTCCTAGAAATGCTATATTTAACTGCATAGAATGTGTGACAGATCTCTGTGAACTGCAGTTTCATCCATCTCTGTTTGGACAGCGTCTCTCACACTACTGTTGTTTTCTCTCTATAGGAGGTGGCGAAGAGGAGCGTCGCCAAGACCGAGGTGGAGAACGGAGAGGAGGAGGAAGAGGATGATGTGGTGGTGGGAACGGTAAGCAGAAACCTTCTGTCGCCTATCCAGAGTATCTGTCTCTGTTGATCAGAAAACTATTGTGAATTATCTCTAGTCTATTGAAATAATTATATCATACAAGTATTTATCGCTGTCGCATAATGAGGTGCAGCTCATCTCTCAAACGGCTTCAATCTTTTGGTCAACTTGTGCGACTTTGGCAGGTCAGGTGGGTTTTCTTGGGGTAACTTATTAAAATGTCCCCTCTTTCCTCCAACCAGGGCAAGAAGACGTCCTCCAGAGAGTGTGCCATAATGTGAGCTTCTCCTTTTAATTCTTACTCCTGGTTTTCACCATAGAGCCACTCGCATATTTTTCTATTTGTCTTGTCATCTAGTTTTTTTTTTTGTAATGGCTCAGCAAGACATGGACTTTTTTTTTTTACCGTTTCTACTGTCGTGCCCGGCCATGGACCTGCTTTTGATAATAAACACAACTAGTTATCTTTATGATGTTCAGTCATAAAGACGGAGGACTCTATGCCAACACTGAATTTGGCATCTGCCTGTGACTTTCGATCTTCTGTGGTTACCTTTGCAGAATCTAAGGTAGTTGCCTCGGACGTTGTTTATTCTGAATGTTGGTGCTTTAAAAGGATTGTGTTATGTTCTCTTGCTGACACATTTCAAATTTTAAACTCGATATTAATGATTGCCCCGGATTATTTGGCCAATTGGTAGGATCTTCCCACCAAAACTCTGACAATTGATTTAGTTTGACATCGTTTCAGCGGGCTTCACTGCAGTCTGATGGGTGGCTAATAAAATGGCGTAGTTCATCACATGGTAAATGTTCGATATGTCACTCATTTAACCTTCACTTGAAATGACACCGGCAGATCTGGAGTACTTGGGATGTATTCAGCCCATCAACTTGTTTTGTTGTCACTAATTTCACTAGGACAACTATTTTATATTTTTGAATGCCCTGAAATGCAGCTGGTCATTTCTTGTGAAAACATGTGGGGGGGGAGGGGG
>JAOPJH010000016.1:8922295-8937597 GCA_027122575.1 Merluccius polylepis | reverse complement strand
ATATAACAATGCCAAAATTCCTTTTCTACAATCAAATGTTTAAATATTCTAAAAAAAATGTTTTGAGATTGTAAGGATCTAAACCTTTTGTCCATTATCTGTAGGCAAAAGAACGTGAGCTGGAACTGAAGAACAACTGGGCAGAAAACAAGCTAACGCGCCGCCAGACCCAGGCTAAATATGGCTTCTAAGCAGCTGTATTCTGGACAATCTGTGGCCTGCAGAAGCCTTTTGGGCAGACCGTAGATAATAGCTTTCCAGTGTTTTTTTCACCTGAGCAAATGCGTTCTTCTACTGTTGCTTGGGATGAAATATTTGTCTCATAATACTGACTTCTCCATTTTTGTTTTCCCGGTTTTGTCCATCCTGTGTTTAACATTGTTAATATTGGTATGTTTTATAGGATTACTGTGTTACATGTTTGGCTTTTGCATTGAAACAAAAGCTATCCCGTGTCTACCCCTCAACAGCTTCTAATGAGACTTAAAATACATTTCCTTAGATTATACAGGTCCTTCGTAACTATTCCTCTAGCCAGTAAATATTAATGTGACACCTTTACTCCCTTTCAATTTCCATGATATAGTTTGGAATAGATCCTTGTTTTGTTGGTTATCATGCTCTAATCCGGTTAACTAACTTATCCCAGAGCATTAGTGACATGTTGCTTCTCACGTCATCCTCAATTGGCATTAACGTAATAAAGATTATTTTTGCAGGGGTTTTTCTTTCCTATGACTCCCATTTGCATCTTAGGACACTGACCACTAAAGTCTAATATTGGAGCAAAGCAGTATGGGGTTTCAGTGCTGATGTGGTTATCCAATAATTTTGGGGCCAGCTTTTCTAAACAACCTCAAAAAGTTTTAATAAAATGTATAATTTTATAATTGTCAAACCATAATGTACAAAGCCAGATATATATACACCACACATACCAATGCTGGAACTGGGAGACTACTTTTTAATCCGTCGGAGCATGTGAAATTATATGAATTGTCTGACCGAATGCCATTGAGTATTTACTTGTTTTACATTACAATGATGCAGGCACCAAGTGGCAATAGTACCGCATGTGCATCTTTACAAGATAAGGTAATGTAGAGAATAAATAGAACTAGGGCTGAAGTTTTATTTTATTTCATTTTTTAGTGAGGGGCAGTAGGATCCTTGGATATAAGACTTGCTATGCGTAAGGTAATCTTCAAGGCACTTTGTTTTGAATTTATAGGTATTTTTATTTCTGAAAATTATCAGCTAAATGAAGAGAATGCTTGTGGATGGACAGACATGTTTGGTACAAAGTATAATACAAAACTGAATAAAAATTGAAAAAAGGAAACTATAAACTGGTCTTTGAAATTTGCATTCACATCGATGTTACCAGACAATCTATTACTTTTCTATTAATATGACAATCTTACTTTTTTTTTTAAGTGGATTTTTTTTTAAATCACAGTCCTTCAATCTTTTTGGTGGTTTTCAGTTGGTGGTCCCGTTTTGTCTTCAGAAGGCAAAGGCTCTTGAGATGCAGTAGACCCGCCATCAGGAGTGGTCAAAACCTCAGAAGCTTCCAACACGTGAGCGGCTGTTTCAGAACTGGCCTCGGCTGTGATAGAAGCTGCATTTTCCTGCCTCAACTTTTTCAACATTCTCTGATGCATTACAGATTGGTCTTCGTACGGCAGGACCAACACTGGGATACGTACTGTGTCTATTCCATTCACCTGAAAAAGAAGAAAATGATCCCGGGTTTATTTTTGACGCAACTGTTAAAACATGCGTCAACATCCTCTAATGAAAAAAAAATGCATTACAGATTAAACAAAAGCAAAGTAGACATGTTTGCCGCCGGTTGTCTACACACTATGAAGTAGTATTGAGTAAGAGTATAAAAAGATCACCCATATGTCTTACCGTAACCTCACACCAGTATTCTCCTACATCCTTGATTGGCTCGTCTGGAAGTCTCAACGCATGAAGTGGCACAATAACTCCCAACTGAATAAAAAGGTCACAATTTTGACTAATCTGGCCATTAAAAGAATATATTTTATCTACAATTATCCTAAAAAAAACAACACAAAACAAATACCTTCCGGGCAAACTGCCTGCATGCAATCTCTTTGGTGAGTGTATACTCATCCGAGCGCCATTTGTTAATCTTCAAGTGTGAGCGCTTCAGTAAGTCCACAGTCTGCAAATATACAAATAAACAATGACAGCTTTGTAGGAAGACAAATAGAGATGACGAGAGAGATCTTCAAAAAACAATGAAAATGTAGTAAAACTATTTTACCAGTTGTCCTGTGCGTGTTTGGATTCTATCCTCTGGCTTCCCCTCATGCAAAAGCTGTGGATTAAAAAACGCTTGAATAAATTAGGGGCATCATGTAAACGGGTTCAAATATTACAAAAGATTGGCATGTTACAAAAAGAAAGTCATTTAAAACAAGACGAAAGGCATACCCGTATTTCCTCTGCGAACATCTGTTTGTTTTCTGGAGATGAATAAATCGCCAGACCTTGAGCCAGCAGTTTATTTCTGCCAACTGATTTTTTCACAAACACCGTGTCTCCTCGTCCACCTAGCTCTGTTCAAAACAAAACATTGATAAACATACTTATGGAAAGTCCCTAACAAGACTGACCACACACACACATTATCATAAGCATTTGGGATACTGACTTTCAACCGTTTGTGTTAGAATCAGCTCCATGTTTTTCTCCTTCGGCACTAGTTTGGTGTCCTCCACCAACTTGAAAACTCTGTGTCTTCTCGGATGTAATCTTGGTGCTCGACCTTCTTGGGCCAATGGGACCTGCCACCATCGCTCCACCACCACTGTGTTCTGTGGGAAAGTGGACATGTTCACACCATAGAGACTGTCCACAGTGGTGCATACCTATGGTGCATGCATACAGTGAGCACAAGCCTTGAGCCCCAGTGAGCCCTAGAACCTGTACAGATAATTGTAGGCCTTTAACAGCGCATCCATGAACGAATTCAACCATTTTGTGACTAAAGCCATGCAGTGCAACATCTTGATTCAAAAGTAACCCTCGTCGTATGAGTTAGTGACCGAGCAATGCACGAACCTTGCATGTTGTCTGGGAGAAACACTTGACGTGAGACGTCACTGCCTCCTGAAGGACACGGCGGCTGGAGCCCCACATGCTGACAAGCAGAGAGCTGGCCACGTTCACAGATGAATGTTAGAGAAAATACCTGTGACTACATACAACTTTTACAACGACACTCTTAAAGGTATGTTTGTTAAAGTCTTAATCCCATTGGTTGTGTGCCGTAAAAGTAAAAAACCAAAGCGACTGTACAGACCGCTGATAAATACGACGATATAAGGCGCCTATATAGAAAAAGGACCCCTTCTTCTTCTTCTTCTTCTTCTTCTTCTTCTTCTTCTTCTTCTTCTTCTTCTTCTTCTTCTTCTTCTTCTTCTTCTTCAGAGTTTTATGGCGGATTAGACACCGGTCAGTGTATTACCGCCACCTACAGGATGATTTCTTCCATTTAGTCTTTCAGTCTCTTAGATTCTGGCATAAAGGCCAGATGATTTTAAAAATCTAACTAGGCTAGAAGTGACTTTAGGATTACTCATTCCTAACAAAGCTGGAAGAGTAACAGTGGTAACACCAAGTTCAAAGATTTCATTAAACAATATGCGCCTAAACCCATTATACTGACCACATTCCATCACTACATGAGTCACTGTCTCAGGAACCTTACATGCCTCACATAACCCATCCAAGTGTTTGCCCACTAAATGCAAATAAGAATTCAGTGCACAGTGCCCTAACCTAAGTCGGGTTAATGTGACCTGCTGAGACCTATCCCCAGGTAGAATGCTACAGGAAGTAACTGATGGCTGAATTGAATATAGAAGTCTACCCTTAGAATCCCCATCCCACTGATGCTGCCAGGCCTGAAAAACCCCCTCCATCAGTTTGCTTCTAAGCTCTGTTCTTCCTGGGCTAACTTGTACAGAGATGGAATCTTTACTTAGATGTTTTTTAGCTATTTTGTCTACTACCTCATTGCCTACTATACCAAAATGGGCAGGAACCCATAAAAAGGAAACCTCACATCCTACATCAAAAAGATTATTAATACATAAAAGAATTTCCATTATAAGGTCTGGTCTGGCATTTGAGGAGCACACTTGTAAGCAGTGGAGGACTGAAGAAGAGTCTGAGCAGATAACCACATTACTAGGCCTTGCTTCCATTACCCACTGAAGGGCTTTTAAAATGGCTACAGATTCTGCAGTAAAGACAGCAAGGTTGTCACTAAGTCTATACCCAATTCTTAAATTTAGTTGAGGAATAAAAAAGGCACAACTTACTTTGCCAGAGTCTGGGTCTTTAGAACCATCGGTGTAGATTTGAAGGCAAGAGTTCCAGTTAAGCTGAATGTACTCCATTGCAGAGTCCCTAGAAAACTCAACATCTTCATTATGCTTATCCTCATGAAGTCTAAAATCAAACAACACAGAGGGCAGGAGCCAGACAGGGACTGAACCCCAGCTAGAGCTTTTGACTGGAGTCATTTCAAGTAGTTTAAAATCATTAGCCCATGACAGACATTGTTTGACAAAAGGCTGGCGTCTTACCTGTTTGTTAGCAAATTCATAGCAATCTGTCAAGATGGAGCTTGCAGGGCAGATACTAGCTTTCTCTCTAAGTCTATTCCAGTAGTGCACGGAGAGCTGGATTCTTCTTAACTTTAGAGGTTTCTCCCCTGTTTCAATGAGAAGGGCAGATGTTGATGTGGAAGTAAATGCACCGCAACAGACCCTAAGAGCCTTGAACTGAATAACATCTAGTCTTTTCAGAACAGATTTCGCTGCCCCTCCATAAACCTGACACCCATAATCAAAAATCGACCTGATCATAGCTTGGTAAATAGTCAAAAGAGTGCTCTTATCTGCCCCCCAGGAAAAGCCTGTCAAACACCTCATGACATTTAACACTTTGCTGGTTTTAGCTATTACCTTAGATATATGGATGTTCCAGTTTAACTTACTGTCAAACCATACTCCCAGATACCTAAAGCTTTCAACTTTCTCTATAGGGGAGCCATAAAGAGTTAGGAGGCCATCCCATTGTTTCCTGCTCCTGCTAAAGACAACAAACTTAGACTTAGCAACAGATATTTTAAAGCCCCATTTCATTGCCCACTCTTCAGCTATATTTAATTGTCTTTGCATTCTATTTGTGGTAAAAGGGATATTTCTACCTTTCACCCAAATGACCCCATCATCTGCATATAATGATCTCCCTATCCCAAGGCCTAGATCTAAAAACATGTCATTAATCATGATATTAAAAAGCACTGGACTGATTACGCTACCTTGGGGGGTCCCATTATCCACAAACGCCACATCAGAGATAGCTCCACCCACTCTTACCTGAATGGTGCGATTCTCCAAGAAGTTCTTGATCCACAAAAACATTCTCCCACTAACACCATACTTTAATAATTTTATAAGAAGGCCATCCCTCCACAACATATCATATGCCTTTTCAATATCTAGAAAAACAGCAATGAGAGATTCCTTATTAGCAAAGGCCTTCCTAACTTCATAATCTAATGCGACCACATTATCCATGGTACTCCTTTCCTTCCTGAATCCGCTCTGATGATCTACTAAAGCCCCTTTCACTTCTAGAAAGTGAACCAGTCTGTCAGTGACCATTCTCTCCATTATTTTACAGACAACAGAGGTAAGGGCTATGGGCCTGTATGAAGAAGGGGAACTAGGATCTTTCCCAGGCTTTGGTATGGGAATAACTACAGCATGTTTCCATGTCATTGGTAACTTACCTTGCTTCCAAATTTCGTTCATTAAGCTGAGCAGTTCTTCTAGAACAAGATCAGAAAGATGGTTAAACATTTCACAATAGAGATTATCCATTCCAGGAGCAGTGTTTCTACCTTTACCTATAGCTCGCTTTAGTTCTTCTAAGGAAAAGAAAACATTTACTTCACTACAAGGTGACTCTGGAGGGGGAACAAATCCTCTTGCAGTCTGATCTCTTTTTTCCCTACTTACTTTATCTATATTATCAGAACTATGCACCCTTCTAAAAGATTCTACTAAAAGGTTGGCCTTCTCTACAGATGTTACAGCTATCCTTTCATCCCCTCTCAGAACTGGGAGATTTGCCTTCTTACCTACGCCATTCATTCTCCTTACAGTGGACCACAATTGGGTAATAGGAGTTTCACCTGACAAATTAGAACAGTAATTTCTCCAACTACTTTTCTTTGTAGATTTAATTACTCTCCTAGCTAGAGCCCTACAATATTTATACTGCATAAGATTATCAGTGGTGGGAAATTTACGCAAAACTCTAAACGCTTTGTTTCTTTTCCTAATTACCTCATCACACTCTGCACTCCACCAGGGAACCATTTTCTTCTGTAGGCCCATGCTTTTTTTAGGAATAGCTAATGTTGCTGCAACAGATATGATGCCAGAGAGACTGCTGTTCCATTCATCTATTGATCCATCCTTTATATCTGCCAAAACATCATCACATTCAGTTTGAAACTTTTCCCAATCAGCTTTAAGAAAGTTATATCTCCCTCCTACCCTATTTACCTCAGCCTTTAACCTCAAACCAAAGGTTCCCTTTGTTGGAAAATGGTCACTGCCCATATTATTTGGATCAAGAACTTCCCATTCACTTTTTCCAGCAAGTTCGCCAGAAGCAATCATTAAATCCAAACAAGAAGGGGTTAAGTAATTTAGCTGAACTCTAGTTGGCCGACCATCATTAAGACATACCAGATTAAAATCCTGCATAATGGCCTCAACAATTACACCATTCCAGTCTGTTTTGTTACTTCCCCATATTTCGTTGTGTGCATTAAAATCACCAGTCCATATAACTGGGGGGCGAACTTGCCTCATTACATCCTCAAGCTCCTCTGTATTTAACTTAAGGCAGGGATTGTAAAAATTTAAAACAGAGATTCTCCCTGAAGTACTCCAGACTTCTGTTACTATAAGTTCTAAATTGGATTCTAATGCCAAAGTACTATATTCTATGCCAGTTTTAATAAAGGTTACACATCCTCCCCCTTGTCTATCACTTCTGTCCTTACGAATAGATACATATCCAGGTAAAACAAAATCCAGTATAGGCTTCAACCATGTCTCTTGAACACATACAATATGAAACTCAACATCACTAGAAGTAACAAACCTCTTAAATTCCTGTCCATTCCCAATTAAACTGCGGGCATTCCATTGCAAAAGATTAAAGGACATCTACCCTTCCCCTCCCTCACTTCCCTGAGAAGCCATAGGTCGATCTTCACTACTTTTAAGAAATTGAAACAATGTTTCAGGAGGCATACTCATTTGCAGATATTTTGCAGCAGCATTTGAAACTATCTTTATAACATCTGACTTATTCTTGGAAAGCTTAGACCCATAGATCACATCAGTAATAAATGCCAGAAAATCAACTTTCTTGAATATAAAGCTGTCGCTAGGTGGGGAATGCACAATTTGGACTCTGGGCACCTGTGGGGGCTGTTGAGGATAACTATTGCCAGCACTTCGCTCATTGCCCACTCTTTTTATTGCTTCAGCATAAGACACACGTTCGTTTGTTCTCACTCTCTGCACTTCCAAAGCTTTCACATAATGACGACACCCCTTATATGCTGCACTATGCTCTTCCCCACAATTTGGGCAACACAACTTAGACTCTGACTCACAATCCCCATACGTGTGATCTCCCCCACACTTACCACACTTCCTTTTCCCTCTACATACAGCCGCTACATGCCCATATTTCTGACAATTAAAGCACCGAAGAGGAGGTCTAATATAAGGCTTCACTTGGAAGCTCAGATACCCCAATTCGACCCTTTGTGGGATGACCTCAGAATTAAACGTCAGTAGCACGGTTTGACTCTCAACTTTCTCATTATTTCTAGTTACTTGGAATCGCTTAACCTCAGTAACCTTACCTCCTTTAACTTTTCCCAAAATTTCATCAACGGTTATATCAGTGGGAACTCCATAAATCACTCCTTTAGCACTAGAGCCTACCCCAGGTACATACACTTCCACATCGTATCCATTTAGAGATTTCAGGGCAAGCGCCTTTTCTTGTTGGGCTTTAGTTTTACATATCACAAGAATCCTTCCGTTAGCAAGGGACTTTGCATACAGAAAAGACCCAATTTCCTTCCCTAAATGATCAGCCAGTTTGATTGGATTCATTCCCCTGGTTCCATTGCCACTCAGTTTTAATATTACCTTAAGTTCATTGCTTCGCCTTTCTTTCAAAGGCCGAAACTCTCCTTCACTCCCAGATTTATCTCTTTCCTTACGCTTCCCAGACACAATTTGAAAATCCTCTCCCTCACTATCCATACTATCGGTAAATCCCCCCCCATCCCTTATATCGGCCAAAGACATACTACGAAAACTCGTAGTTTAGCCTCAGACACTTGGTGTTACCACTGCTTACCGACCGGTCCATCCGACGAATCAGCCCCTCCCTTCTTCTGTTTCTTGGCAGATGACTTTTTTTTTTGAAGTATACCGCCACCAACTGTACAGGAGTGTGTAATACCATGAACGTCATAAAGTCTAGGCTTATGTTAATTCAAAATAAACAAAACAAAACCAAAATAAAACAAAACAAAACAAAACAAAAATGAGAATAATTATACTCTTCTCATTATACCAGTATTATTAAGATAAATAAATAAAGCTTTAAGTCTCTCCCTTGTCATGCCCTTTTCCTCAAGTATGTCATGAATTGAGTTCTCCCCTTCCATGTCTTGCCAGACCACTCTATTATCATTATACTTCTTACAAGTAAACAATACATGCTCCACATCTTCATTGTCTTGGCACTCCATACATAAACCATTTCCCTTTCCTATTATCTGTAAAGTAGAATTCAAACCTGTATGTCCTAATCTAAGTCTGGTATAGACCACGTCTTCCCTTCTGTTTAAACTCTGTGATGTAACCCTTTTCCCTGTCACATTCTTCTGAATTTTATGGTAGTGTCCAGCCTTAAATTCTGTCTCCCATTCTCTTTGCCATTTTTGTATAATTTCAGATTTAATTATGGATTTGGCTTCACCCTTTCCCATTGGAACATTAATTCCTATATATTTGTTTTTCAACATCTTTTTTGCAATCTTATCCGCCTCTTCATTTCCTTTGATGCCTATATGAGCTGGAACCCAACAAAATTGAACACTAATTCCAAGACTTCTGAGCTGCAATAGTAAATATTTTATTTCAATAATCAAGTCTTCCCTTGATGAGTGACCTGTGTCTAGGCTATGTAAAGCTGCCATGGAATCTGTACAGATTACACTTCTCAATGGCTTAACCTCTTCAATCCACCTAAGGCCTGTTATTAACCCAGTCATTTCAATAGAATATACAGACAAACAGTTATTTAATCTATATCCCTCTCTTTTATTAAATTCTGGGATATACATCCCAATACCACAATGCCCATTTTGTGGATCTTTTGATCCATCAGTATATATTTGAACATATCCATAGAAGGATGTTTTTAAATATCCTTGGCAGTATGTTGCAAAACTTTGGTCATTTGGATACTCTTTTTTACCTTTCAGTAATTCACTGTTAACCTCTGGTGATGGGAAAATCCATGGGGGAACAGCACTTAAAACCAATGAAGGACTAAATTTTAGCTCTTTAATTCCATATCGTTCTGCTATACTGTTGATGATCCAACCAAACCCTTTTGACTCTTTTTGGTACTCCCAGCAATCTCTAAGAACTGATATTGCTGGATTATTAACACTTCCCATCAGCCTAACCCAGTATGTTAGGGACAGCTTAATATACCTTAAACTGAATGGAGACTCCTCTGATTCTATTAATAATGCATTTGTGGGGGTTGTTTTAATAGCTCCTAATGCAATTCTTATCGCTTTGAATTGAATTCTCTCAAGTTTCCTTAGAGAAGTCTTGCATGCTGAACTATAAACAACACATCCATAGTCTATATTAGATCTTATTAAAGCTTTATAAATGTACATCAAAGACTGTTTATCTGCACCCCAACACTGTCCAGTGATCATCCTCATTAGATTTAGAACCTTTTTACATTTTGTTTCAACATGTTCTATATGATACTTCCATGTAAGTCTTTCATCTAGCCACATCCCCAAATATTTAAATTTCTTCTCTCTTTCTACTGATTGTTTGTACAGCATAATTTTATATCTTTCTGGAATCTTCTTTCTGGTAAAGAACATGACCTTTGTTTTAGGAATGGAGAATTTAAATCCCCAATCAATACCCCATTGTTCTAACACTTGTATTTCCTTTTGAATAGCTGTGGTTATGTATGTTATGTTGCGTCCCCTTTTCCATATGACCGCATCATCTGCATACAACAGCCCTTCATTTCTTTCCCCCAATTTTTCAAATATATCATTAACCATAATATTGAATAGTATGGGACTAATAACACTCCCTTGAGGAATTCCACTTTCCACTGTATACTCTTTACTTATTCCATTACCAACTCTGACTCTTATTGTACGTTGTGACAGAAAGTCTAGTATATAATTATACATTCTCCCACTGATTCCCATTTTATCTAACTTAATTAATAGACCCTCTCTCCACATAGTGTCATACGCTTTTTCAATATCTAAAAACACTGCCACCATGACTTCTTTCATAATTAGTGTCTTCTCTATTTCATTGCTGAGCTTTACTAGAGCATCAGTAGTTGATTTGCTTTTCCTGAACCCTGTTTGATATTTTTTAAATGGACATTTATATTCAAGAAAATAGTTTAACCGTGCCACTACCATCTTTTCCATTAGTTTTCCTAAATGTGATGTTAAGGCAATAGGTCTGTAATTTTCTGGATTGCTAGAATCCTTTCCTGGCTTGGGAAATGGAAGAATGGTTGCACTTTTCCAGACTTTTGGTAATTTCCCCTCATTCCAAATCTTATTGAATAATTCAAGTACCTTTTCCAGGAATTTATCAGGCAGATTTCTAATCATTACATAACATATATTATCACATCCCGGAGAAGAGTATCCTGTGTTACTTAACGCCATTTTGAGTTCTGATAAGCTAAATTCAATATCTAATATAGACATACTTCCCTCTCTGATATTTAGAATGTCTTTATTAGCATTTAGTATCTCTTCCTTTCTTTTCTTAAAACACTCATCCATATGATTACCTTTGTGAATTTCTGCAAATTTGAATCCAAGTATATTGGCTTTCTCCAGATCTGAAATTGCTTCATTTTGTCCTTCAAGTAATACAGGAACATGTGGGGGTTTATATTTACCTATCATCTTTTTAACCATCATCCACATTTTATTTAGTGTAGTTTCTTTTCTGATTGTTGAGCAAAATTGTCTCCAAGATTCTTTTTTTGCTTCTTTGATAACTTTCCTAGCCAAAGCCTTTTTTCTTTGATAGTCCATAAGATTATCCATTGTAAGTGTTGTGCGCAATATTTTAAAAGCTCTATTTCTGTTCTTAATAGCTCCTGAACACTCCTCATTCCACCATGGGACATTAGTTTTTCCCTTTTGGCTCATATTGTTAGGAATACTCTGGCTTGCTGCTACAACAATACACATACTTAAGTTATGATTCATTTCATCAATACTCTGATCTGTTTCATCATGTATTTCATTTAATTCATCTATACAACATTCATTAAATTTCTCCCAGTTTGCTTTCTTAAAACACCATCTATGATGAGCATACATTTCATCAATCTTAAAATCAATATCTATTTTACATAGTATTGGAAAATGATCACTTCCCATACTTGTGCTATGATCAACTTCCCATTCACACCTGCTGGCTATTCTCCTATCAATTAAAGTGAGGTCGATACATGATGTCTCATTCTTGTAAATATTTATTCTTGTACCATTACCATTATTCAAGCATACTAGCATCCTGTCATTTATCATTTCTTCTAATACTTCCCCATTTAAATCTGTATATTTACTTCCCCATAAACTATTATGGGCATTAAAATCTCCACACCATATTTCTCTTTGGCCTCCCTTATTAATACTTCTCATTAAATCATGTGTTATTGCTTTACATGGGTTATAATAATTAATGACAGTAAGTTTTTCTTTGTCTCCATTAAAGATTTCAGTAACTACATTTTCATGATCAGTTACTGTGTTAATGTGTCTAAATGAGATCCCTTCTTTAATAAATGTGATGCAACCTCCTCCTCTGTCTTTTTTCCTGTCTAACCTTATACTATGATATCCTTTCAATATAAATTCTAAATGAGGTTTTAACCATGTTTCTTGTATACATATAATGTCTGGCTTGTTTGTCAGTTCTTGAACATACCTTTTAAATTCCTGTCCGTTCGCTATCAAACTCCGCGCATTCCACTGGAGAATGAAAAACACCATTATTACTTTAACCATTTTGGGACCCTCCATATTTCTGATTTAGTATTTCATGAATATCATCTGCCTTTGTTATTATCCCCAAAAAATCATTAGCAGCTTCCACAACTGATTTGATTTTATCACTTTTCTTAACATGTACCATAGTAACATTAACCACTGAACACATAAAAGCAATAAATTCATTTTTCTTTATCAGTAGAGTCTCATCTGAAATTCTTGTCTTACATCCACAGCAGTTTGTAGGCCTACTAGGTGTCCTGTGAGTCTTGTTCTGTTGGTTTATTTTCCCCATAGGAATTGCATTACTCTCTTGGCTTGTGCTTGGCCTATTACTCTCTGTACTCCTTATTTCTTGTAGGTAAATAGGAGCTGACTTTTCTTCATTCTTATTTTTCACTATGCATTTGATTGCCTCAGCATATGAGACGTTATGTGCCACCTTATATTTCTGGACTTCCTTAGCTTCCTTTTGCTTCACACATCCTCCGTATGCTGCACTGTGTTGTCCTCCACAATTACAGCATTTCAATTCTACATCATCTCCACATTGCCCATACTCATGCTCATTTCCACATTTAGCGCACCTAAGTTTGCCTCGGCACTGAGCAGCTACATGCCCAAATCTCTGACATTTAAAGCACCTCATTGGATGTGGAATATACTCTCTTACTGGATAGCACATGAAGCCCATTTGAACTTTATACGGCATGTCATTTTTAAACCACAGTAATATTGACATGCTTTCTATTTTCTCCTTTCCTTTAGTTAATCGCTTTGCATCAACAATCTCTCCTCCTTTCAGACTATTTTTAATTTCTTCGATAGACACTGAAGTTGGAATTCCAGTTATGACTCCTCTCTTTCCTGACTTTACTCCCGGAACGTGTGATGTTATCTTGGCCTTATTCAATGTGTCTTTCTTTAATATTACCTCCCTTTGTTCCTTAGACGCTGCAAAAATCATTAGCTTCCCATCTCCCATGAAACGTGCATGTTTTATTTTCCCTATTTCTTCCTCAATTGCTTTGGTGATATGGATTGGATGTAATTGTGGCCCTCCCTTTTGTTCAAATACAACAATCACTTTCCATGTTTCTTTACTTAATTGCTGTACCTTAGTTCCAACTCCTTCAGGTCTGCTTTTCTTTTTAATCGTATCTGTAGACTCAGGTTCAGATCCACTATCTGATCTTGGTCTACCCTTTTCTTTTCTCCTGACTTCTTCCCACAGCATTTCATTATTAAACAAATGCTCACTATCCGATAATTGGCCATCTGACTCGTCCGACATAGTTCAGCTTACATTCACTGTACAGTTGTTATTAGTTATCTGTCAGCGGTAACAAACAAACAAATTCGATTTCAAACCTTCCGCGTTCAGCCCACGGCTTTCACCTTCATCTCACTGAAACTCCTCCTACCCCGGCCATGCTTAGGAGCACACCTCCCTCTTCCCCTTCTTTTTTTTTCCTTTTTTTTTTTTTTTTTCCCGATCTCTCTGGTCCCGCCCCTTGGCCAATCCCCACAGAGAAAACCTGACGTCTCTACTCACTGAACAATAGCAGGGCAAAAACCAACACACCAAAAACAAACAAGTTAGTCTGGTTTACCTCGTGTTGAGGGAACTACTTTTCACACCATCTATAACGGTTTCAATTTTAAAGGAACATTGCAACTATTTTAATGTTGGGATTTATTCCCGGGCTACACCCTCCCCCTTTTAAAGGTCTGGATGCCCTCATCAGACTACTCTAACAATTTTGGGATCTAAGGGTTTGACCTATCAGACTTTTTAGATAGTACCTTACTCATGCTCTCGTCGCATTGGACCTTGAGTCTGTAGGAAGGCATGGGGGTGATGCATATCCTCATCCCTCTATGCAGAATGACAAATGGTCTGTTCGTGGGCTCTCCTGGTGCATCATAACTCAGACGGATCACTGGCTTAACTACTCTTTTAACAACTGGGTCACTGCAAGGTGCTGTTCCATCTTCAGACTCACTAGTAATTGGGACGTCTCCCAGTTCCAGTCCTGTGTACACCACAGGGTCCTCAGATGACAACTCAACGCTGGCAGTTTCCTCTTCTACCATAGGAGCAGTGTCAGTCTCTTCTTCGTTTGGAGGTGTACCAGGGGCACCACTACTCTCCAACCAAACTGTCTTGATCTCATCTTTGGGACAGTTCAGAGGTTTCAAGAAAGTAGGCAAACTTGGCCAGTCAGAGTTTGTGATCTCTCTCCAAGTGTAGTGAGAATCTTCCTCTTCGGACTCAGAACCACCATGCTCGGATCCACCAGTCATTGGCACCCCATCACCTGTTGCTCTTGCTCTGGTGGTGGGTCTCTGGTATTGGGGTTTCTCTTCCTGGACTCCAGGCATTCTCACCAGGAACCCTATCGGAAGCAAATTATCTCTGTGAAGTGTTTTGACAATGCTTCTTCCTTCTTCAGACTTGACCCGATAAACAGGTAAGTTGGGAAGCTTTCCAACAACCACATATGGCTGCAAGTTCCATTTCTCTTTTAGTTTATGTTTTCCCGGTACTCCCAAGGCTCGAACGAGTACACGGTCTCCTTCTTGCAGGTTGTGGACTCGGACTCTATTATCGTAGTTCCGCTTGTTCTTCTGATGGTTTTTCCCAGAAGCTTCAGATGCGAGGTGGTAAGCATGACTCAAATCCTTTCTTAGCTCCTCCACATACCGGTGGTGAGTTTTCTTGTCTTCTCCTCCACTAGACAGACCAAAACACACATCAATAGGGAGTAGTGTTGTTCCGATACCAACATTTTGACTTCGATACGATACCTGCCATAAATACCTCGATACTCGATACTGA
>JAOPJH010000016.1:8804551-8816874 GCA_027122575.1 Merluccius polylepis | reverse complement strand
ATATGTATATATATATATATATGTATGTATATATATGTATATATATATATATATGTATGTATATATATGTATATATATATGTATGTATGATGAAATCTGAGGCAATATAAAAGGATGTGATAACATAAATATCCCCTCAATACAATGTAAACAAAGGACAACTCACGTTTCACTCACGCATACTTCTGAGGTGGAAAAGACAATGTGAGAAAAACAGAACATAAATAAATCTCCTGTTGCTAGGCAACCTAAACAGAAAGGGAGGGGGAACACTAGCTTGTACATTAACTAATTCAAGCTAATAAACAGCTCAAAAAGAGTGAGAATTTAGTACAGGGACAAAGGGTAGAAATGTGGTGGCGATGCAGGGTGTGGGTGCCACGCCGGCTACCAGCAAGGCCCGGGGCCCGGGGAGTGCAGAGCCAACGGTAGGCTGGGGGCAGCGCTAGGACTAGGACAGAATAAATCAATGACATCGCTCATTATAACGCTCATACACAACAATGGTACTAGCTTTAAAAAAGTATCACAAAGTTGGCGTGGGTCATATCCATGGGGACAACACGCCTACTTCAGAGAATTATCAGCCCAATTGTCAGGCATTGTTTTCAGATTTCATAAAGAAGATTGGAATAGAATAAGATCAGAAACAGGAGCTTCACTTAAGAAATTAATTATTCAACCTCGCGTGCAGAGGACCACTCTGTTTAGCTGCATCATCCTACCGATCACAGACAAATCTCCAACACACACACACACACACACATCTCCACAAACACAGACAAATCTCTCTCTACACACACACACAGACAAATCAACGCACACACACAGACCAATCTCCACATACACACAGACAAATCTTCACACACATTTGCAGATCTCTGCCATGGCAGAAGTGTAGCAAAATTCATGTGTCCAAAGACGGCCAAGTGAGAGTTGTAACTGATGACAATTTATTTCCTTGGAGCAAAATACTTCCATTATTACTTCCGAAATACTATCCATTAATATCTATGTATGCATTAAGAGATTGGTCTACAAATTTACAGATCTATGTTTTACACATTTTCAAATCTGATTTTGCTGATTTGACTCTGTTTGTCTGTCTGTGTGTGTGCTGTCTGTGGGTGTGTGGTGGGGATGCGGGTGCTGCTGGAGAAACCACACACATTTGCGATGGGAACATCGATGTGACCTTGCTCACATGAGTTTGATTAAAATAGAAGGTGTCCAAACCTGTTCTACTCGATCAAAGCGAAGTGGAACCAAGAAATGTTGGTGTCTTATGTCTTAAATTCATGAACGCCACTTCCAAGAAATACCATTGCAGATGTGGGTGTGGTGTTTGACATGGAAAGAATGCAGATGAGAGGAGTTTTGACTTTTCAAAATGAAAGATTTTATTTTTCCATCCAAGTCGCCATTTGCATTTTCAATTGTAATAAAGAAACAAAAATACTTTCCAAACAAAAATAAATTCACATTTCCAAAACTGAGCATAGCTCCAGTGACCTATGGCAAAAGTACTCTACCTCACAGCAGGAGAGCTGACCTTCTCTCTCCGCCCCTTTCAGGGCAACTGCCCTCGCCTCTTTAAGTAGGCCTATCTATTAAGGCAAATTGCCCCAAATTGGCCTAATAGGGCTAAACCACCCTCTAAGGGAACCATCAAACACATTGTTCACTATTAGCTAAATACATTCAGTGAACAGATGTATAACAATAACCCATTTCAATATTACCAACCCAATAAACCATTACATTCAATATTTACAATCCCCAGATACATTATTATTATTAAACATAGAGCACATGAGAGCAAACACCCCTGCGACATAATGCCCCGCTTCCTCCCCTTGTTAGCCATGTTAAAAGACCTATCCCAACGCGGAGCGCGCTTCCGCCATGGGATGGGTGCGAGGAAGCCAGAACACCAGGAAGTGCGAGTAAGCGAATGTTAACCGGTTTATGGACAATAACGAAATGTAAATTAATGGACGATGTAACAGTGGGTACCACACTAAAGACACTTATATTTGCCCAAAACAGAATTGTAACACGTTTTAGGACAGTCGCTGTATTTTCTGGCAACCACAGTGAAATTGCGCACCCGGCAGACCAGACAAAGAGCTGGTTGCGCACAAACGCAGACCAGGCGGTAAACTCCCAATACCCAACATTTCCCCGTATCCCACACAAGCACAATATTCATACAACACAAATAATCGAAGAAATAACATGTCCATGCAATCGTGATCCGAGAGGAGAGACACGGCAGATCAGTATGTGCGTGCGTGCGTGCGTCTCTCTCGCTCCCGCACTCGCGGTAAAGTGGCAAACAGTCCATAAAAAGTTCATATAAGTGAGAGGTGGATATTCAGCATCTCACAAACGCATAAGGGTTCATGGGTAACCAGACAGTAATCCTGGTCTTTCATTAGTAAGCGTGAACTTCCATTTTTCTCATCGTACTAACAACTAAGTTACAGTCTCATTTTTAGTTTTGCCAACGTGTACCATACCTCTGTATTACTCGCCCTCGTCATGAAGGGGCTCCACTAGGGCTCCCCTACTGGCTCACTGAAATAATGGCCCGCTGACAGAAATTGTTGATAACAGCCTTCTGAACCTACCAGTAGGTTTAGTAGGCCCCTACTAGCCCATATAAATGGGACTGATGTGTGCTGATAACGTCTATTGAATAGACTGACAACAGTCAAATCGGGTGGCTAAATAGTAGACTACTCGCTCCTCTTCACCCGGCTACTTTTCCGCACAACATCATATCAATAGACTGAATTTCTGGAGTTGGGTGAACACATCTATTTAGCCTCTTATCATAAAATGGCAATTGATTGGACAATGTGACGGACATGATGTCTTTATTTGACATTAGCTATAAATTCTCATACTAGTCTTGTGTAGTTTTTTTGCATATTAGCCTGTATGAAAAACCCTTAGTGCTGCGGTTGTCATTTAACTCAACAAATTCAGTAACATAGATGTTAACATGTGCCGTAATGTCTCAATATTTAGTCTTTTATGATCAGCTGATTTTGTTTTTGATTTAACAAGGTTTTACAACCTATTCCTGTTTACAGTTAATGTTAAGGCTGCAACTAACAATTATTTTCATAGTCGATTACTCTAACGACAATGAATCGATTAATCATTTAGTCTAGAAAATGT
This sequence comes from Merluccius polylepis, assembly GCA_027122575.1. Classification (NCBI taxonomy): domain Eukaryota; kingdom Metazoa; phylum Chordata; class Actinopteri; order Gadiformes; family Merlucciidae; genus Merluccius; species Merluccius polylepis. The sequence goes on along the minus strand of JAOPJH010000016.1, from coordinate 8,813,685 downwards.
CCGAAATAATAGCAAATGCCATCACGTTATCAGAGTCCAAAGCGATGCCTTAAATTTGCTTGCTTTCTCTGACAAGCAGCCAAAAAAAACTGTTACAGTATGAATTTTATAATGATCCGTTAACAGCCGCAAGCCCATTTCAGGCCTTTGTTTGCAGACTTTTCATCGGCATTCAACACAATGCAGCCCTATCTCTTAATAGAAAGGTTGCTATGTGATTTTAATTTGCCTCACCAGCTTGTACTATGGATCTTGGACTTCTTGACTGACAGAGAGCAGAGAGTTTCTGTAAATAAGAAACTCTTTAGCTATGTCCACAGGCTCGTGCATCCTTTCGCCCCTACTCTTTATTATGTATACTGACGGATGCAGGAGCACTCAGGAGGGCAGCTATTTGGTCAAATTTATTGATGATACTGAGTTGCTGTCCCTTCTCCAAGGCTCACAATCAGACCACAGGAATGCTCTCACCGCTTTTATTTTTGTGTGTGATGATAACTTCTTGGACTTAAATGTATCTAAAACCAAGGAACACTGGATACATGGAATCAAATCATTGTGATGCAAAACTGTCACGATGCGCATCGTGGAATATCACAATGCATATTGTGGAGGTGAAATATTATTTGTATTTTAATTTATTTTAACAAAAGAGGTAGGGTTGGGCGATTTGAGAGAGAGCGTAGCAGCTCATGGCACAGTGGAAACAGAAGTTATAAGATGTGCTCTCGCTTAATTATACAAGTTGCTTTCTTTTGACGGTTGAACTGTAAACCGCAAGGTTTTGGGAAGAGATTTTAATGGTTTTAAAAATGGATATCGCACAACCCTAACAAGAGGGCACAGTCAACTTTGTATACTAACCCACATGAGTACGTTTTTACTGAGCTTGTTTAATGTTATGCGTCACACTCTCCCAGACCTCTAGTTTGTGATATGTTAGCAGGCTAAACAACGATGGAGGCAGGTAAACGCCATTGTTTCAGTGTATCAGTTTTCACCACTAGACCCACCAGGTCTGTGGTTTTTGTGTCTATTTGTTCCCCGCCTAAGATCGCCACGTAAATATCCAACATATTTCTAACTTTAACTTGATTTGAAAAGATTGATACGTGATGGATGAGTTCTTGACTTATTCTTTTATTGTGTTGATATATATCTTTCTATTTCATTCCTACTGACTGCTACAGCCAGTGCTTTAGCACTGGCTGCTATCTGCCCAATAGCATAAATGCCCCCGTCATCCTGAAGTTTGTGTCTTCTCTCAGAATTTCGCACCTGGCCCCCACATGGCCTGCACCTCGGGCACAGGGGGGCCATGCATTTGGTCAGCACCCCCCCAGGGCCCCTAGGGGCCGGGGGAGGAGGCCCTGAGACCATGCGGCCGGCGGTTGGGCGCTTCTCCCTGCAGCACCTCAGCTGCTGGGTGATGCATGCGTCAGACCCTTGGGTGGTGAGCACCCTATCCCAAGGGTACAATTTACAGTTTCAACGCCGGCCAATTTTCACTGGGATCAAAGAAACTGTGGTCAGAGATACCATGAGATCTTCACCCTCATATCAAAGGACAACATAGAGCGGGTAGACCAGCGAATACAGCAAGGTGGGTTTTACTCACTGTATTTCCTAATCCCAAGAAGGACAGCGGGTTCCGATCCTCGACTTAAGAGGGCTAAACCAGTTATTAAAGGTTTTACCCTTCCACATGCTGCGCACAGCAGAGGTCCTCCAGGAGATTATGCCAGGAGACTGGTTCCCGTCATCAGACTTGAAGGACACATACTTCCACATTCCGATGGTGCCGTGGCAAAGGCAGTTCCTGCGGTTTGCATTCGAAGGCCAGGCCTTTCAATTCAAGGTGCTCCCATTTGGGTTTTCTTTAGCCCCTTGGGTCTTCACAAGATGCATGTGGGCAGTTCTTCCTTATCTGTACGACGGACTTGTCTGTGCCCGGACCCGGGAGAGTGCAGTCCAAGATAGAGCAGCTCTCCTTTCCCACGTGACCCAGCTGGGTCTCACGGTCAACTACGGCAAGAGCTCCCTCACACCTAACCAGGGCATGGTGTTCCTTGGTATGGCATCGAACTCTCGGCAGATGATTGCCTCCCCGTCGTTGCAGTGGGTAGACAACATGCTCCGTCTGCTCCTTCGATTTCAGAAGAGCAGGAAGTTGACATACTTCCTCTTCCTCAGGCTGACAGGCATGCTAACAGTGGCCTCAGCAGTGGTACCGCTGGGTCTCCTACAGCTGCATCCTCTTCAGGTATGGATGAATGAACTACAGTTGGACCCAGGAGGGTCAGGGTGTCTGGGCAGCGCCTCCTCGCTCTCCGGCAAAGGAGGAGCAGGGCGTATCTGACTGTAGGTATTCTCCTAGGTAGTAGTAACAGATGCCTCTGCCTCTGGTTAGGCAGCACAGGACGGTGAGGGGGCAGTGGAGCGCACAGCAGAGGCAAGAGCAAATAAATGTGCTGGAACTTCACGCAATATCCCTGGCACTCAGGCATTTTTTGGCCTTCCTGAGGGGCAGGCATGTCCTTGTCCGGTCAGACAACATCTCAACCACCTTTCATGTAAACCACCAGGGGGGTACCAGATCCGCCCGGTCTCTGCGGGCGGCACGGCAGCTCCTTTTATGGGCCTTCCCTCACCTGGCAAGCCTCAGGGCCATCTACCTCCCGGGGCTGCAGACCTTCTCTCCCGCCTCCTTCAGGGATGCGGGAGAGAAGGGGCCTCCTTCAGGGGAGTAGAGACTCCAACCCGAGGTTGTAGACACTGGCACAGGTATGGCAGGACAGAGGTAGACCTCTATAAGTCAGAAGCCTCAACGCATTGCCCACTTTGGTTTTCCCTGAGGGAGACAACCAGCCCACAGGGGCAGGATGCTCTGGTTCATCTTTGGCCGAGCAGCCTTCTTTATGCCTTTCCACCAACCCCTGTGATATGGCCGACGCAACACAGAGTCCAACAGGGCAGCCACGGACTGCTGCTGGTGGCCCCTTATTGGCCAGGGAGACTTGCCACTTGAGACCGTGACAGGGAGCCATGGGCCCTCCCGAGGAGACGGGACCTGCTTTCTCAGCTGGAGGCTTACATTTGGCATCCGAACCCGGAACGCTTGCAGCTGTGCGTCCGGTGCCCTTGGGTCCCTGAGGGTCTACATTACTGCTATTTGAGCTCAGCACGTTAGGGTGGGGAACCAGACTGTGGGGTCACACAGCCTTGTCACCCGTTTCCTAAAGGGGGTTCAGCGGCAGACCCCACAATTAATGAGTTCCCTCATTGGGACTTGCCGTTGGTGCTGGAAGCCCTTTGCCAACCCCCTTTTGAGCCCTTGGGGCAATGTGAATCAAAATGGCTGTCTAGCAAGACTGCTAGCTATTGCATCAGCAAAGCGGGTGGGGGAGCTCCACGCCCTGTCCGTGAGCCGGTCTTATATGAGCTGGAACGCTGATGGTTCAGGGGTGGCCCTGTGGCCAAACCCCTAATTTTTATTTTTATTTCATGCCAATCAGTGCATCACGCTGGTGGCATATGATCCCACACGCCTGCCGGGCAATGGGGATAGAAGGGCAGTACTACTCTGCTCAGTGTGGGCACACAGATGATATATGGAAGCAACGTCTGGCTTTCGCCAGTCTGATAGTCTGTTCGTCTGTTACGGCGGACACAGGGGCCACACCTTGTCCAAGCAGAGGCTGTCTAACTGGATTGTGGAAGCCATCTCTGAGGCATACAAGGCCAAGGGCCTGCCAGTGCCCTTTAATGTTAAATGCCATTCCATCAGGAGCGTCTCTGCATTCTGGGCGGCATTGAGGGGTGTACCCCGAGGGGACATATGTGCGACGACAACCTGGGCTTCGCCATGCACCTTTGCCAGGTTCTACAGGGTCAATGTCGCTGCCTAGGCAGCCTGCTCTCAGTAAGGTGAGTGCAGGATTCCTTGTGACTTTGTTGGTATTAGCCATCCAGTGCTAAAGCACTGCCTCTGGCAGTCAGTAGGAATGAAATAGAATGAGAGTTACGCATGTAACTACTGTTCTATGAATTCCGGATGACTGCCTCTGTTACTCAGAATCTGGGCAAGAAGATTCTGAAGGGACAAACTGCCTCTGGCAGTCATCCGGAATTCAGAGAACCGTAGTTACATGCGTAACTCATGTTATGTTACATACATCGCATACAAAACAACACTCGTTCAGATACTTTTTATTTTAAAGATTGCTGTTGCAACTCTCGCCCATCAAGGTTTTAGATCTGTCATTAGATCCAACATGAAATACGGTACGTCTCCTGTGAAGCATTAGTACTCTTGTAATTGTTATTTTCTCTTTCCTGTGATGACTATGAAATTCCTGGATCTTATCTCTCCATCTCTATATCCTGTTTTATTCCATTATTATAATGCACATACATAGAAATGCAGCATTTACAAAGCTATCACAGTGTGTGTGTGTGTGTGTGTGTGTGTGTTAGTGCTGGGCGGTATGACCAAAAATGTGTATCACAGTATTTTTTAAGATTCTGCCGGTATCATGGTATATCACAGTATTTTTTATAGCAAAAACAGAACTTAAAATAAATAGTATTCGTATTCAAGCGATGTCTGACCTTTAAGTACTAGCTTCACTGTTTCACTGGCACTAACGTTAATTTTCATTCTTGAATCCGACTGTAATCACATACACTCTCGCTGTTCCAACACGTGTTTTCTGCTGAGGTGATGGACCTAAGGTCTGTTCACATCAACGATTTGCACAGGACTAAATGCAACTACCTGCAAAATAATGACAAGATAACCAGGTGCTAATAACGTTATGCCAGGAGTTGGAAGCTGGTGATGCACTGGCTCATCCAACAACAATACCTACTCCAGGGACTATATTTCACCTGGAGAAAGACTCAATTAATGATAACGCTGCGCCTTCCAGCAACTGGTGAGAGACAAAATATCAAGGCAGTGAGTTTACCACTTTCATTATTATAATTTCCCCTTTTAAAATAAGTTTGTCTAACGTATAGGTTCAGATTTAAAGCAGGAATGTCCAGACGTGATGTAAAGCTTATAACATACTTTTAATAAACACTTTACCTGACCTCTAGCGGCAATGCTTTTCTCCCAGTTCCCGGTGTGGCCGTCCATGTTAAACCCGGAACTGGAGCACACTTACAACCAGAGTGGCTGGAGCAAAAACCCGGAACCAAAAAACTTCCAAACAATGGACATAGCTCCTCTCTTGGGCACAATTTCTTCTGCTGCATCTACGATCTCTCTTTCTTCGTCCTCCATCTTTCCTTTCTTTTCGTCTTTTACGTTACCTGCCTGGCTAGCAAGCTGTACCTAGCATACCGTTTGGTGTAACAGTTAATAGGGTCCCCTCTCAATACACTACACAGCCGTAGCCTATTGAAGAGTTACAGCAATGTTGATGGTGGTTTATGAAAAATTCATATTGCACAGGAAATGAACACCGGTATACCGGATGTACCAGTATTATACCACCCAGCACTAGTGTATGTTACATATTTTTTAAAATATGGACCAACCAGTGGGGGTTTGTCCCCCTCTAGCTCTACAACAACATCTAGAGGTCTGGGATGCCAGTCAAACAGTTCAGAAACTGCTAATTGATATTTTGATGTCATTGTGCCCATCTATCCCTTCATGAAAAATTACAGACTAAATAATGTAATCAAGTAATATCTGATAATATATTTTGGAAAATGTTTTACCTAATGTTGCACAAACAAAACAAAGCCTGTGGTGATCTAGTCTGTCTTTTGTTTCCCTGGGTGGCAAAGTGGATCCTCTTCAACTAATCTGATTGGGGCAGCCATCTGGTGAACCCCATGTGCCTCCACCCTGAATGTGCATCATATAATCGGAACAGTGTGAAAGCCATGAGAGACTGAATGTATACTGAATGTACCCAGAACTTGATAAAAGATAAAGGATGGCACTAAACACAACATAACCATTGATTCTACTAGTATCAGACAATCACTACACATGCACTCAAAATAGGTCATAATCCAGATAGATAGAAAGTAAGAGAAAAGAAGAAAAGAGAGAGATTGTGATGCATAGTAAACAAAACCATGTAAACAGCACCACTAGCGGAACATAGGTCCAATTTTTTGTCTCATTCACACATGGACAATCCACTAAGCCTCTTCTGTCCCATGGTTTTAATCTTTTTCAGCTCAGTGAATGAGAGCTTGGCAGTTGCTGTGACAGGAATAGGGATGGGAATTGATTGATTACTGCTCACCGCAGTAAACGTGCCATAGCTCACATTTCAGGAGTATGTATATTTTTCAACTGGTGTGATGTAGAGTAACATTGCTTTTGGTCTAACTTTGTTTTGGGTGAGATTTTCAGCTTAGCTGCTTTGTGCCAGAAAATATTAGGGGTTGGTCGAAACATTAACAATGTCACATTAACAACATATCCAAAGTGTTATCCTTATCCTGAAATACAAGTTACCATTGTTTTTGTTTGAGGCAACTGGCATTGCTGTGTAGCCAACTATGTGTCATACAACGTCTACAGTGGCTAAATAAAACAAACAACCAATATTTTGGGTTCACTGCCCCTGTTGAAACTTAGCTGTAAGTTCTACAAAACATGACCGGAACATCACGTTTACACTGTTTATTAGGGGTGTCACGATTTGGATTTTAAATCAAAATCGATCAAAATGAGCTTTCGACTTCGATCATTGACATCAAAAGCAGGAAAGACAGGATCGACATTTTTTTTAAAAATCTTCTTTTTTTTGTGTTAAACAGTTATTTCACCAATTTAGTGAAATACGTTTTTGTTATATTTTAAAGGAGAGGTATTTTTAAATTACTTTACACAAAGTTAGTGAAGTTTATATATTATAAACTCCTAAATCCAGCTTCTGTAGCGTATGTGTCTGCCGCTCATTTTCTCCACTCTGAAGAACAGGCCGTTTTGTGAGTGTGGGAAGATATGGTAATGAGCTCTGCTCTGATTGGCCGCCTCATTAGTAGGTTTGGCAGAGGCGGAGAGCAGAGCTCCCATGCTGCTCAAGGTAAACAAGCTTGACGCGTAATTTACCGTAACCATGGCGGACGTTCCAGAAAAAACAGTGAGACCGTACATGTTTGAGCCGGAGTCTGACCCAGAATGGGAAGAGTCATCTGAGTCCACTTAGGAAAATTCAACAGAACGTTTCTCAATGGTAACCATTCCGTGTGATATTGTTACCGTGGCTTGTGTATGTGTGTGTGTGTGTGTGTGTGTGTGTGTGTGAGCGATGCTCTCTGCCATAGCTGGTCTGTTTATGTCTCATGTCCATAAGCTTACTTAACACAATTTTCAGACAAGCTAGGATAGACAATTTTGTAGAGCTAGTTAGCCAAAATATTATTGTATGCAACGTATTTGCATTCAACCAGCACAGAGAAAATAATCAAACATTGCATATAATAGTTCTTGCCAGAACTTAGATACACCGTTACGGTGTATGCTCTACATAGGTAGGTATACTGTACGCATATTGAGTCTAAATTGTCTGCACTATATCATTCTCAACAGATGCACTTGTGGGAATTGTGCCACAATGCCAACTGAAAAAAAAAACGTGTGATGCAGTGAGATACATGGTTTTTGTGTAGTCAATCTAGTTGTGTCAATGTATCATGAAGTTGGGCAAATCCCTGTTGACTTACTGTTTCTCACTCAATAGGTTGTTCGACTTATGAATAAAATCCCACAACCACCAATATGTATGGTGGCCCATCCGGGTTTCAACAACATCTGTTTGGACGTTTTTGTCCTACAGATGTCACGCAACCAATATAGAGCAGACTATGGGCGTTTACGGCATAGGCGAATGGCCAAGTAACTATTTCATACGTTTTTCAATACATGACATGATTTCACTAATAATCATAACCAGTGGTTTAGCCTATGTATACATTTGGATAATACTGTGCATGACAATAAAGATGAGAACAACTGTTCTTGCATTCGGGTCTTATGTATTTCACATGTCAGCAATTCAATCAGAAATTACATTGCAAAACAACTTAATAGCAAACAAAACATGTTGTGACTTACTTGTGGACAAGTACTTTTTAGTCTCCACTTTTTAGCTGTACTGCATGTAGGCCATCATCAAAATTGAATATATGAAGTATTATAACTGTATTTGGTGTTCCCACATGTTCAAAATGTCTTTGATAAGTTATAGAAAAATATTTCCTAAACAGTATGACTCCTGAAGAAGTTCCATCTCTACATACGTCTCAAAATGAAGAGCACTATCACTCACAATATAGCATGCATTCAATACATCCCCTAATCGTTTAGAGTATCATTACTGAAGTTCAGGGTAAAGACGTGTGTCCTCTTTGATATATTCAAATAATAATTGGATTACTATGACCAACCAAACTACAACCAGACCTCAGTCACGCCGGTGAAGAAAGACTTCAATTTTCCAACTTTTGTTGTGTTTCAAGTGTTGTAATTAGCAGTTCTGTATTTAAAATAAGAAATAGGTGTGTGTTGCGTCCGTCTTTACTGGCTTTGCTGTGCCTTGTCCCTTCTTGAACTTGGGAAACTGCACTTTGAAGACTGGGTCACCAGCAGACGTGGCTTGGGGACAGTCAGCATTTTCATTTAAATGCATGGCAGACAGGTAAAGCCTAAAGAAAACAGTAGTATTAATAACATCAATTGCATATAGTAGATATATAAAGATGTGTTGAGACAGTAAAGAGTCTGGCAGCCCACAGTCCTTACATAACACTGTAGAGATGTGCTAGCCTAAAGGCAGGGAATACAACAGTTTGATGTTATGTACAATATTTTTTATAGGGGTGCACTATAATTATCGGGCCGATAACAGAAATTATCACGTCATTCAGATAAGTCCGATATCATGACGAATAGCCCCGATAACATTATAATGTTACATTATAATATAATGTTGTCAGCGCGGCAGCGCCCCGCTCCCACTTGGACACCTGAATGGCCTGCAGTGAATGCTGCGTTCAAGTGACATTGGCATAATCAGAAAGACTCTTTCTGCCTCATGTCGGAAAATAACTTGTTACTCGGTCATCATTTTGGTAGTTGCTGACTTGAATTGATATCC
>JAOPJH010000016.1:8717373-8730786 GCA_027122575.1 Merluccius polylepis | reverse complement strand
TCTCTCTCTCTCTCTCTCTCTCTCTCTCTCTCTCTCTCTCTCTCTCTCTCTCTCTCTCTCTCTCTCTCCATCTCTTCATCTCTTCATCTCTTCATGTTCAAAAGAAGGACAAATTATCACTCCATTGTCTCAATTTGTCATCTCATTCATCTTTCATTATTACACCTTATTGCACCTCTCGTGAGATGAGGGGATGAGAGGAGGAGAGTGGAGAGGAGAAGATGAGGAGAGAAGGAGAGGAGAAGAGGAGTGGAGGGAAGAAGAGGAAGGGATGAGGAGAAAGGAGTGGAGGAGGAGAGGAGAGGAGGAGAGGAGAACAGGAGGAGAGGATGAAAGGGGAAGAGGAGAGGAGAAGAGGAGGAGAGGAGAACAGGAGAACAGGAGGAGAGGGGAAGAGAGAAGGAGAGGAGGACAGGAGGAGAGGAGGAGAGGAGGAGAGGAGGACAAGAGAACAGGAGGAGAGGAGGAGAGGAGAACATCACTTCATGGTGAGGAGGTAGTTTGAGCCGGAGTCTGAGGCCTGGAGGTGTGGAGGAACCTGGTGTGTTTTCAGGATGCAGGCTAGCAGCGGTGCAAGGATGAATACTGCAGCAATACTTTAATTTATTCATTCATGTAGTCATCTAGCAGTAGCTTTTATCTGGAGTGACTTACAGTGTAAAACTCATAAGAGGAAAAGTAGGGAAAATGTATCTGAATCTTGCTCAAAGGTTGAGGTTAGTCTGTGGACATCGGGCATCGCACCCAGTATCGTCTCCTTTTTATTGGACAGAAGTGCAGATATAAATAAAAGCTGGATATAAACCGGGTTTTGGTTTTGTGCGGAACAATAACTGTGCAGGAGCGACGCGATTATACAGTGTGACCATCGATCGCTTGTAGATATAAAATAAACATTAGATTCACTGATTGCTCAGCAGTGTAGACACAGATTGAAGCGGGGGATTCATGTGGTGCTGAACAAACATCGGTACAGGAGGATACAAATAGAGTTTGTTTGTCGCAGGTTCAGGATTTTCTCATTTGTTGTCAGGGTGGGAGAGGTTGAAAATACGACCACTGCTCCATTACACAGCACATAGGAGCGGGGGAATGACAGACGGAGTTCGGGATGAGCAAAGGTTGGTAAAAAGGGACTTGTGGAGAGTTTGGCGCTCTATGCTGGAGGCGTACGGGAGGCGTAGCGCCATTTGATTGTTTATTATCTGTTTTTAATGTGTTGATGAGTGGATCACTTGAGACGTATGCTCTTCATCTCTGGAGGTTAAATAGTCGTATTATAAATCTTGTAAAACATGAACTCATATTTCTATGAACCAGGAGAAGATATTTGACATGGTGGAGAGCTTTTAGTATAATCTACATGATTTACTGTAGATAATAACACTTTATACGTGGGAGATTTAAATTCAGGTAACATGACTGGGTTAAGAAAGGTTTTGTTTGAAATAGACTAGACTAGACCAAGACTATCAATCTATTGGACAAGGAACCTCTGGATGATAACATTCAGCAGTTTAATTAAAACTGGAATTTAAGAAATGTATTCATTAGTATTCATTTAATTTATTGGATTTACATTGTTTTTATTTTTAGATTTTCTTACTGACTGCACTCTTGCTTTCCGTTTTATAACCCTTACAACCGTACAGCTGACGTGTAGAGAGGGACTGACTGTCTGTTAGAGCTGTGCTGAGTCACCAGGTTGCATTTAAACATTACTGTGGGTGAACGCAAAGAGCTGTGGTACTGCAGTACTACTAGAGTACTACTATAGTACCACAGCTCGAGTGGAATAAGCAGACAAATCAGAAGGAAGAGAGGACAAATGAATGAATAGATAAATGGAATCATACACAGTAAAATTGGCTGAGTAAATTTTACTCAAATTGAATAAAATTTTACTCTAAAAAAGACAACATTTGGTCCCAGTCTAAATGGAGTAAAATTTACTCTCACGGCAGAGTTAAACTTTCAGAGTTAAATGTACTCTATTTAGTGCAAGCATTTTACTCTACAGGTACATGATGATAATTCACTCTGTTTAGCATAAAATAAAAACAACTCTACCCTCTGTATAGAACTGAATTTTACTCTTTATTATTATTATTATTATTAACCTTTATTTATACTCGTAGGGCATTGAGGTTTCCCTCATTTACAATGACGACGAGTTTACAACAAGGTCATGCAGTACATTTACATTACATTACAATAACATTTCAATATATATATATAAATAAATATACATGTATAACAATTTAAAATAAGTGAATAAACTAGAAACAGTTGCAATCTGATGAATAGAGATTTGACACCAATTGCTTAAAAACAGTAGCAGAGGGGAGTACCTCCAACTTTAGAATTTGTTGCAGAGCGTTCCAGGTACTAGGGACATCGAAAAGAAAAGCAGCTTTGCCAAGCTCTGAGTGTGCGTTAGGAACCCTGAGAGTGAGCCAGTTGTTGGATCTGGTTTGGTAGGAGCCAATATTCCATTGAAGTAAGGAGGAGATATAGGGCGGAAGTTTACCACTAATTGCTTTAAAAATAAACAAGTGCCAGTGGTAGCTGCGCCTCAAAGAAAGAGAGGGCCAGCCAACCTTACTGTAGAGAGTGCAGTGGTGTGTATTATAGTTGTCACCGGTGATGAATCTAATAGCAGAATGATAGACAGGGTCTAATTGCTTCAATGTAGATGTGGAAGCATGCCTATAAATTACATCCCCATAGTCTAAAACTGATAAAAATACAGCCTCAACAACTCTCTTCCTGCTGATCATGGGAAAGCTGGACTTGTTTCTATATAAAAAGCCCAACTTTTGCCGGAGCTTGGAGGCGAGGCAGTTAATATGGAACTTAAAAGAGAGCTTTTCATCAAGCCATAGCCCTAGATATTTATATTCTGAGACTCTCTCTATAAGAGAGCCATCTGCAGTTAAAATATGAAGTTTCCTAAGATCAGCCGTTTTAGCTCTTGAAAATAACATAAATTTGCTCTTTTGTGAGTTAAGAACCAGTTTAAGATCGGCGAGAGTGTCCTGCAGTAAGTAAAAGGAAAGCTGCAAGTTGTCGGTTGCAGCCTGGGGGGTATCTGCAGTACAGTGGATGATGGCGTCATCAGCATATAAATGGGCACAGCAACCAGTTAAGGAAGAGACCATTTCATTAATATAAATAGTAAAAAGTACAGGGCCCAACACCGAGCCTTGAGGGACACCTTTTGAGATGGGTAGGAATTCTGAATTCCCAAGTGGTGATTTCACACATTGACGCCTGGAAGATAGGTAGCCATGAAACCACGCACATGCATCCATATCCAAACCAATATCAGACAGCCTTTTCAGAAGCAGCTGGTGATCGACTGTGTCAAAGGCCTTTGAAAGGTCGACAAAGAGGGCAGCACAGTGCTTCCTCCTATCCAAGGCAGAGGTTATGTCATTGGTTACCAGTGTGATAGCAGTGATTGTACTATGGTTAGGTCTGAAACCAGATTGGTGAGGACTAAGAATTGAGTGACTTGACAGGAAACTTTTTAATTGGGAGTTGACTAAGGTCTCAAGTACTTTGGCCAGGCATGGAAGTGTAGAGATTGGGCGATAGTTATCAAGATTATCCCTATCACCTCCCTTATGTAATGGAATGACGCGGGCAGATTTCCAGACTAGCGGAAAGATGCCAGATGAGATGGAAAGATTAAAAATATATGACAATGGCTCAGTAATTGCCGGAGCAGCCAGTTTTATAAAAAAAGGGTCTAAGTGATCCTCACCAGTAGATGACTTAGGGTCTATGGACAGTAAAATTCTGAGGATCTCAGAAGACATAAAAGGCTGAAAGGCGAAAAGCGAAGCACGGTCCGGGGGGGGACTAACAACAGGGACCTTCGTGGGAGGGGGACCAGGAAACAGCTTATCGAATAACTTACCAGCTTCCGAGAAGTGTTTATTAAAAGCATGTCTAATATCAACTGGGCCAGAGATCACACAGTCATTTACTGTGATACTGAGGGGTAGAGCATTAGAGGGCCGACTTTTAGTCATGTTAATTGCACCCCAGAACTTGGCAGGATTTGAATAAGAGTTGGTGACTAGATTTAAAAAATATTCCGTTTTAGCTTTCCTAACAGCTGTAGTACATTTGTTTCTGAGTTGTCTAAAAGACAGCCAGTGATCGGGGTCACCAGTGCGTCTGGCTCGGGACCAAGCACTATTCCTATTGATCAGGAGAGTAGATAGCTCCTGCGTGACCCATGGCACTACCCTGTCTTTAATCCTAGCCTTTTTGTATGGCGCGTGCTTGTTAACAAAGTCATTAAATGTGGTGGTAAAGGAGTCAAGAGCTACCTCAACGTTGTCACACAGGCCAATGAAACTCCAATCCACGTCTTTTAAATCCTCCAGAAACCGCTCTGCATCAAACGTTCTAAAGTTCCTCTTGGAGACCACCTGGGACGCGGTCCTTTTTATCCGCACATCCCTAACGCAGACAATGGGACAGTGATCGCTGACTCCCAGCTCAAATACACCACTCAAAGGATATTTGTCAGCCTTATTGGTGAGAATTAGGTCCAGGAGTGTGGATTTGGAGTAGTCTTTAGGGTTTGGTCTAGTTGGCTCAATGATCAATTGAGATAAGTTTAGACTGCTCATGAGATTTTTAAACTGCATAGAAGCATCACTCAGCCAATTCAGATTTAGGTCCCCTAAGACAAGTAATTCATCAACAGAGAATTTAGCGAGCATGCTCACTAAGGTGTCAGTAGCATGAGAGTCAGCTGAGGGAGGACGGTAGATTCCGACCACAGTCAGTGGGTCTGGACCATGATTGACTTTAAGAGCTAAAAATTCAAAACAATTAGGAAGAGAAACAGCATTTAAAATTGACACTGAGAGACAAGATTTGACATATATACCAACTCCACCACCCCTACTTAACCGATCAATTCTATAAAAGTTATAATTATAAAAAGCCACGTCAGAGTTATCAATATTCTTCCCAAGCCAGGTTTCACCCAACACAAGAATATCTGGAGTAGTCTGCTGCACTAGGATAGTTAGATAGTCAAAGTTTTTAAGTAAGCTTCTAATATTCAGATGGATAATACCAAGACCTTTGCGCTTTTTAAAACTCAATGGAGTAAGGAGAGGGGTAGAGGTGATAGATGCATTAGGCCCATATGTGGGAGTTGGCTGAGGATCTATTGAAATTAAATTATTAGGAATGCGACCACGAGGTTTACCAACAGAGGGCGATCCTAGCCCCAATGGGGGTCTGTACATGAGAGTGGAACTATTATCACAGGGACCGGGATCAAGGGAACATCATAGTTGTGACGTACATGTGGACAAATCAGTTTGGGTCTGCTGGGGCGAGCTAATGTAGCTAAAGTGATGGCGGAAATAATACGAGAGGTTGGAGGACAGGGTATGAGCTCCTGCATAGTTTAAATGAAGTCCATCCCTCGCAAAAAGTTCGGTGCGCTGCCAGAAAAGGTTAAAATTGTCAATAAAATGAACATTGTGAGCGCGGCAAGCTGATTGGAGCCAGGTGTTTAAACCTAGCAGTCTGGAAAAACGGTCACTGCCGCGACCAATCGTGGGGGTAGGGCCCGAGATACTCACCATGTAGTGAAGGTTTTTTAGAACACCGAACAGACGAGTAAAGTCACGCTTCAAAGATTCCGACTGCCTTTTGCCAACGTCATTTGTCCCAACGTGCAAAACGAGGGAGTCAGCCGACGGGAAAGACATCGCAACGTCCTGGATTTTGTCAATAATGACCGCCACAGTAGCACCAGGGAAAACCACAGTGCGGGAATTGTAGATGGAGACGTTTCTAATAATCGAGTCACCCAGGATGATTGTCAACGGTGGAGACGGGGTCAGCTGAGGCGAAGCAGGCGATGAAGGAGCGCAGAGCGTTAATGAAGGCATCGGTGGTCATGCTATCAAGCATCTCTATGTGTACTGCTCTAGAACACATGCAGGTAAGTAATAGCCCGTAACGCTTTAGCTCTTTCCTTCCTTCTTTGATGTGGAATGGTCCAAAGCAGTCCATCCCGCAGTAAGTGAATGGAGGAGTAGTGTCCATCCTATTTTCCGGGAGGTCTGCCATCCTTTGTTGTTCAGTGCCTCTTCTGAACTTCCTGCACTTAGTGCACTTGTAAATATGGGATGACACTGTCTTGCTGCATCCAAGGATCCATATGCCATTCGAGCGGAGCTCGTTCATAGTCATTCCTCGGCCCTGATGGTGCACTCTCTCGTGATAGTGCTTGACCAACAATGCTGACACATGACTGTCCTTTGTAAGAACTGCTGGATGCTTCACATGTGGATGTAGGGCAGCATGAGTTAAGCGGCCTCCCACTCTGATGATTCCTTTGTTATCCAGGAATGGACTTAGCTTGTTCAACTTGGACTTGCGACCTATCTCCTTGTGATGCTGGAGGCACTGGACTTCTTGAGATAGAGTTGCATGTTGAACCATCTTGATTATGGTCATCTCTGCTTCTCTTCTTTCCTCTAGACTGCTGGCTTCACAGGACTTTGGCTTGAGACCTTTGACCTCCTTTGCACGGCGCTGGAGCCTGGCAATAGCTTTTACCACTCTTAACCAGTCTGAGAACTTGTGTAGGTGATCTAAAAGCGACCTCACCTCCTTTGCCTGAGTATCATGAACCTGGGCCTTCTTGAGCTCTGGGTCACTAATTGAGATATCTCCCACCTTTACATCTCCACTTGGTAGCTCTTTCTGCCACAGAAAGGCTGGGCCTGTGAACCAGTTAGAGGCTACAAGCTGTTCTGCCGTGAGACCTCTTGAGGCGTGATCTGCTGGGTTCTCCTCAGTAGTCACATACCTCCACTGCGCTGACTCTGTGCTTCGCTTGATGCGTTCTACACGGTTTGCTACGAACACATGAAATCTTCTGGCTTCATTACTGATGTATCCAAGTACAACCATAGAATCAGTCCAAAATACTTCTTGTAGGCATTCTACTTCGAGCTCTTTCTTGAGCAGGTCACTGATGCGGACAGCTACCACTGCTGCTGACAGCTCTAGTCTTGGTATGGTCGTGACCTTGGAAGGGGTGACTCTTGACTTTCCCATGACTAAGGTACAGTGGACTTCACCTGATGTACTGACCGCTCTGAGGTATGAGCACTCTCCGTAGCCTGACACACTGGCGTCCGAAAAATGGTGGAGCTCATAGTGCTGGACGTTGAAGCTTGGTGGAGCGTAGCATCTCTGGATCTTCACACCAGCCAGGTTTTTCAGGTCTTTGAGCCAATATTCCCACAAGGGTCGAAGGTCATCAGGCAAGGGGTCATCCCAACTGAGCTTGTCACGACACATCTGCTGCAGTATCTGCTTTCCAACCAGGATGAAGGGTGCCACGAACCCAAGCGGGTCATATACTGAGGCAACCGTGGACAAGACTCCTCTTCGGGTAAATGGATTTTCTTTGACAAGCACTCTGAACTGGAACTGGTCAGAAGACACGCACCACTGAACACCGAGTGCTCTATCCATGTGTTGCTCTCCTAGTGCCATGTCCAAGTCCTTGGCAACTTTAGCACATTCCTCTTTAGGGATTGTGGCTAGGACTTCCTTGCTGGTAGAGATGAACTTATGCAGCCGCAGTTTGCCTGTGCTACATAGTTCTCTTGCCTCTTTCACTAGTTGGATCGCTTGCCTTTCAGATGTTACACTTGCCAACCCATCATCAACATAGAAATTATTCTGGATGAAGTGGATGGTGTCTTCACTGAAGCTTCCACGTCCTTCAGCAGCGAGGTGTTTGAGTCCAAAGTTGGCGCAGCCAGGTGAGGAAGCTGCACCAAACAGGTGGACTTTCATCCGGTAGATAGAGGGTTCTGCTTCGAGATTTCCATTCTCCCACCATAAGAAACGTAGGTAATCTTGATCTTCTGCATTCACGTGGAACTGGTGAAACATGCGCTCAATATCGCACATGATTGCCACAGGACCTCGACGAAACCGACAGAGGACTCCGATCAAGGTGTTTGTCAACTCTGGGCCTGTCAGGAGATGATCATTCAGGCATGTCTCTTTAAATCTTGCAGAGCAGTCAAAGACGACTCGAATTTTCCCAGGCTTTTGCGGATGATACACCCCGTGGTGGGGAATGTACCATGCTGGGGCTTTGCTGATATCTTCTAGTGGGACCTTTTCTGCATCTCCACGGGTTATGGTCTCGTCCATGAAAGTCTTGTAGTCTTGGTAGTACTGCTCGTTTCTCTTCAGCTTCCTTTCTAGGCATCTGAGACGGTGGATAGCACATATCTTGTTATCTGGTAAGTTAGGTCTGTCTTTCTTGAATGGCAATGGCATTTCGTAATGACCATCCTCCTTGAGCCTGATGCTCTTTTCCATCCTTGACAGGAATCTGAGGTCTTCTTGAGATATGTTGCCGTCCTCTGAAGCTCTTTCCACAAAGTCAGATTCCAGCACCTTGATGACAGCTGAAGGCGAGACAACTTCCTGGATTTGGGTTTTACAGACGTAGTGCACTTCGCTTGTGAGGTTTGAAAAGGATGGATTACCTGGTATCACTTGCTTCACGATGACCTGGTGACTCACTCCAATCGCATCTCCATAGTCGAGACATAGGTTGCCGTAGCCAACTACACTCCAGCCCAAGTCAGTTCTCAGTGCAAAGGGCTGATTTTCTTCCCCAGAAACCACTTGTTTTGGGACGAGTGCTTGAGGACAGTTGTAGCCAATTAGCAAGCCTACGTCGCAGCTTTGGTGAGGAGCTATCTCATCTGCCATGTGTTCGAGATGTGGCCATGCTTTCGCCGTCTCTGGTGTGGGAATATGATCTCTGTTTGCAGGTATGAATTCTCTTGTATAGGTCACTGGCAGGGGAATTATCTTGTCCGAATACATTCCTCTTACTTGCAGACCAGTCAGTTTCCTACAGGACACAACAGTGTTTCTTGAAGCCATTGTTGAGAGTTTTAGCTGAACTGGTTCGTTCTTCGCATGTAGAGCCTTTGCAGTGTCGTCCAGGAGAAAGGTTGTGTCACTCTGTGTATCAAGAAGTGCATACACAAGAACTTCACGATCAGGCTCACTTGAGGCCGACACCCACACTGGGATGATGGTGGATGTATGAGTGCCTTTGATATGCTGGAGGACTCTATGGGATGTTGCTTCAAGTGAGGTTCTTGATGCCCTATCCTGTGACCGTTCAATTTTGCGTCCATTTGACATGTCTCTTGCTGCATCAGGCATTGTTGACCTCCTTCCTTCCTTGGTGCGATTATCATGGAGACAAGTCGGGTGTTTTTTCTCACACGTTTTGCAGATCATTCTGTTTTCAGTCCTTTGAGCGGTGGCCAGACTTCAGACAGCCAAAGCACAACTTATTTTCTTGCACAAACTTGACCCGGTCAGAGACAGTTTCATCTTTGAATTTATAACACTGGTGAAGACTGTGCCCTGTCCTTTCACAGAACACACAGCTTGTGGCGGCAGCCTTTTCGTCTGAATTTGTCGCCAATACCTTTGCTCCAGGACCTCTGTTCCTTGGATCCTTGCTCTTCTCACATTCAACTGGTTTTAGAGCGTGGAGGGATGATATCGGGTTGCAGGCGATTTTTGCTTCACGTGTAACGAACTTGACAAACTGACTGAAGCTTGGGTACCTGCGACTATGTTCGTCCTCTTCCATAACCTTCCTATTCCATCTTGAGCTCAGCCAGTCTGGAAGTTTAGCAAGCATTTTCTGATTTTCATTGCAGTCATTGAGTATCTCAAGACCCTCAATCTGAGACATGGCGGCTTCACAGCCACGGAGGAAGTCAGCAAGTTCTTGGAGTTCTGAGCTTCCTTTGGAGCTTATCTTGGGCCATGAATCCAGCTTGTCTCTGAAGGCTTTGGCTATGAGGAATGGATTGCCATATCTCTCTTCTAAGATGGTCCACGCTGCGTGATAGGCAGACTCTGTGCCTAGAAGGAAATTACTCTCTATGGCCCTTTTCGCAACTCCACCCACATACCTTCGCAGGTAATATATCTTTTCTTCACCCGGTATGGTTTTCCGGTCAATCAGTGTCTTAAATGAAACCTTCCAGTCGTTGAATCTGAATGGATCGCCGTTGAACATTGATGGTTCAGGTATGGGAAGACGACTCGCGCTGATAGAGTCTGCAAACACTTTCACGAGGGCTGCAGTGGTATCTTCTTTGTTCAGAAGTGGTATAGCTTGTGGTTGAGGGTGATGCTTTGACAGGTTACGTTCCTGTTTGACCTCCTTCCTTTCCTCCTTCAAGGGGACATGTTGATGGAGCAGCGCTTCCACTTCTTCATCTGAGCCTTCATTTTGCTCATATACTTGCAGTCTGGCCTTGGCAGCCTTTAGATTCTTTAATGTATCCATTCGCTCTATTTGCCTGCGCTTGGCCTCTAGAACCCTCTTCCTTTCTGATTCTTCGGCTTCAAGAACCCTCTTCCTCTCTGATTCTTCAGCTTCAAGTTTTTCAAGTTCTTCGATATGTCGTTCCTTTTCGAGCAGAACTTGAAATTCGGCTTCATTGGCAGCAGCTTCGGCAGCGGCGTATTGCCTGTGTGAGGAAGACTGACTTGAACGTCTGGATGTGATTTTTGAGCTGCTTCGAGAGCTTTGGGCAGAGAACTTGGAGAACTTGGTGTGGTGAGACTTAATGCTTATATTATCTGAGACTACAGACTTGCTCACAGATCCTGTTTCTTCAACACCTTGTTCATCATCCACTTGACATTCACCCCTTTCAGTTTTTAGATAACCTCTTGCAGTTTTGATTATCTTCTTTGTTACTGCTTCACAGGTGTCTACTCTGCGACGTGTGTCTTGGTCCGGAATTTTGATGTGTCTTAGCTCTTCATAAACATCATTTAGATTATTTGAGGCATTGCTGACCTTTGTAACGTGTTCATGCAGCAGGTTGTTTGAGCATTGACCACTCAGCGTACCTTTGGCGTCCTTAATGATAGTTTTCCACTTCTCGTAGCTCACGCTGAAACGGTGTGCAACCTTTCTTACTTGCTCATCGTGCAGTTCTTGGCCCTTCTTCGTCAATTTACGAACTCTTTGGCCTCTTTGTGGCTCTTGTGAGGTAGTGGGGTTATCAGCTTCAGTGCCTTCGGTCGTTTGTGGTTGTGCTTCTGTGCAGTGCTGCTTCATGTCATCATCGCTGACACGTTCTTCCTCACTCTCAGGGGCTAGCTCAAACTCTGACATTTTACTTGGGTTACTTTAGTTTGGTTTAAATCCAAAATTATCTTTAGCTGATGTTTTAACTCAGTAGTAAAGTTGGTTTCAGGGTAGCTTACAATATTTTTAGGTATTTGTTTACAGCTGTATTTAACTTAAATCACTCCGAGTGAAAAATAAACACAAAGATATTGCCTCTTTCAAAAGGTAAGCTACAGATACATTAAACACTTGCTAAGTAACAGCAATACACTTTTAAATTCACAGTAATACAGTTGTCTCTTAATTTAGTGTCATTGGTTTAACAGAATTCTTACAGTGTAACCACCAATATACACAATCTCAATATCAACACAATGTGAGTATCAATGCGCTTCAATTAATCAAATAAAAGGTAGGTAAACATCAACTTGTTATATGAAAATGAAAATAAAGTTTCAGTCTCTTGTGCACTTAAAGTCTCTCAGTGCAAAATACTTAAAAGTATTTTATTTGCAGCAAAGTTCACGCCGTCCTGGTGGTAAAGGATATACACGCGGCATGGAGATGGCCGCTGCTGTCTGGTTGCGTCTTCCTCGGCTACTCATGCAGAGCAGTCGAGTTCTCACTGTAGCTCCCAAGTAGTTCACACGAGGCCAGAGGTCTTTGTTAGAACACAGGGTTTTATTTCTAGGTCGAACCAACCCGTGAGAACTGGTTTTTAAAGAGAAAAATAAATCAAATAAATACAACTCACGATATGTAAATGGCCGGTTTTACAGCAGCACAACAGGTGTTACATTACACCAAAAAACACCTCACATACAGCCCGCAGCTCAATATTAACTTGCACATTACAACTTAACTTACATAAATATATTCACAACTTTACATAGTATGCAAATCACTATCACGCACAACCATGCAATTGAATGCAACACAATAAATCGTTCACATTCTTCTTAGATATAAATAAATGATAAACATACCTCGTCCACTGCTTACTACTTAAGGAGGGTATCTTGTATGCTTATTGATTGTCCTTTGTAGTTTTTTCTTATTCTTCTTATGTACTTTTAACTTAATTTATAGCTTATAAATTGTGCTGCTTCTTCCGCGCTGTTTGTCTAGGTACGTCGCTTAAAGGTGTGGAGTTGGAACATATGACGGCGGCAATTAGTTCCGCCCCAGTGCCATTATAACCAGTAGGAACCAAAAAACGGGAGGTTAACCAACTAAACAAACTGCCAATGTGCGGCAGTTACACTCCCACCAATCACCTGTGATTACTTAAACGTCTTAAGGACATATACTGCATATAAAACATCAAATAAAGTAATTTTGGTCACTAATAAACAGAGTAGGCTTAATACCCTGTGGTCTTCAGTCTGCTTCCAACAGTGTGACTGTTTTATGAATGGGTCTCTCGAGGTGAACCGGCTTGGAGGTGCGCCTTCCCATTCCATCCAGAGTTGAGTCGCCGATGAGCAGCTTGAGCTTCCTTACTCTCTCATCCTTCCCGGGATAAACTTCGATAATCTTAGCTAACTTCCACTGGTTTCTCGGCGTCAGCTCATCCTTTAGCAGAACGATGTCATCAACCTTCGCGTTTCTGCAGTCTTTGACCCACTTCTGTCTGTGCTGGAGATTTAAGAGGTACTCCTTCTTCCATCGTGACCAGAAGTTGTTGGCTAGGAATTGAACCCGACGCCATCTCTTGCGGATGTAAATATCTTCCTTAACGAACTTTCCAGGAGGAGGGAATATAATCGTAGACTTCATAGTCTGTGGTTCGGTGTCAAAGGCTCTGGACTAGATGAATCATTCAGGTTATCAGTAGTCAGAGGTCGACTATTAACGATCGCCATGACTTCGTATAAGAATGTTCGTAGAGAGGAACAGTCAAGTTGTTTGGCTGACTGTTCTAAATAAACGTCAAAACACTCCTGATGGTGCGGATTTGTCTTTCCCAGACACCACCCATGTGACTTGAAGCTGGGGTGTTCATGATGAACTCACATCCCAGTTCCTTGAGCTCCTCTTGATCCATCTCTCTCAATGCCTCATCAAACTCACGCCTTGCACCAGCGAAGTTTGTCCCTCTATCACATCTTATCTGCCGTACCATTCCACGAATATTATTATTATTATTATTATTATTAACCTTTATTTATACTCGTAGGGCATTGAGGTTTCCCTCATTTACAATGACG